>CM045555.1:29632915-29957915 GCA_024721245.1 Mitragyna speciosa
GAACTTCAAAACCAAAATGATGAACCCTAATTAAGTAAAATAATAGTAAATTTAAACAAAAAAAAAAAAAAACCATATCAATCTGTCAATTGCAATCAAACTAATTCAGATTAAAAAATCAGTCAAAAAGATAAACGTCAATCTTAAATACTAAACAGAGAGCAATTGGAGGGGGAGGTGTTCACCGGCGACGACAACGCGGCCGTGATGCGACGGTGACGACTGAGCCGTTAGGTTTGTTTAACTGATTCTATTGTCCACCGTTGCTAACGTCTAATGGGAATATAATATAAATGCATTTTTCTGTTTCTTTTCTTTTTCCTTTTTCCCCCCTCCTCTTTGTTTCAGCTTTGAGGGATTGAATGGAAAACAAGTGCTGCTTTTATTTATTTATTTTTCACGACTTCAGTTTTCTGTTGGAGAGCGCGATATCCGACTTGTTGTGTCTGGCCTTGGGCACCGTTTGGTCTCACTTAAATTAGTTACAGAGTGATGCTGTGGGACAAAAGCATGAGGACAGATTCGGTATGGTACATGTAATTGTCGATTGTAATTGTTGGGAACAATGTAAAACAATTTTAACAAATTATATAATCATATTGTAAAATAATTTTTAATAGATATATATAAAAAGCAGGTACTCTCTAAGATGAATTATTGAGGTAGAACTTTGAATGAAATAGTCGTGGATTAAACTTATCGTACACTCCACCTAAAAAAATTTCACTGCAATGTAATTATTAGTATGTATATAAAAAAGTTAAAATATTAAAAACAAACGATATTGCTGAATCTTGACCAATTATTATATGGAGCACTATGTTGTAACAATTCTATTACAGTGTCTGAAGAATGACATGCTTATTCTGTATTATATGAAGCATTTTTTTTTTATGATATTAAGTTTATAGCTTCCTTTTTTCCTACTGTAATATAATTAAAGTTGATAGGAATCAGATTAAGATGTCACATGGTTTGGCTGTAACTTTGAACTTTGTATAACTCTATTATTAATGAAAATTTTTTCCTTAAAAAAAAACAATTCTATAAGTGCTATTCTGAAAAAAAAGCCAATATTAGATACAAAAAGTTCAAAGAGAACTTCAAATATACAAAAGGATATGCAATTATTTTTTAGTTATCTTTTAATTATAATGAAAAGTTCAAAGTACATAAGATTTTTTGTTGGGTTAGGATCATTTGGGTTGAAGTATAAATTCTCTTGGCTGTTCAGATGGCTTATTAAAGATTTAAATTTGAAATCAATCTATCAACTAGTTAAGAATGCATTGTTAGATTTTAAATTCATTCAAATTGATTAATTCCATGTTTCATCGTACCATTATTTGCATTGCTATTTCATTGTGTTCTGAAATCAGTTTTCCCTGACTAGAAAGCAAACAAAAGCAAAGCTACATCCATGGCTGTTGTAGGTTACTGTTCACACGCGTAGGGCGTTAGCAATATTGCATTTTGAGATTTGTGTACTTTTGAATAATTTTACATTCAAGTACTACATTTTTAACTACTTTAAGAAAATACAAAAAAAAAAAAAGTTAAACAAGGAAAGTACTGCATTTGAGATTTCGAAAAAGTTCACATACTAGCAACAATAATTGTCCCATACAAAGTGGTATAATAATGTATTGTTCACAAACCAACCCAGCTTAGTTAAATTAATCACTACCAAGCCTTTTAAAGTTAAGTGGAATGAAATGTCAAAAGTTTCTATACTTCATCAACAATTCAAATGGATGCATAGTGCCTCTATTTTTGTCGATCATCAAAAATTCAAGTGGTCATTTGGCACTATTGATACTTTACTTTCCATCGATTCTCTAGATTGAACAAAATTTAAAAAAAGTATTGTTTACGAGAATCATTTTAGATGTTGAAATTTAACAAGATCTTGTTAACAGCAATCTAATCATTGTCAATTACGCTATCGACCAGCTTGGATGATAATTATTTCTACAAGTTTAACAAGATAAAAAAAAAAAAGTTTAAAAGAACAGGAATCCAAAACTTTTCCATGGCAGCTAAATACGAGAAGGTTATAATAACACTGCAGAAGACACGTGGTTGATCAAGATTAAGAAATGTTATTCTTTTTCACTCCCATTGCTGCGTGTTCAATATCATACAACAGGATTTGCCACCCGGTAGTTATAGAATCCACTCAATTTTTATTTCCCTCACGTCGCATCCAGATTGATTGATAGATTTCAATTCACAAGTCAATAAAACACTGAAATGTTGGACATTTTTCAAAAATCTTTTAATTGTTGCACATTTATTGAAAAGTAACGTAACGTATAACTTTTTTTTTTTTTTCGAAGATGATTTTCTATTATATATATTATATATATATATATATATATATAATGTTTTTTGAGAGGTGGGGGCCGTGGGATAATTTAATTTATAGTTCGTCAGCTTTCTAATGATGATCTCACGGTGTCTAATGTTTACTTGATTTTCTTTTTAATTCTTGAAAATTTCTCTCCATTCAACTGAATCGTGACATGTCTTCTACAGTAAAACTAGGCGACAAGAGTTATAGAATTTAAAAGTATTCATGATAGGTGGATAATATTCAAGAATCATTACCTAACCTTTTTAAATTTGTATTTATTTCAAATCCAGAGTCCTGTGAAGGCACCCTCCCATTACAATAATGCACAAAAAATGGCAGTTTCTAGTGGAAAAATCATGCACTTTATAGATCCGACCAAACACGTATTGTCACTGCTGGGGCCATAAAGATTTCTAAAATGAAAATTCAACAAAACGTGGAGCATTATCGGAGATTTTAAATTTAAACGTTATTATTTGTTGTCTGATAAAAAACTTAGACAAGAAAATATTATTTAGAAAAAAAATTAAGAATTCATGGTTTTACAAAAATATCATTAACCTTGTTTTCTCAAATACGAATTTTCGTGGGAAAAAAAAAATAAATTCTGAATAATTATAATAACAGACTAACTACTTAAAGGTCTAAGCACCGACCATATAAAAAATAAATAAATAAAGAACAAACAGATGAAGGCAGGAAAATGATGGTACACAAGTCAGTCAAATTTTTTCTTCCGATATTCTCAATGGTTCTAACGACTAAGTGCACGATGCTCGATTGAAGAAGTTGGAATGTTCCAAAAAACCGGCCCTCCTATGCTTCACACCACGAGAAATTTTTTGGCTTCTATCAATCTCCTGCCCCATGTTTGCCCACACAGTTTAAAAAGTTTGCTCGTACACTACAGTTTATGATGGAAAATTCTTAGCAATAATTGATGTTAGAAGGTACATTCAAACAAACTAGGAATCATGCAAATAACTGTTTCACTTATAGTGCAAGGTAGAAAAGTTGGGATGCTTTGTTTGGTTATACATTATTTTTTATAAAAAGGAATTATTTTTTTTTGACACGTTAGTTAATTACTTTTTTATCATATTCAAAAAAGGTTACAAGATTTAAAAAAAATTCCAAGAACAATTATCGGTTCTTGAAACCAGTGAATCAATGCCCAAATATGAATTTGACTTCCAAGATGACATAAAATGCATTGGAAATGATCATTATCACCCGTTTTACCTATCATTGATAAAATCCCATTAATTACTATGCAGGATTCTTCAGTTAACAGAACAGATCATATTTCAGCCTGTGTTTGCGAGCTAGTATATGATAACTTCTAGACTTCACTTCTTGGCTGATGGAGATCATTCCTTGGCAGCCCATGTGGGAGATGTTGGAGGAACGTAGAAAACAGAACATCCTGAAACTGGGGTACATATCGAGGGTTATCTAAGTCTTTGTCAGAGTCAACAAATTGATCAGATGGTATGTATCTAGTGTCTACAAGTTGCTGCTGACGAGTTACACACTTCTACGAACCAAAAAGAAGAGACACATGGAGACAAATCTTTTGATGTTTGAAGGTGCGTGAATCAGCTATAGCCTAATTGTGGATCATTTATACTAACGTGGAAAAACCAATAACCTAAGCAAGGACAACCTTTCATCTATTGTAAATATCGCGATAAGATGGAGACAGACGCAAATGCTGGAGCAGAAATAGTAGGCGGCAAAATGCTTACTTCAACACAGACCAACAATAGAAATGGCAGTAGACAATACGAAGTTCAGAAATCGTACAAACATGGTACAACAACAGTGATGTATAAGAATATCTTTCACTAATTTTGTGCATCAAAATTTCATGAATAGTTCATTAAGCCACTTAAGGCAATGTCAAACATCGAAAATATCACCTAGTTTCCATTAACTTGGCGAATATCAAAGAGAAACAGCGGCAACCTTTAGCTCATGATGATTCATGTGGGGTGGCATAGAAGTCAGGAATGTAATATAAGAATATATATATATATATATATATATATATTTTTGTTCTTTTAGCTTGTCATTGGAATGGATAAAGTGATCCCTGCTATGAATTTTTGGAATGAGAGAATAAAAACATTTAACGATGATCCTGCTATTCAGATTTTTATGTTTTGACAGAGCAGGAAATAGAACATATTCTCATTGGAAAGTTTATCTACCTATTAGATAAAAAGAAAGCTTCTTGCTTCATTGGTTGCCACGTGTCTGAATTGGTTGCAACATTCCTGTGCTTCAAGCATGTCTACCGGCCATGGTTAGGGGCTTTTGTTTATTTAGTTGCTTATTTACTGTTTTAGCCCCTCTGTGCTGGAATAGTTTTTAACTGTTAGTGGCTATTTTTGACAATTGGTTTCCTGAATAGTTGCCTACTATTGGAAATTCTTTGGTAATTTCGCTGACGTGTTAACTGTTTTTGAAGAATTCTTTGTTCCAAATGTGTGAACGGGCCATCTCTGAGTGCTTGTCACTTATTTGCGCTTTTGCCCCCTCCATGCTTTAATAGTTTGCAACTGTTAATGGTTATCCTCGACAATTTGCTTAATTTTTTTTTCACGGTTTGCTTTTGTATTTTTGCTCTGCTTTTGTTCTCTTATTCATTTACAGTTTTACTCCCACTTTTCTTTAATAGTTGACGACTATTAAGGGTTATCCTTGTCTAATACTTCCTTTTTTAATGTTTTTATATTATATTTCTGCTTTTATTGTTGCATTTACTCTTTTATCATTGTTCTCATTTAATAGTAGCAAACTATTTGTGTGTATTTGTGGAAAGTCACATTGTGTATTTCTGCGCCTCTCAAGAATTTGCAACGTTTTTAGTGGGTCCAAAAACCCACATGACTTTATAATTACTATTGGTTATAATTAGAATTTTTTTCAAAAATATACCCGAAAAAATTTTAAATTAACCCACATGACTTTATAATTAGAGTTGTGAGGTGAATATGATTGAGCAATTTTAATTTTTTTAATGACTACTCTATCAAATATAATTTTCATATACAAATTACTTTAGGATTGAACAAGGGAGATGGAAAAAATAATGATCAACTTATTAGTATCTCCAAAATTTCCAATAAGTTCCACTTGGCTCTTCGTTCTTATTATTTTTGCACCATCTCAATATTTAAATTATGCATATGCACTTTTTTGATAGATTTTCATCTCATTGATTTTTCTCTAATTTGCCTTCATTTTGTTGTAGATACCATCGAAAATTTTGTGTTAAGTTATTGTTGCCGTATTTAAAAAAGAAAAAGAAAAGCTTGCACACTTTTTGCATTAAATAACTGCATCTTCGTTCTATGCGTTCATATTAGATGACTTTCAATTTGATTAATATGTAAACCTGAAAAATGACTTATTTTCATGTTGACAGTGATGATACCACCTATTTTTGTTTAATAGTTTCCTAAGCTTGGATCAAGTTACAACATATCTTGGCAAGATAATGTGGCGCTTTGATATAAGCTCTATTGATGGACCTTAGAAGCTGTCGTGGAGAGCAGCAGGAATTATTTATCCCTATTATAGTTTTTTATATGTGTGCTGTCTTTACATGCAACTTTTAAGCTATAAATATTTATTAAAGTAGGAATTGATTGCCATATGTATTTATCCCTAAAATTAGATTGCCTCTTTTGCTCTTTAAACTCAAATCAGATTGGTTAGCCTTTTTTGCTTCCATACATGTATTCATTCTATTGTCTTAGCTAATTTATCAAAATTAATTCAGCTTGTGAACAAATCCTTATTATGAATTTTTATTGCATTGCTTAATCATAGGTATAGTATCTCTGTCTCACAAGTAGCACAGCCAGTTCCTACTAATATTATTCAGGAAAGTGAATTTTACACGTGTCAACACAAGAATCAGGTGTCCAAGTACTTTCCTCAGGGTTAGTCTATCAGCAAGACATAATTACATTTAGAGTATACCAGTTGGCTGGGAAAAGAATTACAAATAATCTAAATGAATATATGAGATCTGTATAGAGCCAGATTGAAAAACAAGCCTTTTTTTTTATTTTCTTTTTCTGTAACAGAGTTAATACTGTAAGAACCCGAGCTAATACAAATTATCCAATATAACTATTACATCGATTTTCTTCTGTCAGTTCTGTAGAAAAGATAAAAGTCTTGGAAAATCCTTTTGTGTTGAACAGTGCCATATCTTCCCATGGCAAACAAAGTTTGCTTTTACTTCATATAAGAAAATTGCCATTTAGAAGCATAACCTGTAACTCCACATTAATGTGCAAGAAGAACTAGACAAATGATTTATCTATGTATGGCACTGTTCAACATTCTTTACTATTCCATCTATGCAAGAAAAGCCAGTAAGATGCTTCCAGTGAAGATGGCTCATCACCCTAAATTAACCATAAAAACAAAAGTCATATAAAAAATTGTCCAGATATCGAATCTGAATGCACTCTAAAAGGCAAATGTAGGGAGACTCCAAAGGAGTAATAAGAGGGAAAGAACAAGGAAAAAAAAAAGATCAATTTTCTGGAACTTCAGAACCAGAAAACAAAGAGGAAAAGGTGTAGCATTGTTGTGCCTCGTGCTACTAGTGCAAATGCAACTCTTTATAAATCCAAAAAGGGTGAATCCAAAGGTACACCTGAATAGCGTTCGTTAGGACCACAACATTTTATCCTTCTTCCATAGTACGAATGGCAATTGGCAAACTCTCGATAGTCTCATTGGTCAAAGAATTATTCATCAATCAAGAGACAGATATCAAAACATTTATCCCCGCCGGCTGACAGAATTGTTTCCGAATCCCAAAACGAACAGAGGGACAAGAGAGAAGAGATAAAAAAGGCCATTCTGAATCAAAAACATCAATCATTGGTTGATGCAACACATACACATGTATTTCAGTGCCAATTGTCAAATATTTTTGCCAAAATTTTATTTACAAAAGCAGCAATGAATGCTTATCAGAAATGGATTATCGTATCTCTAGCATAGTTAATAATGTAATAAAGTAAATGATTACACAGTGCATGTTCAATTGTTTATATGTTCATAAAACTGAAGTAAGAACTTAGAACAGGCAACCACGGAATTTCTGTTCAAAAACTTACTCTGGTGATAAATCTAGGTCATGTAAACTAGACAAACTGTGATCAAGCGCATCCTCAAAACTGGCCTTAAAAGAACTAAAAGATGCCTCAACTTCTTGAAATTGGTCCATTTCATCACTCTTCATAGACAGACTTGACTTTTGTTGACATAATCTCCACCGTTCTTCCAAAAAAGTCCTATCTGATTCATGCCTCGTTACAAGCCACTGCAATGATTGAATTACTTCTTGATCATAATGTAGCTTCTCCTCTGTCAATCTTCTGTACTGATTATATTCCATTTCAATCAAGCTCTTCTCATTCTGCAGGCGCAAAATCATTGCCATTGATTCCTCAACAGCAGTGGCAGCTGACATCCTCTCCTTCTCAAGTTCCAATAAAGCTGAACTCCCTCTGCATCTTTCAATCTTGATCATTTTTCTCAGTGCCAGTACATCAAATTCCTTATCTTCATCATAATGCTTGTTCTCATCATCCTCACCATCATCATTGTCATCAACACACTCTGCTCTATATACATTGGTGGCCTCATTGTAACCATCAGCGTCACAATTCAAAAGTTCAGTTATTTCTAGCTTATCAATTACAGGAGCACTTAAATTATGCATATCTGTCACTTCCATGCATTTGCAAGATGTGATCTTTGAATTGCATTTCCCATCAAAATCATTTTTTGCACAAATCCCATTTCTCAGAGTACCTGACTTTCCACCAAAATCACATAAAAATATAATCTTCAAAACTTTCAACCCAAAACTTAACAACAAAAACAGACCGAATACTTCAAAAACCCGCTTAAATACCCCAAGCAACAAACACCCATCAAAATCACAGCTGCCACTCAAATGCTTCAAGTATGAATTGATACAAGTAACACAATCCATCAGAACAAACCCCAGAAAATAATGGAGTACCCTTTTATGAAATTCAAGAACAGAGCAGAAAATGTATAAGAAGCACAAGTGACCAAGCATCTGCATGTGGATCTAGTTGCTTCTTAAATTATTTAACCTGCAATTGTTAAATAATACTAGAATTTCAGTTATATACAAGAAGGCAGAAAAGACGGAAATTGTTTTTTTTTTCCTGGTTCTTTTAACCGTCCCGATTGGCCGTGCAAAAATGAGAATGAATCGATCGCACGCGTGTGTTGACTGTGTGTTGGGAACTGAGAATTAGGGCGCAAAGATCGATGTGAAACGGATAGTTTATTAGAGTTAGCAATCGACTCAAATCAATAATTGCAGGGGAAAGTGCCGTTGCGATTCGGGACAACGATAGCTGTAGCAATCTAGGAATTTTGAGTTTCGAATCAATCTAGGAATTTTGAGAGTTCCCAATGTTGATTAGGATGATTGTGTATTTAATATGAATTAATTTTATATACAAGGTCAGTAAAAAATTATTTACACGATTATTTGGAGAGTAGACTACTTGAAAATGGACATATCTGAGGTCACAACTTTCCTACATTGGTGTAGTAACTGAAAATGCTTAGACGCAATCATAATTGGTGAATAACCTTTCAAAACCACCCAAAAAAAAATATTGGTGAATTAATGGAGATTTATTTCTGATTTACCAAACCAAGCCTGATTAGGAGTGGTTGAAGAACAAGAAAGCTTGATCTGGGGCCGTTATAAAAACATGAAAGCCTGATTAGGGCCTGACATAAATTCAAAAACGATGTTAAATACTAAAAAATGTCGTCACATGCTCACTTATTTATCGGATTCTAAGGGTGACAGGAAACAAAGAGGAGAAAAATTATTTGGTACCATATAATTCTATGTTTTGGTAAAATATATATCACACAATCAGACCTGAATGTTAATTAGGAGAGTTTTCCATCCTTTAATATTAAAGAATAGACAATGCCGTTGATAGAGTCACTTGAGTTTCAAGTTTTTATTTTCCATCAGAGTGGAAATGTTAGGTGGAGAAAATTTCAATCTTATTTGTTTTATCTTATTATCTTGACTGGATCTTTGCAGTAATTGTCTTGCTCAGAGGTATAAAATAAAAGAAAATCTATCAGCTTGTCATGAAGTTGGTGACGAGTAAGAACAGGAAACTACCAAGGGTAATTGGAGCAGAAGTTTAGTTTACTGCTTTGGTTTTCTTCAAAGAAATAGTCGTATGGCCAATTGGAAGACTTTAAGCAAGAAATTCAGTGCCTTATTTAAGCACGAGAAAGAGATTCTTTTTAGGTTAGATCCCAGCTCTGACTCTCTCACCAACGAGTCAAATTAACTCATTCTTGAAAGCAAGTAGGAGTAGCCATTCAAACTTTAAAAAAACTCCTGCTCTGATTTGCGTAAAATGCAACCGTGCATTCCCAAGAAAGACTTGTCCCTTGCATCCTTAATATTTCTGTTTTATCTTTTTTTTTTTCCCCTCCTTAATATTTTTTATTTTATCTTTTTTGTTTTATCTTAATATTTCTGGAGAATACATACGAAAACCAAAAGCAATTTTTGGGAAAAAAATTATCACCATTCTTGGAAGGGAATGGAACTAAATTAGACCTTGTTTTGTTCTTTGGAAATCCCTAGCTGCTAGGAAGAATAAGAGTCCTTAGCATCCTAAGTTTTTAAAGAGATAGAAGGCCTCGTTTTGTTCTATGGAACTTAACATCCTCTAGTGAACAATTAGTCATGAATTATAAAAATTATAAAAGTTAACAGAGTTTTATTTTCTATTTGGTGCTCATTCGGGCAAAACATGGGTTAAACAATCATCTTATACAGATACACGCACAAGTTAAAAGGCTGTATGTTATCTCAAAAACTTGTTCTCCAAGTACATTCCCCTGCATTATTGGTCAAGTGAAGTTTTTTTGGGCTCATTTTTTAGTCCTGAATGGCTGCTTCTTAAAATAAATTAATGTGGTTAGAACTTGGTGGCCAGGGTAATAGATGATTATTTTAAGGTGTGATCTCTCTGAGATGAGGATAACTATTGGTGACTGTCTCTTTCATTTGTCAGCCGCACGTAGTTCCGATACGAAAGAGAAAAAGAAATTGTCTCATCGCCAAAAAAATTAGAGGCTTCTGGCGCTATTCCATGGCCAGATCTTCCCCAACAACTGCTCAACCCTATTGGAAAGCAATTAAATCTGCTGACAGACATAAGTTGGGATGGTATCAGCAAGTCATGGATAGGAGTTCCAAGGCAATGCAGCTCCGCTGCAAAGGCACCGATGGCTCGGACTTCCTCGTGCCCATGACAACAATAGAGCTCAACAACATCATCGCAAGTCTCAGCCTCACTTTCTGAACATTCCAGATTATCCAGGTTGCCTGCCACATTTGGCGTGGACGAAGATGAAGGCCAGAAAATTTGGATACACTTTCTAGGTGGCTCACATGGCCTGGTAGTTACAGCAACAGCTGACCCTCACTGTTTCTATCTTTCAAGACCTTTATGGGGTCAGTCGTATATCCCACTTGGGATACCAAAATTCTGTTCAAATTTGGCACTTTATCTTCAACTGATTCATATCTGCATGATTCCAGCATGATGGTACTAACTGGCATTGCTATTCCAGCATTTATGATTTCCAAACTAGGGAACAGAACAGCATGGACTTGGATCAGACATGAATGCACGCCAGTTGATCCTAGTGATTCAGAAAAACAACCTATGAAATTTATCGGCATGACGGGTTCCAAAGGCAAGTTTTTTGCACTAAGTTTGCAGGGAAATCTAGCATTGATAGAGGAAGTTGTGTCTCAATTCAGAATAACAGTTATTGGTAAAAAAACGGGGCTGTTCTTTCAGTCCCATCCAGCCATTTGATAGAATATTTGATTGAATCAAATGGGATATTTTGATGGTTTTCAACTTATCCAAAAATTCAATCCACAATGTTGATGATATCGAAGTGAATCAGCTTGACCTTGATAGAATAAAAATTATTCTACACCCAAGATCATACATGAATACTTAGAATACTAAATTATAGAGAAAATTTTATAGAACCTGATTTTTGATCCAACGCCATGATAAATGGAAGCAAGAACACGATCAACGATCAAGTGCACCAGATTCTTCTCTCCGAATCTTATGACTAAGTCTCTTAGATGGTAGAGAGAGAAAAACTTAATTTAGTCGTTATTATCAGATCCTTAGAGAGGGGACCTAGCACTCCTTATATATTAGACACATTAGGATCTCCATCTAACAATCCCTAATGGGCCTAATAGGCCTACACAATTAATCCACATCTTATTATATTAGAATAATAGGCCCAATAATTAAACCAAAATAAATGGCCCACTTTATGTCTCATATTTGACCATATTATCTTAACTATTAATCACAATTAATATAAACCCATAATTAGATTAGAAATCTAACATTCTCCCACTTGGGCGACATTAATTGTGACTAATTCTTTATGCAAAGATAATACTTTAAAACTTTATGAGCTCAATGTATATTAGTCAAGAGACTATTCTAAAGTATCATTCTGTCAAACAAGATTCCTCAATATTGAGTCATAGCAGAATTTGTATCATTAATGCGATACAATTCTTTCTATGGTTACAAATACTAATGAATCTTGCCCACATGAACTAGATGTGGTAGTGTAGCAAGTAACAATAGCACTAGCTTTATGGTTTATATAATGTGCTATTTACTTGTCAGTCACCAATTTCTCTACTTTATGCATAACAAGTATGCAAGAGAAATACTTTATGATTTAAATAATTTAAATCAGTATGTCTTATAATTAACTTTATATCCAGGATATCTTTATGTGTCACAAGACATACACAATAGCCTAACAATTAATGCCCCAGGCTCTTGCTTAAAACTGACACATGTCGTAAGACTTTCCAAAATATAAAACACCATATGACTGAATCATCAATGATTATTATTATCAAAATTTATAATAATTCAAAAAACATCAAAATGATGTTTCAAACAAAACAAAAATAAGTAGAGCAAACATATATACTGACTCCCACTAACCAAGAACATCAAATGACTCAACCAATCCCATGCTAGCAACATGCCCTTTAAAAGCACCAAGGTGGAGTCCCTTAGTTAAAGGATCAGCAACCATACATTCAGTCATAATATGCTCTACTTCAATGTCACCTTTCTTTATCAACTCTTTCAAGGTCAGGTATTTGATTTCCATATGCTTTGACCCTGTGATACTTTTATTATTCTTAGCGAATAATACTGCAGCAATATTATCACAATATATTCCAATTGGTCTTGATACAGAACTGACAATGGTCATCTCGACAATGAGATTGTATAACCATACACCCTGTGTAGTTGCCCCATAACATGCTACAAACTCAGCCTGCATAGTGGATGAAGCTAACAACGTCTATTTGACACTTTTCCAAAAAATAGCACCACCAGCCAATGTGAAAACATAACTAGATGTGGATCTTTTATCATTTTTACAGCCAGCAAAGTTAGAATCTGTGTATCCCACAAGTTTAAGGTTTTCAACCTTCTTATATGTTAACATATAGCCTTGTGTCCCTTTCAAATATCTCAAAACTTTCTTTACAGCAACCCAATGGTCCCATCCAGGATTAGATAAATATCTACCCAAGAGACCTACTGCAAAGGCAATATCTGGTCTTGTACAAACCTGAGCATACATCAGGCTCCCTACTGTACTAGAATAAGGAATATTCTTCATTGACTCTCTCTCAACATCATTTTTAGGATACTGTTCCAAACTCAATTTGTCACCTTTATAGATTGGTACAGTTTCAGAATTACTGTTATGCATATTAAATCTTTTTAATATGCGATCAATGTATGCTCTTTGAGAGAGACCCAATACGTTTCGAGACCTATCTCTTTGGATTTCAATACCTTGAACAAATGATGCATCTCCAAGGTCTTTCATGTCAAATTGTCTAGACAATAGCTGCTTAACCTCATGCAACATGCCTAAATCATTACTTGCAAGCAAAATATCATCCACATAAAGAATGAGAAAGATATATTTGCTTCCACTTCTTAAAGTTTGAACCAGTCAAGACTTCAATAGTGACCATGTTATTGTTGACAGAAAAAGTGACTGAATAGATCAAATACAATGCATTATATTAGCAAACCACAGGATAATATTGATAAAAGCCAACAAAAATCACAATTGAGAATTTAGATACATCATTATGAAACACCTTTGGGCAGAATTCATAACATGCAATTCTAAATTCTCCACATTAAACGATCTGAGAATATATTCTTATCTTCATAAATCTACCACCTTTGGGTGAATAGACCACTCAGACAGGTCACTTCCCAATCATATGTCTCATGTGTCATCTCTAAATCTCATACAAAATTAACACCTTTGGGCAGAAAAATTTTGTACTTAATCAGAGACATCCCTCACCATTAAAGTTTAAAATTTTATAAATTAAATGAACAGATCACTTTGGCGGCAACAGTTCAATTAATTCATAAAATTCTCTTTAATGCCGGGATACACTGTATATTACCCTTAAAATTAACTTTAGTGTGTGATTTAATTTTATAGACATGGGGTCATGAATGTTTTCAATCACACTCTTATGTAACATATCCGTATGAAATATACAAAATATTTCTTAATAATGTTACTAAGTAAATAAGCTAGAGCATTGTGATCTAACTTTACGAGAGAGATATTCTCTCCAATGTGACATCCAAGAAAAAAATGCTAAATGCATGAAAATTAGACTTTATGAGATATTAAAATATAATTATCTCTAATGTCACACTAAAATAAAATTTCATGTTTATTACATGAAATAATCTTTATTATGGCTTTATACAACCTTATGAGATTAATATTATAATTTAGGCCTTGAAACAATTTCTTCATATATAGGCCAAATTATAATACAAAAGGTTAATCTCTCTAATCTTAGATAATGCCGCAATTCACATAATACCATAACAAATAAGTTAATCCAATAAGAAACGGCTAACTGATTGCAACTTGTAGCCCATTGATTACATTATTTGTTTATTCTTATGGACACAACATGCATGTGGTAAATTTCACCAAACTCGAGACAATTATTTTCGACAAGCCTTAACTGATATAGACTTGCAAATTAAAAAAAAATGCTCCAGTACCCTAGCATGTTGGTCGTGGTTATGGGAAATAGATCCCGGCTAAGCTATCAATTATAATTGCCATGCTATCTTAAAGTGCTTAATGCAAACGGTTCAGAAGAAACATAGCAGAATCTTAATCAGCAAATCAGAGGCATTAGTCACTGCAACATTGCAATCATTAACGCTCTGTCAAAGCCATAAAACAGAAACAACCTTTACACGTGATCGGAATCAATCAAAGACAAATTATTTATGCAATAGAGATCATCCGTTACTAGACCACTAGCCAACGACCAAACCAAAGTCACGATTGAGTTTTTTCTTCGTTTGGCCGGTAACATTAGTTTTCTTTATATTGCCGATAAAAGAATATGCACAACTTGAACCCGTTAAACCAAAACAAATCAACGGAAGAATTCTTGATGTCGATTCAATACAAGTGACTAATTGAATATAATATCCATACAAATTCAATCATCACAATCTAGATTCAATGACTAGTACAACTAGAATTCAAGCAGCAAACATTCAAGCCGTTTACTTTTAGACTTTGCCATGCCGTGAAACAAGCTTACGGCATATATATATATATATATATATATATATATATATTTAATCAGGTTTACCCATCCAAAGATTCTAAGATCATGTATATAGGCTCTGATACCAATTGATAGAATAAAAATTATTCTACACCCAAGATCATACATGAATACTTAGAATACTAAATCATAGAGAAAATTTTATAGAACCTGATTTTTGATCCAACGCCATGATAAATGGAAGCAAGAACACGATCAACGATCAAGTGCACCAGATTCTTCTCTCCGGATCTTATGACTAAGTCTCTTAGATGGTAGAGAGAGAAAAATTTAATTTAGTCGTTATTATCAGATCCTTAGAGAGGGGACATAGCACTCCTTATATATTAAACACATTAGGGTCTCCATCTAACAATTCCTAATGGGCCTAATAGGCCTACACAATTAATCCACATCTTATTATATTAGAATAATAGGCCCAATAATTAAACCAAAATAAATGGCCCACTTTATGTCTCATATTTGACCATATTATCTTAACTATTAATCACAATTAATATAAAGCCCATAATTAGATTAAAAATCTAACAGACCTTTCTTGTCTGTCATGGGTAAAGATAGAGAACCTTGGAGACAGCACATTTTCTTGGGAAACCAACTGTTGTATGCTAGTCGCTGCAAGCCAAATAGGTTGCAAAAGTAACTGTATCTATTGCTCTCATCATTCACATGATGATTGGTAGGGATATGATATGCAAGTGGCAGCATTTCGCCCTGCTATAACAGCTTAGGTTCCAAAATGGAATTTCGTTCATGGGATGAATCAATAGCTGGTGAAGGATTGCTCAGTTGAAATATGAATATACTCTGATACGTAAATGTGTTCCCTTTTTCTCTCAAGTCTCTCTTCATCCCTTATTCCTGGCTAAGCGTTTGTCAAATTTGCCCACAATTCTGCATATGTTTATTCGTGTGGGCATTGAATGTTTTAAATTTCAATTATTGTATCCATCCAGAAGATCAGATGCAAATCTTTCTCAAAGTGTACTGCAAAATATGGAACACATCTTGCATCATGCGGTTGCATGACAAACTATTTGTTACAGGGTGTAATGTAAGCATTTGCATGTATGAGGTCCAAGGGTAGATCAAGACACAAAAAGTGCGGGTTTGTCTATCTACGATTTTACTATACTCCGATACAAATTCATCTTTTAATCTTTGAAAATACATATAAATTAACAAATTAAAAAAACACGAAAAAAGGAATTGAATATACCGCTTACTGTGTATGAAAAAGTAATGCAGATGCTCAAGAAGCTGCAGAAGATGATGTGCAATTAGAGTAATTAGTGTTGGAACCATAGCTCGATGATTGCATCTGCTGGCTCTCGATGTGTGGATTCTGGACGGTTGGAGTCAGATAAGTTGGAACAGGCATCTTTGGTGGGAGAATTGGCAATTCAGCTTCAAAATTAAGGACGCGAATAGCATGCCTTATTGAAGGCCTGAGGTTAAAGGCAAGATGAGAACACCAAGGTGCAACCACCATTAGTCTTTCAACTTCTTGTTCATCAAAATCTCTGCCTAGTTTTGGATCCGCAGCTTCAAGTAGCTTCCCCTTTCCGTATAGGTCCCAAACCCACTCCACCGTTCTAAACTTGATCTTCCTGGGCTCTGACATTGATCGGTCTTCTACCACATACTATTTCCAATGCTACCATTCCAAAACTATAAACATCCGATTCCTTGTTGGCCCTGCCAGTGATGACACGTGCAGGGGCCATGTAGCCCATTGTTCCTGCCAAAACTGTTGTTTGGGATCCTTTTTCATGATCAACAAGTCTAGCTAGCCCAAAATCTCCAAGTTTTGCGTTGAAACCGGAGTCCAGCATGATATTACTCGACTTTATGTCCCTATGCCCCACACATTGTTCCCACTCCTGGTGCAAGTACAGCAAAGCTGAGGCCACACCTTGGGCAATTTTATATCGCACCGACCATGTCAATAGTGACCTTTCTTTAAATAGATGGGAGTCTAAGCTGCCATTTGGCATGAACTCATAAACAAGCATGAGTTTTCCCTTGTCATGGCACCAACCTATTAGTTGCACCAAGTTTCTATGCCTTAATGTACTGATGATCTTCACTTCTGATGCATACTCCTTTAGTCCTTATTCAGATCCACTGGAGACCTTTGTAAACTCCTCCAAATCCTCCTTCTCCTAGCTTCTCCCGCTCATCAAAGTGGTTTCTTGCCAGTGCCAATTCATTGTACGAAAACTTCTTAGGCCTCCTGCCCTTTTCGAATTCATTGTCCATGAACAGATCAGCGAAATCATCATTTTGCTCCCTACTTTTCCACTTCCATGGAACATAGCTCATCCAAGCCAACCCGAGAATCAGAACGGGTATTCCAACACTCAACCCAATCACAAGTGCTACCTGGCTTGTATTTTTTCGGGTCACTACTGTATTTGGAAATTGGTCGGGGCTTGGAGTTGGCTCCTGAGGATTTATGACAATTTGCAAAGTAGAATTGAATGCCCAGGACTTGACAATGTGTTTCTCAGACCAAGCTCCTGTAGCTGCAGAGAAGCCAAAAACAATTCATTCTGGCAAGTACTCCCTCAAATTAACCACATAGTTTAGGATACCATTTGTGGTTCTGTTACTTGAGAAGCCAGTGAAAGCAACATTAAGATTCTTGAAAATAGCATTGTAACTAATCCAAGCATCATTCACTTTTCCTTGAGTAATATTGTTCTGCCATACTGCGGTAGCGACAGATTTCATAGAGTTGATATCAATACCTACATGAGTGTCTTCAGGGTTCCCAAACATTTTGAAGAGTATCGAATTCCATAGCAACAAATGGATTTGTAGTGTTGTTGTTTGTCATATCAAAACCTTTGAGACCTAGGCCACTACCTTCTACAGTAACAGGTATACTGGAATTAATAGGAGCCAAGAAAAAAGCCAGTCCGTCAGCATATTTGGGTTTACCACTAGAGTCGATGGTGAATGTAAAATTAGTGGAAAAATCTGCCAGAATTCCTGAAGCCTTGACCTATAAATGCAGAGGCTCCGCATAGGTGGCTCTACGTCTCTTACTACGTGCATATAGAGCTGTAAACGAGCCGAGTCGAGCCGAATATTGTCGGTTTGAGCTTGTGTTTATTTAATAAACGAGCTAAGCTGAGCCGAGCCGAGCTCGTTTATTAAACGAGCTCAAATTTGTGTTCGAGCTCGGCTCGTTTAGTTATACGAACGAGCCGAACTCGAGTTTTCACGAGCCGAGTCGAACTTTGTTCGCAAACAGTTCGGTTCAAATAAGCATAAAAGTGTTATTCGAGTCGAGCCGAGCCGAGTATCTCACGTTCGAACTCTTGTTCGTTTATTAAACGAACGAGCTCGAGCTCGCTCGTTTAATAAACGAGCCAAAATTTGTGTTCGAGCTCGGCTCGTTTAGCTTCACGAACGAGCCGAACTCGAGCTTTCACGAGTCGAGCCGAGCTGTGTTCGCAAACAGCTCGGTTCGTTTACAGCCTTAGTGCATCTGCTGTGACTTGGATGCCTTCGTTAGAGATAGAAGCGTTTCCTGTGATATTTATGGATCGATAATCATATTGACTGATTCTGGGGAGTCTGAAGAGAGAGAAAAAAGTGATCTTCAGAAAAATGCCCACAGCCATGGCTGAAATTAAATGGCTTAGAACTTGTTATGGCTGGCGATTTGATACTTTGATTCATCTATATGTGTGCGTGCGTGTGCGCATATAAATATATAATATGTAACACACACACTAACACTAAAATTCATAGAATTACCTATGATTCAATCAAGTGTATGTTATGTTCAAAAGTTCTGTAACATTCAAAATACAAAAATAAGGAGTGTTTTTAGGAGAATTCAATATATGTGCCAACATGCTAAAGAATATATGAAGTCAAAATTAATTACAAGAAATAAAAAGATCCAAAACACCTAAAAGGTGAGGAATGATGAATCAACAGTTAAAGAACATGTCTTAAAGGATAAAAAAGTTCACAAAGTTAGTATTTATACTAATTCTCCATTAGATTTTTAGTTACAATTTATTCTGTAATTTAAGTTTAATAACTTAAATAAGTTATATTTATAATATGGAGTTAAGCATTGAGGAAAAGGTCTTGCAAGTTTTGCTTTTATATAATAACTAAGTTGATGAAATAGAATTATCAAGACTTCTGAGAACATTTATTTTTACATCAACCAATTTTTCCATTCAGGAATATGGCAATTTATATTTGGTTTTCTTCTTGTTTGGTTGTAGCCTCGAGCTAACATTAACTCATGTGGATTATATTATTTAAACAATTTAATTTTAACTGTGATTTCACTAGATTTACATTTACAAAAAAAAAAAAAAAGCTCAAGGTGAAATATTTATGTTACACGACACAAATTTAGAGCTTCTACACAATTAAATAAGGAAAAAAAAAGAAAGATGATAGTTAGTTACAAATAATTTTTAGATCAAAATTCTAACCAGGATAAATAGTGCACAATAAACTATGAATTGAACATAAAATTTTATCAATAAAAGCGTAATTTCAAACTTTATCAAAAACAAATAGATCGAAACAAAATAAGAAGAACATGCTTAAAAAATAATATTTAACCACATGGCTCTATACATTAATTAATTTTTAGTTTTTCACCAAATTATACAATTTTCAAAATTAATATAGGTTTTAGTCAACAACTAACGCGTACCACACCAGTGCTATTTTCTAGTGTGTTAGTCCTCTAGATATATATATATATATATATATATATATATATATAGACACACACACACACACACACACAGATATCTACATACATACATATATATACACATATACATATATATACATTATGTTTTGTTGAAAAGTCTAGAGGAATATATGTGTATGTGTTTAATATAGACTTTTCAACTAAAGACATCTTTATCCCTTGCGTAAGAGATTATATAGTTTCCGCGATACGATTGATACTACGTGAAAAAATTAATGAAAATGGGATGACGTAAGGTTAGTTATCCAATCGCATATCACACCATGAACCAAACCTACCCTAAATTTGCTCCGTTTATTTGCTTTTATTTGTTAGAAACATGTTTTCTAAAAAATTTAAATATATTTTTCAACCAACTTTTTATCTCAAAAATAGATTTATCAAGAAGAATTTCTTAATTGGTATAGTAACATTTTTTAAAAACATCCAAAAAAAAATCCAAATGGAGTAGGACAAACTTGACAACCTTTTGTCTTGTTCAAAAGTTGGTATTTTTTCTATTACAAATGGTTCTAATTCTTTGATAAAGTATAATATTTCTTGTATGTGGACTACCAGTGAAGTGAGTAACGGTCAAGGCTATGGCGGTGAAGGTGTTCTATAAGCAGCAACTTTCATTCATTAAGGTATAAGGTCTTTCGAACTGCTGCCTTTGAAGTTTGAACAATGCGTAAGTCAATAGTCAATTCTTTGTTCTGCTGTTCTCCACATGACTTGCTCTAAGAAAAAGATTTGATATAATTGATGCCGTTAATTTGTTCTGTTTTCCATATGACTTGGTCTAAGAAAAGGATTTGATGTCATTAATTTGTTTAGCTATTTTCCCCTCCCACAACCAAAACCCAGAAAAAAATAATAATAATAAAAGAACAAAAACCATACCACATCACTGATCTTGTTTTTTAGACTTGAATCAGTTTCGTAAACTTTTCCTATTTTAATTTCTTCACCACCGTGAAAGAGAAGTGAAGTTTATAGATGCTGGTCGGGTTTTTTTTTTGTACTTGCATTGCAGTTAAGTGGATATCAACATTCAACACAAACACCAAAGATGCCATTAAGCAGCTGAGTAATAAATTATTTTAATTTGATTATAAAAAGGGAAAATTTCTTATAAGGGTTGTGGAAGCTTGGTAATGAATACAGATGGCGAAACTTTCACATAATTCTTATAAACGGCGTAATTACTAAAAACATACAATTTCATGTACAAAAATATAATATTATTTTTAAATAATATAATTGGGTTATTTACCTAAATATAAACATTTTTAATAAAAAAATGGCATTATAATTTATCATCTCAAAGTTAATAAAATCAATTTTTTCTAAATTTTTTATTCAAAGTGTTCAAGTACAAAATTATGAAAGGGATGACTTTTTGAAAGTAGATCTTTTTTTACTGTCAATTCTAACTAAAATCAAAATAAAATCAATATTGTTTATAAATATTAGAGTTTTTAATCAAAAAAATGTATATTCGCATTTTTATTCATCATCTCAAAGTAGTAAAATTAATTTCTTCTAAATTTTGATCTAAAGTGTCCGAGCAAAAATTATGAATGAGATGATTTTTTAAAAATAGACCTTTCTTTACGAGACAATTGCAAAAAAAATAAAATGAAATCAATTTTTTTAAAATTTCTAAATATTAAAGTTTTTAATCAAAAAATATATTGTCATTTTTATTCATCTTCTCAAAGTTATAAAATCAATTTCTTTTTAATTTTACTCCAAAAGTATGCACACAAAATTATAAAGATGGTGATTTTATGAAGATGGACCTTTTTTCTAACAATTAATTCCAGTGAAAATCAAAATGAAACTGATTGAAGCAGAATTTTAAAAAAATCTATTTCTCTGCCTTAGAAAGATGAATAAACTGCTCTTCTATTTTAATTATAATAAAAAATTCCTATATTCAAGTATGTGTTAGTAATGCCCTTCACAGAAATTATATAAAAGTTTCACTTTCTTTACTCATTACTAAACATCTACTGCCCTTATAAGAAAATTTTTCCCAAAAAAAAAAAAGGTTAAACCGAATTGTGGATCAGCAGCTTCAAGAAACTTTCCCATCCCATGGAGGCTTTGAACCCATTTCGGTCATGTTCACTTGGGTTTCTTGAGCCTTTGGATCAATGGTTTCTTCCACAAGCTTTCTCCGATGCTACCACTCCAAAAGTACGCACCATCTGCTTCCTTACTAGCCTTGCCTGTGATGAGTCAGGTGCCATATAGCCCATGGTTCCAGCCAAAAAGATGTTGTTTGTGATCCCTTTTCATCATGGTCAACCAGCCTTGCCTAGCTAAGAGTCCCCAAGTTTCGCACTGAAACTAGAATCCAGCGCAATATCTCTCAGGATCTGATCCTTAGCAAATCCCTATCAGCCCCGTTTAAGTACTAATGATGAGGCCAATCCTTGAGCAATGTAAATCTAAGCTGCCAATAGGTATGAATTCATAGACGAAGTAGAAACGCTAATTTATCGTTGCACCAAAATTTTATGCCACCACATACTAATAATCTTCACTTCTGATGCATATTATTTTACACAAGGATTGAGTTCCTTCAAGTAACCTTTGCACAGAAAGTTGCTTGTAGCTCAAGACAACTCAGCATACGTAAATTTCTTTGGTCCAGTACCTCTTCCAAGTCCGTCAATAGTGGTAACATCAATTATACAGTCAATCTTCAGCTTCACTCTCCGTGTTCTTCTTCGTCCAAAAAACAGGAAAGGGGCTAACAAGTGTCATTTTTAGTAATTTGACAATAGACGGTGTAGATTGAATCAATCAGACCAAAATTTATTCGATCTTAGCCTTTTATATGCCAACTTTTGATCTTAACCACAAAACTGTACCAATGGAAAACTTTCAAATTGTGAAACCCGGTCTCCCAAAAAACAAACCTGTTCCCATCTCGAATAGATCCTCTATTGACCATTCCAATCACAAGTCCAGACAAGATCAATTAACTAAGTCCTGACTATATCGATTTTTTCTTCCCGCATTAAATCATATGAAACCTTAATATTTTCTTCCCACTTTAGGTCAAATGAAACCTTAACAGAGTTCTTGATTTATATCAACATATCAGTTAATTTTGAAAAAACTGGGTAGCATACAATGCCGTTGAAAAGTACCCAGATCGATCGCACGAAAACTTTTGATGACTGGAGTGGAATCAACCTGATCATATTTAGCAATGAATATTATGTAAACTTTCCCTACCAAAAGAGAGGGGGAAAAAAAAGAAAAAAAAAAGCACCTCAATAGTAGTCTTAGAGACTTTGAGTTCCGTTCTAACTGTTCTTTGTTTACGCGTCCGTATCATCAGTTGACGGGAGTTAAAAGTCTTTTGCCAATGTATAGTCTCGTCTCCTGGGCTCTTACAGGAATAAAAGAGTAACCGATAAAAATCAGGTCTTCTCCAGGGGCGGAATTTCCACAGATAGGTGGAAAAATTCTGAGCGAAGCAACTCACACAAGAAGAGGTCCTCAGGCCAACCAATTTCGATCTTCTGATTCAACTTCAAGTTTTTTTTTTTTTACCAATCATCAACAGCTTAAGGAATCAACAGGGATTGAATCATTAAGGAATCAATAGGGATTGAATCACCATCGGACCAAATGGATACATTACGTACTCATTTAGATATTTGATAAGAGATAAAATTTGAATACCTAGCTTCCTGCTCCACTTAACCTTTAAAAGCTTTGTAGTGGTCAATCCAACCAAGTTGGACTGGTTAAAATTAGATTAGATATCTTTTCATCTTGCTTTTTCCTGTATTAATTTAATCGCCGCTAACCCACTTGACCCGCTGTTTTCGTTTCACACTTGAGCATTGCTCCTCATTCACCGCCAGCATATCAGTTCTAATAACGAATTTTGAGCTGGCATGCCGCCAACTTTTGTAGGACTCGACTACATGCATGAGTTGTGAAATTTTGTACACAACTATAAAAATTCTCAATACATTTTGTACTCTAAGCAAACATGCATGGATTGTTTTTCTACATCATCTAGTACCATGTCAATTCTAATCATCTACTACCATGTCAATTCTAACAAGCAAAGAACTCCTCCGTCCCATAAAGATAGGTCTATGTCTTTTTTAACACAGATTAATAAATTTAGCTAATATAGTTACAAAATTATTTTTTATTTATACTTTCCTCAAATACTCGTTATCAATATTAGATCATTCATTTAAAATAAAATGCACATATTATTATTTGTTCTTGGAACTTAGAGCATTTTAATTTTTCAATATGCATTAAAAATGGGTATGTTAGTAAAGTAACAAGTTACCTAATCTTTAAAAATTGAAATAGACGTATAATTTAGGACGATACAAAAGTGAAGGTAACCTATCTTTATGAGACGGAAGGAATAGTAAATATGGTAGTTGATTTTCTCACCTAAAAATGTCATTGTCTTTTGACTTCTTGAGTCTTTGGAAACCAGCTAGATATTGCAAGTTGGAAACTACTTATATATTGAGAACAAGTTTAGCTAGAACCCATTGTCAAAAAGATTGAATTATTTTTTCTGCCCCAAAAAATGCTGCAGGTAGAGATGATGGGTATGTGAATTATTTGGATGAAATAAGATTGTACATACCATTTTCACTGCAATTCCCCGAATTCGAGGTGTCTTAATGTTTCAAAAAAAAAAAAAAAGAATTCGAGGTATCTTATCAGTGTTGTAATTTACATCCCATCAGGTTTATATGGGACTAAGGGAAGTCCATAGTACATTTAAGCCCAGACACTCGTAGCCGGACTCCATGGACGTTTTAGTATTACGGTGGCCTAACAGTTATCTACACAGCAGCGGACTACATTGCTTTTGTTGTACTATTCTTATTGAATATTTATTATCTCAGCTACTATTTTGTCCTGTGGGCTTCACAATCCCGATCCTTTTGCAGGTGCTGGCAGAAGGAGCTCGGGATCGTTGTTTTTTGGGTCTGACATAGGCCCATTACACTTTTTTTTTTTTTTTTTTTAAGAAAAAAGGGTTTTATATGTGAACATCTTTATTTTTCTGAATGGCTGGAAATTCAAACACTTCTGCCGGATAACAAAAAATTCAAAAAAAAAAAAAAAAAAAGAAGAAGATTATTACGCCTGCTCCAAAAATTCTCCGCTTGCATTATCGGATCATACGGTCATATCTTGATCAATGGCAACTATCAGAATAAGAAGGCTAAGATTCTATCTAGCAAAAATAAATAAATAAATAAATAAGGGTGTGGAACCATAAAAGTGGTAGATAATTGATCTTCGTGCATACATATTCTAGTGTGATTATTCCTGTATCTATTCGAGAGTTTTCTAAGACTCATGCACGGGTTCTTTTCTCTTGTTGTCAATTTTCCTTTATGGGGAAGGAAATTTAGTTCATACTTGAACTTAATTGAAAGTTAGGGGGTTGTATGAATTGAAATGATTGATTAAACTTGTTTATGAATAATAGTTGTAAATACTGTTGACTTGATTTTTTTCAAATATCCTGTAGTTTCAACTTGAAGTGAATTGAAAACTACGCATTGGAACGAATAAAGGTGAGTGTTTAGATTTTTACGACTCTACTCTAGAGAGTCTAGAGGTTGGGGGGTTCGAATTCCATCAATACTAATTTCCGTTCCCCATTGTAATAGTGTCGATTTAATTTTAAAAAAAACCTATGCATTAAGACAGTTAAAAAAAACCAAAAAACCAACAAATTGAGAAAATCGATTCGTTTCGAACTTAGGGTAACCAAACGGGTTACTAATATCGGGTTGGTTTCTAAATATATTAGAGTTCCCTATTGTAATAGTGTCAATTTGATTTAAAAAAACGCATTAAGATTGTTAAAAAAATCGAAAAGTCAAAAAATCAAAAAAATCGATTCATTTTGAACTTAAAGATAACCAAATCGGTTACTAATATCGGGTCAGTTTTTAAATATATCGGATCGGATAACAGTTTATAGGATTCTAACAATGACTTGAAAAAAACAAAGAAAAATTATTTAGTACCATATAATACTAGGTTTTGGCACAGTATATATCATAAAATCTGACCTGAATGTTAATTAGGATTTAGGAGAGTTTTTCCATCCTTTAATATTAAAGAATACACAATGCCGTTGATACTATCACTTGAGCTACAAGTTCTTGTATTCCATCAGAGTGGAAATGTTAGGTGGAGAGAATTTCAATATTATTTGTTTTGTGATCTTATTATCTTGACTGGATTTTTGCAGTAATTGTCTTGCATAGAGGTAATAAAATAAAAGAAAAGCTATCAGCTTGTCATGAAGTTGGTGACGAGTAAGAACAGGAAACTACCAAGGGTAATTGGAGTAAAAGTTTAGTTTACTGCTTTGGTTTTCTTCAAAGAAATGGTCTGGAAGGCCTCAAGCAAGAAATTCAGTGCCTTATTCGGCACGAGAAAGAGATTCTTTTTAGGTTAGATCCCATCTCTTAGTCTGCCACCAATTAATTTGAATCAAATAACTCATTCTTGAAAACAAGTAGGAGTAGCAATTTAAACTGTTAAAAAACTCCTGGCCTGATTTGCGTAAAATGCAACTGTGCATTCCCAAGAAAGACTTGCCCCTTGCATCCGTAACATTTCTATTTTATTTTATTTTTCTGTTTTCGACTTAGGATGTGTTTGGTTGGATGTAAAATGTCATTTTCCTTACAATTTTCCGGTGTTTGGATGACAATGTGAAAATCCTTTGATATTTTTTATTTTTTTATTGTTAATATGAGTTAAATAGACTAATAACATTGTTATAAATATTTGACAAGGTTTTGTTTATAATTAATCTTGAAAATAATATAATAGTAAAATGTACATAACTATAATCATATTATTTTGAAGCCGAAAATTATGAAAAAATTAGTTGATAATAATTAAAAACAAAAATTAGTTTGCTAATTGAAGTTATAAAAGTAGGTATTTAAGGTTTAATGTTACTTTTGAACTCCAAGGAAAATAACTTATGTTCATTAAGTATGTAAGTTATTTTCAGCCAAAGGAAGGAAAATTAAAAAATATTTTATACAGAAAAATATTTTTTGGTATCTGACACCAAGAAAATTTTTTTTTGAAAAAATTTTCCAGTTGAAAGAAACAGAACCTTATTGGAGAATAAATACGAAATCCCAAAAACAGATTTTTTTTTTTTTTTTGAAAAAGTAATGCCATTCTTGGAAGGGAATGGAAATAAATTAGACCTTGTTTTGTTCTTTGGAAATCCTAAGCTGCTCGGAAGAATAAAAGTCCTTATTATCCCATGTTCTCAAAGGGATGAAACTTAATTAGGCCTTGTTTTGTTCTATGCAACTTAACATTCTCTAGTGAACTTTCGAGTTTTATGTTCCACTTGGTGCTTGTTTCTGGTAAAACATCGGTTAAACAATCATCTTTTACAGATTCACACGCAAGTTGAATGGCAATATGTTATCTCAAAAACGTGTTCTCCAAGTACATTCCCTGGCATTATTAGTCATTTGAAGTTTTAAACCCATATCTTTAATCTTGAGTGGCTGCTTCATACAATAAATTAAGGTTAGAAATTGGAGGCCACGGCAAGATATGATATTTTATGGTGTGATCTCCCTGAAATGAGGATGTGCGTTTGTGACTGTCTCTTTCATTTGTCCGCCACACATGGCTCCAATACAAAAGAGAGAAAAGAAATTGTCCTCATCAACCAAAAAATTACAGGCTTCTGGTGCTACTACATGGCCAGATCTTCCGCCACAAATACTCAAAACTTTTTGAAAAGC
Organism: Mitragyna speciosa; assembly: GCA_024721245.1. Taxonomy (NCBI): domain Eukaryota; kingdom Viridiplantae; phylum Streptophyta; class Magnoliopsida; order Gentianales; family Rubiaceae; genus Mitragyna; species Mitragyna speciosa. Next base: position 29,660,680 of record CM045555.1, read on the forward strand.
AATTAAATCTGCTGATAAACATATGTTGTTGTGGTATCAGCAAGTCATTGAGAGGAGTTCCAAGGCAATGCAGCTCCGCTGCAAAGGCAACATGGGTTGAACTTTCTCACGCCAATGACAACAATAGAGCTTAACAATATCATATAGCAAGGCTCAGCCTCACTTTCCGAGCATTCCAGATCATCCAGGTTGCTACATTTGGCCTGGACGAAGACGAAGACGAAGACCCTTACTGTTTCTATCTTTGAAGACCGTATTGGGGTCAGTCTTATTTCCCGCCTTGCGATACCAAAATTCCATTTAAATTGGCCACTTTATCTTCAATTTATTCTTATCTGCATGATTCTAGCATGATGGTACTAAGTGCCATTTCAAGTCCCGACTTTTTGGTTTACAGACTAGGGAACAGAACAGCATCGACATAGATCAAACATTATTGCACTAGTCGATCCTTATGATTCAGAAAAGCAACATATGAAATTTACCAATGCGGTAGGCTCTAAAGGCAAGTTTGATGCACTAGGTTTGGAGGGAACTCTAGCATTGACAGAGGAAGTTGATTCTCAATTTAGAATAACAGATATTGGAAAAACAGGGCTGTCCCTTCGGTCCCATCCAGGAATTTCATAGAATATTTGATTGAATCAATTGATGAGATTTCGTCGACTTTCCTTATCCAAAAAATATATCACAACGTTGATGATATTGAAGTCTTTCAGCTTGGCCTTTCTAGACTGCCATCGGTAAAGATGGAGGGCCTTGGAGAAAGAACATTATTCTTGGGGACTAACAATGTCGCTGCAAGCCAAGTAAGTTGCAAAAGTAACCGTATCTATTTCTCTTGTCATTCACATGATGATTGGCAGGAACATGACATGGCAAGTGGCATCATTGCACCCTGCTATAACAGCTTGGGTTCCAAAATGAAATTTCGTTCACGGGATGAATCAGTAGCTGGTAAAGGACTGTTCATTTGATATATGAATATATTCTGATCCGTAAATGCGTTTCTTTTTTCTCCCAAGTCAACCCGCATCTCTTCATTCCTTATTCCTGGCAGAGCATCTGTCAAATTTGCCCTCATTTCTGCATATGTTAATTCTAGTATACCTTGAATGTTTTAAAATTTCAGTTATTGTATCCATCCAGAAGAATAATGCAAATCTTTCTCCAAGAATACTGCAAAATATGAAATGCATTTTGCATCATCCAGTTTCATGACAAACTATTTGTTACAGGGTGTAAACACTTATACATGTACCAGGTCCATTGGTACATCAAGACATAGGTTTGTCCACCTAAGAAGATAGCATACTCGGATCAAAATTAGTCTTTCATTGTCTGAAAATACAAATGAATTAACAAATCTAAAAGAATAAAAAAAAGAGAAATGAATATACTGCTATTGAGTATGCAAAAGTAATGCAGATGATGAAGAAGCTGCAGAAGATGATGTGAAATTAGAGTGATTCGTGTTGAAACTATAGCTAGAAGATTGCATCTGCTGGCTCTCGATGAATAGATTCTTGACGGTTGGAATCAGATAGGTTGGAACCGGCATCTTCGGCGGGAGAATTGGCAATTCAGCTTCAAAATTAAGAACATGAATAGCGCGCCTTATTGAAGGCCTGAGGTTAATGTCAGGATGAGAACACCACAGCGCAACCACCATCAGTCTTTCAATTTCTTGCTCATCAAAATCTCCGCTTAGTTTTTGATCTACTGCTTCGAGTAGCTTCCCCCTTCCGTAGAGGTCCCAAACCCACTCCACTGTTCTAACTTGATCTTCTTGTGCTTTGACATTGATCGGTCTTCTACCACATGCTATTTCCAATGCTACCATTCCCCAACTATAAACATCCGACTCCTTGCTAGCCCTCCCAGTGATGACACATTCAGGGGCCATGTAGCCCATTGTTCCTGCCAAAACTGTGGTTTGGGATCCTTTTTCATGATCAACAAGTCTAGCTAGCCCAAAATCGCCAAGTTTTGCATTGAAACTTGAATCCAGCATGATGTTACTGGACTTTATGTCCCTATGCACCACACATTGTTCCCACTCTTCGTGCAAGTACAGCAAAGCTGAGGCCACACCTTGGGCAATTTTATATCGCACCGACCATGTCAATGGTGAACTTTGTTTAAATAGATGGGAGTCTAAGCTGCCATTTGGCATGAACTCGTAAACAAGCATGAGTTCACTCTTGTCATGGCACCAACCAATGAGTTGCACCAAGTTTCTATGCCTCAATTGACTGATGATCTTCACTTCTGATGCATACTCCTTCAGCCCTTGTTTAGATCCCCTGGAGACCTTCTTAACAGCAACATATATATTTCCATCCCTCAAGTAACCTTTGTAAACTCCACCAAATCCTCCTTCTCCTAGCTTCTCCCGCTCATCAAAGTGATTTGTTGCCAGTGCCAATTCATTGTACGAAAACTTCTTAGGCCCCCTGCCCTTTTCGAATTCATTTTCCATGAACAGATCAGGGAAATCATCCTTTTGCTCCCTTCTTTTCTTCCATAGAACATAGCTCATCCAAGCCAACCCAAGGATCAAAACAGCTATTCCAACACTCAATCCAATCACAAGTGCTACCTTGCTTGTATTTTTTCCAGTCACTACTGCATTTGGAAATTGACTGGGGCTTGGAGCTACTGTAACTGGAGATTGATCGGGACTTCGAGTTGGCTCCTGAGGATTTATGCCAATTTGCGACGTAGAATTGAATTCCCAGGACTTGACATTATGTTTCTCAAACCAAGCTCCTGTAGATGCAGAGAAGCCGAAAGTAACCCATTCTGGTAAGTGCTCCCTCAAATCAACCACATAGTTTAGGATGCTTTTTGTGGTTCCGTTACTGGAGGAACCAGTGAAAGCAACACTAAGATTCTTGGAAGTAGCATTGTAACTAATCCAAGCATCATTCACTTTTCCTTGAGCAATATTGTTCCGCCATACCGCAGTAGCGACAGATATCATAGAGTTGATATCAATACCTACATGAAGGTCTGCAGGGTCCCAATCATTGTGAAAAGTATCGAATTCCACTGCAACAAATGGATCTGCAGTGTTGTTTTCTTTCATATTACCAACTCCAAGACCAAGGCTACCACCTCTTGCATCAGGGGGTATAACGGAATCAGTAGGAGCCAGGAAAAAAGCTAGTCCATCAGCATATGTGGTTTCGCCACCTGAGTCGATAGTGAAGGTGAAACGAGTGGTGAAATCTGTCAGATTTCCTGAAGCCTTGTCCCACAAATGCAGAGGCTTAGCGTAGGTGGCTCTACCATAGCTATAGCCCAACGTGGTATTACGTTCATCTGATGTAACTTGGATGCCTTGTTCAGAGATATAAGCGGATCCATTGGTATTTATGTTTCGATTAGCATCAGATGCACTGATTCTAGGGAGGCTGAAGTTTAAAGCAAATGCATCAGGGAGTCTGAAAAGAAACAAAAAAGAGATCTTCAGAAAAATGACCGCAGCCATGGCTGAAATTAAATAGCTTAGAACTTGATTATAGCTGACGATTTGATACTTTAATTCATCTGTTTATGTGTGTGTGTATATATAGCGTGCATATACTTGAGAAATGTTAAGGTCATACCTTTTACCTTTTGAATTTGTCTTCTAGACTTTTCAACAGAAGACTTTTAAATGTCTAAAAGTCTCCTTCTTCTTTGACAAGACTTGCTCAAAAGATGACATTCTTCTATTACAAATGGTTCTAAATGTTTGATAAAGTATACTTCCACTGCCAGTGAAGCGAGTAATGGTCAAGGCCAATGCAACGTGTAATGAATATCTATTATCGATTATGTATGTATTATCTATTATTTATCTGTTTATCTATTTATCTATCTATTATCTATTACTCTTCTATTATATATTATCTATATCCATCTAATATCTACCCTTATTTACCCTTGCCGTACCCTGTAAGGGAAACTTATCCAGAGGTTATTTGCCTGAATACGGTCTCTCAACAATCCAAACGTACAAATAATTATGTGCTTAGGTGAATTATGTGCTTAGGTGAGTGTTTTCTCGTGACTGTTAGTGATAATCTAACTTTATAGATAATTAAACTTTTGGGAAAAACAATCCAAACGTACAAATAAACTTCTTTATTATCTAACATTCTTGTCAATACATTATCTTCATTTTGCTCTGGATTGTAATCTCTAATAAAAATTAGAACTACATGAGCAAAAGTTCCTGTCATGAATGATCAATTTCGCTATATATTGGTGATGAGTATCTAATGCAAAGACTAAATAGAAATTTATATAATTAAACTACTAAAATACTTTCCCAAATCTATTTCAGTCCCACTCAAAGATATATTTTGACAAAACCTCCCATCATTATACATTTTTTTTTATCTTTTTTTCAGCCGTTAATAAAAATGGAAGAGGTTGATGGTCATTCTAATAAATTTCTTGACATAAAAATGTTTAATGATAAATATTTAAAATTTTCGCATATTTAATCACCTTCATAAATCTTCTAACCTTCTCACTGTATTTCCAGTTCCACTCATCCCACCCACGGAAACAAAAAAGTAGGATGAATTTATGGGAGATCCATTACAAATAAAGACATATAAGCAAGGAACAAATGACAATCAGGAATTTTTAAAAGGATAAAACATAATCAGGTAGACTATCTTCGGCAGTACATTCAGACCAAGCCAGCGGTATATGATTGTATACAGAGTCGGTCTTTTCTTACATTCCTTGCATGGAAATCTTTGTGAATGGATTCAGATACTCGATTAAAGAATTCAAGCTATACATGACATAATGGTTTATAGATAATAGTGGCTCCATTTGGATAGTGTTATTTGGAGTGTTTTTTGAGAATTATTTTGAAAAATTATTTGGATTGTTTTTTGTTAATTTTTTTAGAAAGTTGAAAAAGTGTTTGAATGTGAAATTTTTTTTGATGTGACATAATATTGGTTTAAAAAAAACGGACATTCGCTTAAAAAAGCGGACGTCCGCTTCGTCATCCGACCTCAAAACCTATCGAAAATGGATTTCATTTTGTCACTCATAATTTTTTCAATTTTTCTAAATAAATTTTGAACATAAACATGCTTGCTTTTGTGAATAATTGTGTAAAAAGTCTCTAAAGTTCATTTGAAATTTAGAATGAAAATTTGGTGAAAAAGTTTGACCAAAAAATTTTTACTTTTTGACCAAATAATTTCCATCAATCCAAATAGAATTGGGAAAATTTTTTCAAAAAATGACTCAAATAATGTAACCAAACGGAGCCAGTGTTCTTTATGGGAGCTACTACCTATGAATTCAAAATAATTTAATGTATAACAATCATCATATGAAGCAACTACCCATGAATTCAAAATAATTTAATGTACAACAATCATCATCTAAATCTTCTTGTAGGCTATTCTGTACACTTTTTTACCAGGAATGGTAAATATTCCATCCAAATCAAGCTATAGGATTGTACTAATATAGTGACGATGACAATGTCACACGTTCGGTAATAGTGGCCAATAGGACATTCTATAGTGCACTGAACAAGTAGGTTTTTGACAACTTATATAAGTCCACTTATTTGTTGATTAAATTATTAACTTACCCGCCCTCCTTGTTCTTATTCAACTATTAGTTCTTTGTATGGTATGAAATTGACTCCACTTTTTACCATAACCAAATCCGTGGGAAGATGAGGTCATAGACAATTAACTATCCCAATTTGGATCACTTCCAACAAGATAAAGGTCTCCACAATCCCAAGGTTTTGCAATAATCTTCACCTTGACAGGATAATATCTTTAGCAATTGCCTACATAGAACAATTATTTTGAAGCTTGTAGATAGGTACAAAATCCTTTTTTTTTTTTTTTGGGTTAGAAATGACCATCTTAAGCACAAAAAATGACACACCATCTACCGCTAGCAACAAATCATTACCCTAAAACAGAGGTTCATTTTGGTAACCTATTGATTTTCTACTACGACCATACATTCTTTTAAATTCCGCTTTGTGGTATAGTTACTTCAGTATATAATCACTATTGTTTTACGGTGTGCTTACACTAAAATCTTAGTATGATAGCATTAATCCGTCATAGGAATGTTATTTATTGAACACATAATTGATTTTTATTAAAAAAACACATAATTGCTTAGAAGAAAATAACTTTAAGCATAAGCTATCAGAGCAATAATATGTCATCATATTTATTTTAAATTCTAACTCTAGAAATTCGAATCTGAAAGTCATCATAATATTACACAAATGTCTAAAATTTAGGGAGACAAATAATGACTTACTTTTTAAAACTTTTATAGTATTTGCTTTACTGGATTTATAATTTGGTGTGAGAATTATTTCTTGAAGCAGTTAGTCATTTAAACTACAATGTCCTATTTTTGAAAATCTTTGTACAAATGTCTAAAATTTAGGAGGAGAAACAATAACTTTTTTTTAAAACTTTTTTAATACTTGTATTGCTACATTTAGAATTTGGTGTAACAATTATTTTCCTAAAGCAATTAATTACTTAGACTACATCGTCATGGTTTTGAAAATCCATTGTTGTACGCATGACGCTCACGATGATGCTATAACATAATTCAAAAAAATTATTGTTATTGCTAGCTGGTAATATGGTCAATGTTGAATAAATTGAGGCATCAAATATTTAATGTACCTTAGTATCCCCTACCGCATTATTCAATATTTTCTATTACCTCGAGAAAAATAGAAAAAAAGAAAAAGAAAATTAGTGATGGCTAATGCTCATCTATTTTAACAGGCTATTATACTTAGACCATAAGCTGATAGCTGGTATGTTTATCATTTAAGTCATTAGAGTCTAATAGCAAGTATATATTGAAATTTTGAGCATGTAATACGTAGTAAACTAGGAAAAATAAATAATACATGATTTATACTTTATAAATAACTTGTTTAATATTACGAAGGAGAATTTATACACAATGAATGTGTCAATCTCTCGTGTTATAATCGTGTTTGTTTCATTTTTTGTGATTCCTAATCTAATTATTCTACCCCTTACAGTATCGTCATAAAAGAAACTTTTCTAGATGTTATTTACTTGTATACGCTATGATGAATAATGAATAATATACACTAGTTACGATCATGCATCTTATTATATATTAAAAGTAGGGTTCAACTCTTGACAAAATTTTTTAACTTGTCATTTATACAATCCGCTATTATCTATATAACAGATCTTGATTAGCTGGCAAATCCTAGTTCTCTCTTTAGGTTTTTTTCAAGCTAAAATCTTCACATTCCCCAAGTTACATAATAACTTTAACATGGAAATATGAAAAAGGATACTGAAATTAAGAAAGCAATCAGCTTTGTTAAACAATAATTGGTAATTTAAACATTGATTTCATCAAAAGACATTTCATATTGCAAGCATATAAAAATAGCAATTCAAGACTATATCACCAATCCCTTATTTCATGCTTTAAACCTTTGAATGAAATGAATGCAAGAATTCAAATTTCCAAATTTTCAAATTGTGTTAGCTAATATCCACTATCCTAATTCAAAATCAATCTTGACACTGAAACATGTCTATATGAATTTTTCATCTCTTTACAATTCGATAATGTTTGATTGATCAATAAGAAAAAGTTAGCCTCCTATTTGGCATAAGATTATAATGGAACAAAAATTATGGATGATTATTTCTCAAATATTATAAAATATTATTTCTCAAATTTTTTTTATGAGGTAAAATTCCTTCTAAGATTAATTATAATTAAGTTCTTTTAAATCCCTACGCTAACATACATAAAATTGTTTAATTTTAATGACAAATTAATATTATACATAACAACAATGTGTCCAAATTAATAAATGCAAAAATTGAAAATGTTTTGAGTTTAGAGTTTGACTTGTCTCTGGTTTAAGTACCACATACTTTTGCTCAAGCAAATTATATCTACCTAATTATCTGGTGGCATTGATATGTTCATACAGTTGACAACAACGTAAATCTGTATTTCATAAAAATTTGCTTACACAATTTGCAATCTCTCAAAGATTTAATTGATAACATAGAGCTTCAAATTTTTTAGATTTCATTAATTTTAAATTGCTATCTTTATATGCTTGCAATATTAGATGTTTTTAATGAAATCAGTTTTTATATTACTAAATATTTATTGACAATATTGATTGCTTTCTTAAATTCTTTGTTCTTTAAGTTAACGTGTTCAACATGGGGACGGAGTATTTATATTATTATCAAGATTATAACTTGAAAAGAACCAAAGAAAGAGCTCAAAAATTTGTTATTAGAATGTGTTGATAGGATATTGTAGAAATAAAAAAGCCACGAAATTCTTTAAGAAAATGTGAACTTTACTTTTAATATATAATAGTAACTATGATCAAAATTTAGTGGGGAAAAAAGTAAAATAAGTACTCTTAAGTAATGTAATGTTGGAGTAATACCTCAATAAACTTTCCAATGTTAATTTCCTTTCTTAAATTCTTTATTCTTTTTAACATTCTAAGTCCAAATGTTTAACGTAAAGGAGTATTCTAATATTATTATCAAGATTGTAACTTGAAAAGAACCAAAGAAAAAGCTCAAGATTCGTTATGAGAATGTATTGATAGGATATTGTAGAAATAAAAAAGCCAGGAAAATCGTTATCAGAATGTGAACTCTATTTTCATACGTAATGGTAAGTATGACCAGAATTTAGGGAGAAAAAAATTAAATAAGCACTCTTAAATAATGTGATGTTGAAGTAATCCCTCACTAAATTTACCAATGTTAATTTTGTTTTCATACTTTTTAATTAACAGCTTACTTAACAAAAAGCTTGATTTAAACGATTAATGGTTTATTACATCCTAAACAGATAAGCGTTCTTGTACAAGAAGAGAATCTATACATTAGAGATTTACCTTTGAGCACTTAACCCTTTGGGTTATTTTCAAAAAAAAAAAAAAAAGTCCCACATAGGGAAAAGTTTGTGAGCTGGGAGTATACTTAACGTCCATTGGCTCCTCTTCCAATCAGTAATTCCCTAGATGGAGTGAGTTAGTGGGTCTTAGCTTAGATTGTCTTCTTCCCCCACTCCCTTAAACCTTTGGATTATTTTCCTAAAAAAAAAAATCTTTGAGCTACTAATTGTGTATATACCTATTAACCCTTTGGGTTATTTAAAAAAAAAAAGAAATTTACCTTTGAGCTACTAGTTGTATATATACCTACTAACCCTTTGGGTTATTTTCAAAAAAAAAAAAAAGAAATTTATCTTTGAGCTACTAATTATATATATACCTATGTATTTATCTCATAATACACGTATGGCATGTGAGTGTAAGATAAACTTATGGCAGCAAGGAAACCATTTTTTTATTAACTAGAAATGGGGCACGTGCTTTCGCACGTTTAACAATTATTTAATAAATGATACAATAAATAAAAATCATGTCTATGCAAAAATAAATAAAAAATTATCACTATTATTAGAAACCTACACTTCAAGTACAAAAATAATACTGAATTTACTTTAATATTTTTACATCTATCTTTCTTAACTTCACATATTATTTTCTTTTCTAAAAGAATTTGAATAGAACAGATGAATATCTCCAATAGCAAAAGAAAGATTTTTGCATAATGATGGTTTCTTTAAAATATCCTTAGTCATGAAATCTTTTAAGAATTTTAAAATTGTTATCATATAAAATGTAACTATTATTGTATAAAAAGATGTAATTATACTTTGAAATCCTTAAGCTTTTGATAAATTGATTAATAATTTTACATATCTCTATTATATATATGAAGTATCATATGAGACTTTTATATAATTATCCCACAAATGACTTAATTTAAATTAAATATTTGGATTTTCCGTAGATTAACATAATTGATCACTCAGTAAAATCAATTTGAGTTATTTGTTAAACTCACAAATTTACGTAATAAGTATATATAAATTTTCAGTGTCAATTAGAATATCATATATTATGAGAATGATGAGTTTTGAAATTCATTAATAATCTCATGTGACTTGCAAAATCTTATATTTTATTTTTCATATAACAATTAATGTATTTGTATATGTTGAATTTCTCACCTCTACTTTCTGTCGGCTTGGTTTTTCTTTTTTCTCTTTCTACTATAATAGTCCACGAAATAAAATATGCCTCGATTTTGTGTTATATGAAATTTTAAATCTACAAAATTTTTTATTTATAATGCATAAATGCATATTTATGATACCTTTATACTCAGATAGTTGTTTTATTCAATTTCGTCTATTGAATAAGTAGTGCTTGAGAGTTTATTTAACCGGCACCATAATGCATTTGTTAGGTAAACTTATATACACTTTTTGGTCAAACCCTTTTGTAATCAGTTAATTACTTTGTACTATTATCAAAATGTAAGCATTTTAATACTTATAAGAGTTTGATCACTAATTAACTTTCACTTTAAAAAGTGAAAGTTAATTTTTCATACTATTTTTAGGTTTTAAAGTAATTGTCTAGGACATTTTGTGTTCAGGGATTATTCTTTTTATGTTTAAAGCAATATTGTGATTACAAAATAAAAAAATAAGAAAATTTCTCAAGTAAAAGTTTGTAATCAAATAATTCACCTAAATTCTAAATCCAAGCATTTTGGGGACATCTTCTAGATTTAGTGTAGGTAATGATTAGATTTCTTCAATCACAAGTAATTGAAAAATTTTTGTTGCCTCTTGGTCCATGGTATATGTTACTTCACTATTTTTGTAAGGTAGTATGATAATAGTTAGTTTTCGTATTGGATTTAATATGTTGACATCATTATTTTTAATTTCTATAAACGAAATCAAAGTCAAAGTGGCAACAAAGTACCAGTGTTTGATGAATTCAAAGTATAATTAGTGTAGATTTTTTTAAAATTAATTTTAGGTAAAATTAGGATATAAAAAATGGGATTGACATTTTATATTTATCTAAAAATACATTTTTTTCTATAAATTCATGTTGATCAATGCATGAAAGAGTGGTTTTACTTTTATCTTTATGATTTCAAATTTAATCTATGAACTAACTACTACATCTTTTAAATTTAAATTTCAATGAGATTTAAAAGTTTAGAATTTTGAATAATTAATTTTGTGTTATGATTTTCAAGTTAATGTATGTGAATCAAACACAACATTTTTCATTATTCCAACACTATGCTATATACTTTCAAGGCATTTTAAAGGTAAGGTAACACAACATCTATTCTTAGTAATATGTGAGTTGATTGTTTTAAGGTGATAATTTAATTGATGTATTATGTAATGTTTGAGAATTATTTTTGAATAAAAACATAAAATGAGATATAATTTTTATTTTAATATGAAAGATAAATAAAGAAATTATCCATTAAATTGAAAGAAAAGGCAAGAGAGGAAAATTTTAATTGTTTCATTCTTGTATTTTTTTTTATTAATTGTGGTTTCTTCTATCTAATTTTATACTCCCAGCATATAAATTATTTTTTATTTGTGCACGAAAAGCAGGCTTCGTGTGAGAATTTAAACCCAAATGTGTTAAGTTTAATTATTTATATATAAATAATGATCCAGATAAAGATAAAAATAATTCACAAAAAAAATAAAAAAGAAAGTTTCCATGTTCTTAACCCACTACATATCTAGTTGATCCCTACTCATATAACTTATAAAAATTCTAAATTAGCTATGGTATAATTAGTAGTATATGTAAATATAATATTTTTTAAGACACTGCAAAGTCTTATTAATATAATGATATTCAAATTGAATCAAAGTTGGTGATTTTTTAAATTTTGCATTAGATTCCATTTCTAATTTTATTCATAAGGAGAACTTTTATTCCTTTTTCCTATATATTTTGTGCTTTTTTGTATTTTTAATTAATTTAAATTTAAATTAAATTGATTATAACAGACTTGAAAAATGTTGAATTAATATTGAGTTTCATTAATTACTTATTAATCTAACTTTTTGCTCTCATAAACATCCATTTTTAATGTGATTTGACTTAGAAAATAAGGCTATTTAAAGAAATACATTAAATGCTAAAATACCAAACACTTAAGAATTGAATAAACATTTGACATTAAAATTAAATTTTAAAAATATAAAATTAATTTATATTTGAAAATAATTCTTTCAGTGCTTTGGTTATTTATTTTTTTCTTTTTTTTTTTGCTTAAATGGTTTCTTTGTTTTATTTTTTTTTGTAGATATAAAGTAAGTAAAAATATTTTTAAAAAAGAGAAGAATATAAATTTTATACTAATCAATATGTATATATTTTAAAAATTATATTTAAATTTGTACTTGTAAAAGGTATGAAAGACTTTTTAATTCTAGAAATGAGTACACGTGCACGTTTAACAGTCATTTTATAAATGATATAATAAATGTGTCTAATAAATGATATAATAAAAAGAGAAAAATGAAAAAGGATATTCATTTTGGTTGTACCTATTTTTAAAACCATGTTCAAAAAATTATGTGAGACTCCAGTTAATTATATCCTTGAAAAAACAAATAGAAAATAATCACTATTATTGTAAACCTACATTTCAATTATAAAAATACTGCCAAATTTACTTTAATAGTTTTACATCAATCTTTTCTTAACTTCACATATTATTTTCTTTTCTAAAAGAATTTGAATAGTGCATATGAATATCTCCAATAGCAAAAGAAAGATTTTGGCATAATGATGGTTTCTTAAAAATATCCTTCCGAAATAAGTTATGAAATCTTTTAAAAATTTTAAAATTGTTATCATATAAAATATAACTTGTTATTGTATAAAAAGATGTAATTATACTTAGAAATCCTTAAGCTTTTGATAAGTTGATTGATAATTTTACATATCTCTATTATGTCTATGAAATATCAAATGAGATTGTTATATAACTGTACCACAATTAATATTTCAAATGACTTATTTTAAATTATTGAATATTTGGGTTCTCCATAGACACTAACATAATTGAGCACTCAGTAAAATGAATTAGAGTTATTTGTTAAGCTTACAGATTTATGTAATTATATAAATTTCTAATGTCAATTAAAATATCAGTATATTATAAGAATGATGAGTTTTGAAAATCGTTAATACCTCATGATACATGCAAAATCTTATATTTTATTTCTCATGTAACAATTAATGTATTTGCATGTGTTAAATTTCTCACATCTACTTTCTGTCAGTTTGGTTTTTTTTTTTTTCTTACCTCTATATAGACATTAACATATTTTCTTTTTTCTTTTTTTAAAGACCTCAATAATTTGTTCCTTTGCTTACTTTTCATTACTTTTCTAAATTTATACTAAGATAAAAAAATAAAAATACTTTGAAAGTGGTTTTTGTGGGGAGGAGAAGTAGAGTACTCCAAATAGATCTTTTTTAACATATAGTAGATTTAATTTTTTTTCTATTAATTGTAATAGAGTGATAAAATGATTTAAATAGTTGGAATTTTTTCCTTTTTATTAACCTAAAATCATATGTTATTGGATTAAATATCGCAAAATAAAATACCTACATTTATATAAATAATAAAATTACAATTCTATATTTATACATGCACTTAAAATTTGACACTTTTTTTATTACTCTTTGACACATATATTAAAAATTTAATAATTAAATTCTTTTTCAACATATATTTTGTTAATGACAGAGCTCAGATAGGCATTGTTTTAAAAAAATAAAATTTATGTGGTATGATACCTCTAAATGACCTTTTATTTGTTTATAATGAAGTACTTTTTAGTATGTGATTTTTTAAAATTTGACCCATTTTAATGATCTTAAACAATTTGTATGTAGATTTTTTAAATTTATAAGTGTTTAATGATATTGACGTTTATATTTCTCTGAAAATGTATTTTTTTTCTCTATAAATTCATGTTGATCAATGTATGATAGAGGGATTTTACTTTAACATTTATGATTTAAATTTAATCTATGACTAACTGCTACATCTTTTTTTTTTTCTTTTTTGTCTTTACTACTACATCTTTTAAATTTAAATTTCAATGAGATTCAATTGAATAACTAATTTTGTATTATGATCTTCAAGTTAGTGTATATGAATAACAAACACAATATTTTTCATTATTCAAACACTATACTATATACTTTCATGGCATTTAAAAGTAATATAACACAACATCTATTCTTAATAATATGTGAGCTGATTGTTTCAAGGTGATAATTTATATGATTTATTATGTAATGTCTGTGAATAATTTTTCAAAGGTTTAAAATTAAGATATTATTTTTATTTTAAATTGAAAGATAAATTAAAGAAATGGTCCTCCTTAATCAAGAAATTATCCATTAAATTGAAAGAAAAAGCTTGAGAGAAATTTTTTAAATGTTCCATTCTTGTGTTTTTTTGTTAATTGTGGTTCTTCTACCTAATTTTATACTCTCAGCATATAGATAATTTTTTATTTGTGCACAAAAAGTAGGCTTTGTGTAGAATTTAAACCCAAAAAGTGTTCAGTTTAGTCATCTATATGTAAAAAATGATTGAGATAAACATAAAAATAATTTTACAAAAAAAAAAGGAACAAAAGTTTCCATGTTCTAACCCACTACATATTTGGTTGGTTCCTACTCATATAACTCATAAAAATTCTAAATCAGTCATGATATAATTATTAGTATATGCAAATATAATATTTTTTAAGAGAATGCAAAGTGTTATTAAATCTATAATGATATTCAAGTTGATTCAAAGTTAATATTTTTTTAGTTTTGCATTAGATTTGTTTCCAATTTTATTCATGAGAAGGACTTTGATTCATTTTTCTATATATTTTGTGCATTTTTTGTATTTTTTATTAGTTTAAGTATAAACTAAATTCATAATTAAAGACTTGAAAAATGTTGAGTGAATATTGAGTTTTATTACTTACTTATTAATTTAACTCTTTGTGTTCTCGTAAACATCCATTTTTAATGTGATCAAACTTAGAAAATAAGGCTATCTACAGAAATACATTAAATGCTAAAATATTCTTTTAGTGTTTTGTTTTTTTTTCTTTTTTTGCTAAATGACTTCTTTGGTTTTAATTTTTTTTGTAGATTATGAAATTAAATTTTATATATAAATAATTAAAATATTTTAAAAAAAGAAGAAAAGTATAAATTTTATACCAATCAGTAAGTACATAATTTAATAAGATAGTATCTTTTGTTTAGCTTCCATTGGCATTACCTAATACCACATGACAATGGTATGAGTTTCCACATGAAATCTATGGTGTATGTCTCACGTCTTGCAGCTTAACAACACCTAATACACAAATGTACAATGATTTTTCCACAATGCATTTACATATGTACATATTTGCTATCTAAGCAATAATTGATTGGACTAATAATTGATTGGACCAATTACTTGCTGGCTGTACAATGAGCAATGCATTATTCGAGACATCGATTAGCCCATTTACTTATCAATTGCACTAAGAAACTCGGAAGCAAAGCTCCAAGCAAATAGAAATTTTAGTATTTTAAAAATTCAATTTAAGTTTGTACTTGTAAAAATTGTGAAAGACTTTTTAAAGGTATGTTGAGTTTGAATAGATTTAAGTAATCTACTTTTTGTAGTTCCATTATAAAAGGTGTGAAAGACTTTTTATAAGAAGGTTGAGTTTGATTAGGATTTAATTAGTATACTTTTTGTAGTTCCACTAATATCCTTTTTTTAAAGGTGACTAGAACTTAAAAAATAAGGGTATTTTAGAAATACATTAATTGTTAAATCACTTAAGGTCCTACATGCTTTTATATATATATAGATAGATATGCTTGAACATATTCATAATTCTTTCAATTTTTTCAAAAAGTTAAGCTAGTATTTTTATATCATTCCAAAAATAAAAGTAAGAAGATAAGTAAAATTACATCACGAAAAGATAATTGGTCAGTTTTATTTATGAAGAAAATCAATCGATCGTGTTCATTGAGCTGAAGCGACATTTGGTCATCAGTTTAAGATGACGTGAATGTAAAGAAATAAAAGAAAAAAATGAACTATAAATCCTTTGAAACTTTGTTTACACTTCTATATTATCATATATAAGTCATTAAGTGACTTAGAACGAGATTTCAAACTACATCATTAATCACGTTAACTTGACGTTTAGGGGGAATGTAAAACAATGTGTCCCTATATCATATATTCCTGTTCTAGGTTATCATCATCAATCTATTTTTAAATGAGCAGGTCAAGTTTAAAATATTGATGCAAGCGTCATGAATAAAATTATAGGCATGATTTAGTTCAACCATAAAACACTAGCTTTACATAAAATTTTCTCAAAAATTAGTTTCAACACAACTTTAAAGAGAACTATTATGTCACGGGTCAAATTTAAAATTTCAATGCAAAGCTCACGAATAAAATTAGAGGCATGATTTAATTCAACCATAAAACACTAGCTTTACATGCATTTTTCTTGAAAATTAGTTTCAACACAAACTTTAAAGAAAATTGTTAGGTCACAAGTCAAGTTTAAAATTTCAATGCAAACCTCATGAATAAAATTATAGGCATGATTTAATTCAACCATAAAACACTAGCTTTACATAAATTTTTTTCGAAAATTAGTTTCAACACAAACTTTAAAGAGAATTTCTATGTCACTAAAATAAAATTACTTTAATCTCTTCCAAATATTACTATAAATTTAAAGTTATAAGTCTGATAAGTTGCAATGATCAAATTTAATTAAGAATTTCTACTGTGATATATTCACATTTTAGGCTATTATCACCAATCTATTTTGAATTGTTGGGTCAAGTATAAAATTTTCAATATAAATTCATAATTAAAATTATTAAGAGTGAGCTGTAAAACATTAGCTTTACATTTTTTTCACAAAAAAATTTACTTCAACATATACTTAAAAGTGAATTATGTCACTAAAACACATCTTAAAAACTCTTCCAGAAATTCTTATAGATGTAAATTTATAATTCAGGCAGGATCCTTAGATTTAAATAATTTGGTAGGGATTGAGAAACAAATGCTGCTCAATGAAAGGAGAAAATGATGCTAAAGGACCCTGAGCATTACTGACATTAGTACGGTTACTATGCTATTTAGTGTATATTCATCTGTGTACGAGAGAAACAAAAATTCGCAATACTTTTGCACGTACTAAAAATAAATGATTGACATAGGAATGCATGAACCATTGAGATTTAGTTACCAATCTTCCTAAAATTTAATAACTTATTCTTGTTTATTAGCGGAGAAAAACAAATAATAACTTATTCTTGTTTACTGGCGGAGAAAAACAAAAAAAGGGTACTTTTTGAAATTAAAAAAATTAGATAAACTAAAGTTAAAGTAGAGTACATAAATGATTGACTGTAAAAAAAAAAAAAACATTTCAATGGAGATTAAATTGGAAGAAAATACTAAATCAATATTCTCAAATGAGTAAAAGTCAAATTAAATAAAGAAATTATCAGACTATGACATAGTAAACTTATGAGAGGCTTGAATTAAACTTTCATATTATCAAATATTCGATGCAATATGCTCTTTAGTAACTAATTAATTCAATACCCAATTTTAGTACAAGTTATAACTACAAGTTTTTTAAACTGAGTCCATTTCTCAAAATTTTTTTTGGTATATATAAAATTTAAGACCAACTATTCATGTGTGTACTTACTGAAAAATAGGTGACTTTTGTAAGATTTATTGATAATTTTTCTTCAAAGTATGTAGCTAAATTAACGTCAAAGAATCACCTATGATTTAACTAAGTGTGTATTATGTCAAAAAGTTTTGCGACTTTCAAAGGAGAAAAATAATTAGTGTTTTTAGGAGAATTCAATATCTGTGCTAGCATGCTAAAGAATATATGAAGTCAAAATTAATTACAAGAAATAAAAAGATCAAAAACACCAAAAAGGTAAGGAATGAAAAAGAAAAAAATTGAATCAATAATTAAAGAACATGTCTTAAAGAACAAAGAATTTACAAAGTTAGTATTTGTAGTAATTCTCCATCAGATTTTTACTTATAATTTATTTTGTAATTTAAGTTTAACACCTAAAAAATGGTATATTTATAATATGAGTTTTATGCATTGAGGAAAAGGTCTTGCAAGCTTTGGTTTTATAGGAATTAAGTTGATGAAATAGAATTATCAAGACTTTTTAGAACATTTATTTTTTACATCAACCAAATTTGCCATTCAAGATTATGGCAATTTCTGAGTTTTTTTTTTGTTTGGTTGTATCGAGCTACCATTAACTTATCTAGATTGTATTATTCAAACAATTTAATTTTAACCATGATCTCGCTATATTTACATTGTTTTACAAAAAAAATTAAGGTGAATTATGTATGTTACATGACACAGATTTAGAGCTTCTATACAATTAAATGAGGAAAAAAGAGAGAAACGATAGTTCTTACAATTAATTTTTAGATCAAAATTCTAACCATGATAAACAGTTGACAATAAGCTGTGAATGAACATGAAACTTTATCATTAAAAGTGTAATTCCAAACTTTGTCAAAAAAAAAAAAAAAGAACGAAACAAAATAAGAAGAACATGCTTTAAAAATAAAATTTAACCACATAAGTCTATACATTAATAAACTTTTAGTTTTCCAACAAATTATACAATTTCAAAATTAATATGGTCTGTAGTCAAACTAACATGTACAACACACGTGCTATTTCCTAGTTCATTAGTTTGTTAGTTAGTCCTCTATAATAGGGGTGAGGGGCCTCACAATTTCTATTTGGGACAATTTCATGGCCATGATCTATTGTGACAAAATGAATAGCTGAGATCTTGCCATTTGGACAAATTTTGAAGTGTAAAAATACAAAAAATGAGGTAATTTTGGAGGAGAAAATCGGTTACGCTAAAAAGCTGAAAATTTACACAAGAATGCTGATGATTTACGACAAAATGCTGATGATTTACACCAACCCTAAACTGTGAGAAATAGCCAAATCACAAATTGTGAGGCCCAAACCCCATTGATAGACACACGCTCTCTCTTTTCGGCAGAAGACTTCTTTATCCCTTTTGCAAGGATTATTTCAATTACATTAGATAATTAATACTATGTGAAAAGACTAACCCAACATGGAATTACGTTAATTAGTTATCTTATGTACCCTAAATTTTTAAATTTTCTTTTCCTTTGACAAACTTGACAACCTTCTGTCTTGTTCAAAAGTTGGAATTTTTCTATTACGAATGGGTCTAATTCTTTGATAAAGTATAATACTTCTGGTATTTCGACTACCAGTGAAGTGAGTAACGGTCAAGGCTGTTGCAGTGAAGGTGTTCTATAAGCAGCAATTTTCATTCATTAACGTAGAAGATCTGAGCCTTTTCGAACTACTGCTTTTCAACAACGCGTTAATCAATAGTCAGTTCTTTGTTCTGCTGTTCTGCACACGACATGGTCTAAGAAAAATATTTGATAGATTTGAAATGTCATTAATTTGTTCTGTTTTACATATGACTTGGTCCAAGAAAAGGATTTGACGTCATTAATTTGATAAGCTATTTTCCCCTCTCACAACCAAAAACCAAGAAATAAATAATAAATAAATAATAAATACTAAAAATAAAAAAAGAATAAAAATCATACCATATCACTGATCTTATTTGGTAGACTTGAATCAGTTTCGTAAACTTTTCCTATTTTAATTTCTTCAACACCGTGAAAGAGATGTGAAGTTTGCCGGTGCTGGTCAGGTTTTTTTTTGTACTTGTATTGCAGTTAAGTGGAAATCAAAATTCAACACAAACGCCAAAGATGCCATTAAGCAGCTGAGTAATAAATTACTTTAATTTGGTTAAAGAAAAAAAAAGGTTAAACCGAGTTGTGGATCAGCAGCTTCAGGAAACTTTCCCATCCCATAGAGGGTTCGAACCCATGTCGGCCAAGTTTAATTGGTTTCTTGAGTTTTTGGATAAATGGTTTTTTTTCCGCAAGCTATCTCCGATGCCACCACTTTTTGGGTTTCATGTAGCCCATGTATGACAAAACAACAATTTTTTGGCTTTCATGTAGCCCAAGGTTCCAGCCAAAAAAATGTTGTTTTGTCATCCCTTTTGATGGTCAACCAGCCCTGCCTAGCCAAGAATCCCCAAGTTTCACACTGAAACTAGAATCCAGCATAATATCTCTATGCACCACACTTTGCTCCTATTCTTCATGTAACTCAGTAATGCTGAGGCCAATCCTTGAGCAATGTAAATCTAAGCTGCCATTAGGCATGAATTCATAGACGAAGTAGAAACAATATTTTATTGTTGCACCAAAATTTTACGCCACCACATACTAATAATCTTGACATCTGATGCATATTATTTTAGACATCCTTGATACTTGCTTTTTTTACAACCACACAAGAGGATTGAGTTCCTTCAAGTAACCTTTGCACAGAAAGTTGCGTGTAGCGCAAGACAACTCAGCGTACGTAAATTTCTTTGGTCCAGTGCCTCTTCCGAGTCCATCGATGGCGGTAACATCAATTACATCATCTTCAGCTTCACTCTTCTTGTTCTTCTTCGCCCGGAAAACAAACTTGGTCCCCCCATCTAGAATAGATCCTCCAATGACCAATCCAAACACAAGTCCAGACAAGAGCAATTAACTAAGTCCTCCTGAGTAGACCAATTTTTTCTTCCGCATTAAATCAAATGAAACCTTAATATTTTTCTTCCAAATGAATTCAAATGAAACCTTAATAAAGTTCTTGATTTATATTAACATATCAGTTAATTTTGAAAAAATTGGGTAGCATACAATGCCGTTGAAGAATACCCAAATCTAGGAAAACTTGCGATGGCAAGAGTGGAATCAACCTGATATCTAGCAATGAATATTATGTAGACTTTCCCCCCCCCCCCCCCCCCCCCCCCCAAAAGAGACCTCATGATCGTACTATTCGAGACTTTGAGTTCCGTTTTTAATTGTTCTTTGTTTACGTGTCCAGATCGTGGGTTGATGGGGAAAATACTTAGGCGGACCGGTCCACGGGGTGGGGTTGATGGGAGTTTAAAGTCTTTGCCAAATGGTGTATAGTCTTGTCTCATGGGTTTGAAAGAAATAAAAGAGTAGCCAATAAAAATCAGATCTTCCCAATCCAACCAAAATAAATTGATAGTACAAAAGAAAAGGCATAGCAGCCCGAATTTCCGCAGAGAGGTGGAAGAATTCTGAGCGAAGCAACTCACACAAGAAGATGCCTCAGGCCAACCAATTCCAATCTTTTGATTCTACTCCAAGCTAGATTAGATATTTTTTCATCTTTCTTTTTCCTGTATTAACTTAGGCGCCGCTAATACACTTGACTTGCTCTGCCTTTCACACTTGAGCAGTGCTCTCATTCACCATCAGCATATCAATTCTAATAACAAATTTTGAGCCGGCGTGGCGCCAACTTTTGTAGGGCTCGACTATATGAGCTGTGAAATTTTGTACCCAGTGATAAAATTCTCAATACATTTGTACTCGCAAGCAAACATGCATGGATTGTTTTTCTCCATCATCGTAGTATTATGTCAATTCTAATAAATAAACTAGTAAATATGGTGGAAAGACTGATTTTTCTTACACAAAAATGTCATTTTCTTTTGACTTCTGAGACATTGGAAACTAACTAGATATTGCAAGCAAGTCTCTTAAGTCTTTGGAAACTACTTAGATATTGAAAACAAGTTTAGCTGGAACCCTGGTCTAGAAGATTGAATTATTTTTTTCCCCCTAAAAAATGCTGCAGGTAGAGATGATGAGCAGGTGAATTATTTGTATGAAATAAGACTGTAAATTGGAACGTAATATACCACTGCCACTACAATTTCACGAATACAACGAGGTATCTTATCACTGTTGTAATTTACTTCCCATCAGCTTTATACATGACCTAGGGAGGTCGATAAGGTGACTAAACAGGAAATGAATAGAAGTTCAAGTGGTTTAAACTTTATTACTCTACTTTTGGAGGTTGAGAGTTCAAATCTCGCTGAGCATTATTTTTTTTAATTTTTTTTTTGACAATTGAGGGAAATAGATTGGGAAAACTCACTCAACTCGAATTAAAAGGATGAATGAGTTTTTTTTCCAATTCTTTTTTTTGACAATTGAAGAAAAGAGATAGGAAAAACCCATTTAACTCGAACCCACTCAACTCGAATTAAAAGGATGAATGAGTTTTTTTTCCAATTCTTTTTTTTGACAATTGAGGAAAAGAGATTGGAAAAACTCATTTAACTCGAATTGAAAGGAGGAATGAGAAATAAGTTTAAATTGAACCCTAAAAACTCACTTCAAAAGCTATGATAATTTTTAGAGGAACCACATGAGTTTAAAAACTTTCCCAATTCTAGCCGTATATGTTTGATAAAAATAATAAAAAAAAGGCCAAACAGTTTTCAACAGAGGAACCGACTTTGTTGCTTTATTATACTATTCTTATTAAAAATTTATTAACTCAGCTACTATTTTTTCCCGTGGACTTCACAATCCCGATCCTTTTGCAGGAGTGAGTATTGCGTACACCACGCGCGCCACGTGGCGTGCCACGTGGTGCACTAGAACCAATCATATATCACCAAATAATACAAGGTATGACCCACCATTGCCACATAGCAATATGTGATTGGTTTTAGTACACCACGTGGCAATGCACGTGGTGTATTGTATACTTTTCCCTTTTGCAGGGCTAGCAGAAGGAGCTGGGGTACGTTGGGTTTTTGGGTCTGACGTCCCATTACACTTTAATTTTAATAAAAAAGGGTTTTATATGTGAACCTTTATTTTCTGAATGGCTAGAATTTCAAACACTACGGCGGATAACAAAAATTTCTAAAGAGCAGAATATTAGGCCTGCTCCAAAATTTCTCCAGTTGCATTATCGGATCATATGGTCAGATCTCGATCAATGGCAACCTTCACAATAAAAAGCCTAAGATCCTATCTAGCCAAAAAAATAAAAAATAAAAAATAAATAAACAAAAAAAGGGTGCGGAACCATACAAGTGGTGAATAATTGATCTTCGTGCATGTTCTAGTGTGATTAATTCCCGTATCCATTCGAGAGTTATCCAAGATTCATGTCACGCCTTTTTTTTCTCTTATTGTCAATTTTCACATTGTGGGGAAGGAAATTTAGTTCATACTTGAACTTAATTGAAAGTCAGGGGTCATATGAGTTGATGATTTTGAATGATAGTTGTAGATACTATTCATTTAATTCTTTTCAAATAGGGATAATTTCATATAAGGTTTGCCATAATTATACTCATTCCCCTAAGTTTTAAAAATTACACTTGCACTTCCTGTGTTTATATTTTTCGTAGCAAAACAAGTCCATTTTGATAATGTAACCCAAAAACACCAACTGAATACCTTAAAATATCCTGAATTGCTTTTAAATTGGTTATCTCTTTTTTATTAATTTATTTGTTTGTAAAATTTTAATAGATAAAGTAAATTTTATTCAGATTAGTCAGATAACTGAGTTTTGAAGAAGTAATATTTGGTGAAGATTAAAAATTTGATATAAGATATAAATACTTTTAATATTTTTATGACTAATTAATTAATTTTTAAGATTTATTTATCTTTTTTAAAAGCAATAGGCATATTTTAATGTGTTTGGTTAGTGTTTTTGGGTTACATTATCAAGATGGACTTGTTTTGTTATGAAAAATATAAACATAGGGGATGTAAGTCTAATTTTTAAAACCTGAGGGAGGTGAGTGTAATTATGGCAAACCTCAGGGGAGGCATGTGAAATTATCCCTTTCAAATATCCTGTAATTACAAAAGATTGATAGTTGTAAAAAGTCCCACATCGGGCAAGTTTGTACGCTCGAGAGTGTATTTAAGGTTCATTAGTTTCTTCTCGAATCAGCAATTGTCTAAATGAAATGAATTCCTATCTTAAGTTCTCCTTTTTTCCACTCCCTTAACCCTTTGGATTATTTTCAAAAAAATAAAAAAAATCATGTAGTTACAATCCCTTAACCCTTTGGATTATTTTCAAAAAAATAAAAAAAAAATCATGTAGTTACAACTTGAAGTGAATTGAGAACCACACATTAAGGCTGTTCAAAAAAGAAAAATGAAAAAACCGAAAAAATAGATCCGTTTCAAAAAACAAAGAAAAATTATTTAGTACCATATAATACTAGATCTCACCTGAATCTTAATTAGGATTTAGGAGAGTTTTTCCGTCCTTTAATATTAAAGAATATACAATGCTGTTGATATAGTCACTTGAGCTTCAAGTTTTTATTTTCCATCAGAGTGGAAATGTTTGGTGGAGAAAATTTAAATTTATTTGTTTTGTTATCTTATTAAGTTGACTGGATCTTTGCAGTGATTGTCTTGCACAGAGGTAATAAAATAAAGGAAAATCTATCAGCATGTCATGAAGTTGGTGACAAGTAAGAACAGGAAACTACCGAAGGCAATTGGAGTAAAAGTTTAGTTTATTGCTTTGGTTTTCTTCAAAGAAACGGTCGTATTGCCGATTGGGAGGCTTCAAGCCAGAAATTCAGTGCCGTATGGAAAACGAGAAAGAGATTCTTTTGGGTTAGATCCCATCTCCTTTTCTCTCACCAAAGAGTCAAATTAACTCATTGATCCCATCTCCTTTTCTCTCACCAAAGAGTCAAATTAACTCATTCTTGAAAACTAGTAGGAGTAGAGCAATTCATACGGTAAAAAACTAATGCTTTGATTTGCGTAAAATGCAACTGTGCATTCCCAAGAAGACTTGTCCCTTGCATCGGTAATATTTCTGTTTTATTTATTTATTGCTGTTTTTGACTTACTGGAGAATAAATATGAAACCCAAAAACAATTTTTTGAAAAAAGATAATGCCATTCTTGGATTGGAATAGAACTAAATTAGACCTTGTTTTGTTCTCCGGAAGTAACTTGAGTTATCGAAGGGATGGAACTTAATTAGGCCTTGTTTTTTTCTATGGAACTTAACATTCTCTAGTGAAATTTTAATTTTCTTTTCTTCTCGGTGCTCGTTCGGGCAAAACATGACTTAAACAATCATCTTATACAGATTCACACACAAGTTAAAAGGCTATATATATTCTAAAAAACGTGTTCTCCAAGTACATTCCCATGCAATATTAGTCAACTGAATTTTTTAGCTCATTTCTTGAGCCTTGAATGGCTACTTCATACAATAAATTAATGTGGTTAGAACTTGGAGGCCACGGCAATAGATGATTATTTTAAGGTGTGATCTCCCTGAGATGAGAATGTGTGTTTGTGACCGTCTCTTTCATTTGTCCGCCACACATGGCTCCAATGCAAAAGAGAAAAAAGAAATTGTCCTCTTCAACAAAGAAATTAGAGGCCTCTGGCGCTATTCCATGGCCGGATTTTCCCCAACAACTACTCAACCTAATTGGAAAGCAATTAGATCTACTGACAAACTTAAGTTGGGGTGGCATCAGCAAGTCATGGAGAGCAGTACCAAGGCAATGCCGCTCCGCTGCAAAGGCGCCATGTCTCCAACTTTCTCACACCAATGACAACACAAGAGCTCGACAACATCATAGCAAGCCTCAGCCTCACTTTCTGAACATTCCAGATTATCCAGGTTGCTACATTTGGCGGGGACGAAGACGAGGGCCAGAAAATTGGATGCACTTTCTAGGTTGCTCACATGGCCTTGTAGTTACAGCAACAGATGACCCTCACTGTTTCTATCTTTCAAGACCTTTATGGGGTGGGTCATCTATCCCACCTTGGGATGCCAAAATTCCGTTCAAATTTGGCACGTTATCTTCAACTTATACATACCTGCATGATCCAAGCATGATGGTACTAACTGGCATTTCTAGTCCAGCCTTTATGATTTCCAAACTAGGGAACAGAACAGAATGGACATGGATCAGACACGATTGCACACTAGTTGATCCTTATGATTCAAAAAAACAACCTATGAAATTTACCAATGCGATAGGTTCTAAAGGCAAGTTTTATGCACTAAGTTTGCAGGGAACTCTAGCATTGATAGAGGAAGTTGATTCTCAATTCAGAATAACAGGCATTGGTAAAAACAGGGCTGTTCCTTCGGTTACATCCAGGCATTTCATAGAATATTTGATTGAATCAAACGGGGAGATTTTGTTGGTTTTCCTCGTATCCATGAAATCAGTCCTCAACGTTGACGATATTGAAGTGCTTCAGCTTGACCGTTCTAGACTGTCATGGGTAAAGATGGAGAGCCTTGGAGACAGCACATTGTTTCTTGGGACCAACTGCTGTATGTCAGTCACGGCAAGCCAAGTAGGTTGCAAAAGTAACTGTGTCTATTTCTCTCATCATCCACATGATGATTGGCAGGAATATGACATGGCAATTGGCAGCATCTCACCCTGCTATAACAGCTCAGGTTCCAAAATGAAATTTCCAGCATGGGATGAACCAGTAGCTGATGAAGGGTTGCTGATTTGATTGATGAATATGTTCTGATCTGTACATGTATTTGTATTTCCCCCAAAGTCAACCTGCATCTCTTCATCCCTTATTCCTGGTTGAGCATTTGTTAAATTTGCCTGCAATTCTGCATACGTTGATTAGTTTGTGGACCTTGAATGTTTTAGAATTTCAATTATTGCATCCATCCAAAAGAATAAATGCAAATCTTTCTCAAAGCATACTGTAAATGCGGAACACATCTTGCATCATCCATGACAAATTATTTATTGCAGGGTAAGAACATTTACATGTATCAGGTCCATGGGTAGATAAAGACAAAAAAAAGTATAGGTTTGTCTACCTAAGAAGATAGCATACTCGGATCAAAATTCATCTTTCATCGTTTGAAAATACAAATGAATTAACAAATCTAAAAGAATGAAAAAAGAGAAATGAATATACTGCTATTGAGTATGCAAAAGTGATGCAGATAGTGAAGAAGCTGCAGAAGATGATGTGAAATTAGAGTGATTCGTGTTAAACTAAAGCTCGAAGATTGCATCTGCTGGCTCTCGATGAGTGTATTCTTGACGGTTGGAGACAGATAGGTTGGAACAGGCATCTTTGGTGGGAGAAATGGCAATTCAGCTTCAAAATTAAGAACATGAACAGCTTGCCTTACTGAAGGCCTGAGATTAATGTCAGGATGGGAACACCACAGTGCAACGACCATTAGCCTTTCAATTTCTTGTTCATCAAAAGCGCCGCTTAGTTTTGGATCTCCTGCTTCAAGTAACTTCCCCCTTTCATAGAGGTCCTAAACCCACTCCACTGTTCTTACTTGATCTTCTTGTGCTCTGACATTGATCGGTCTTCTACCACATGCTATTTCCAATGCAACCAATCGAAAACTATAAACATCAGATTCCTTGTTAGCCCTGCCAGTGATGACTCATTCAGGGGCCATGTAGCCCATTGTTAGAGCCAGAACTGTTGTTTGGGATCCTTTTTCATGAAAAGCAAACAAGTCTAGCTAGTCCAAAATCCCCAGGTTTTATATTGAAATTTGAATCCAGCGTGATATTACTCGACTTTATGTCCCTGTGCACCACACATTGTTCCCACTCTTCATGCGAGTACAGCAAAGCTGAGGCCACACTTTGGGCAATTTTATATCGCACCGACCATGCCAATGGGGAACTTTGTTTAAATAGATGGGAGTCTAAGCTGCCATTTGGCATGAACTCATAAATAAGCATGAGTTCTCTCTTGTCGTGGCCCCAACCAATAAGTTGCACCAAGTTTCTGTGCCTTAATTGACTGATTATCTTCACTTCTGATGCATACTCCTTTAGCCCTTGTTTAGATCCCCTAGAAACCTTCTTGACAGCAACATATAGATTTCCATCCCTCAAGAAACCTTTGTAAACTTCCCCAAATCCTCCTTCTCCTAGCTTCTCCTGCTTGTCGAATTGGTTTGTTGCCACTGCCAATTCATTGTATGAAAACTTCTTAGGCCCCCCTCCTTTTTCAAATTCAGTGTCCGTGAACAGATCAGAAAATCCATCCTCCTGCTCCCTACTTTTCTTGGATAGGACATAGCTCATCCAAGCTAACCCAAGAACCAGAACAGGTATTCCAACACTCAATCCAATCACAAGTGCTATCTTACTTTTATTTTTTCCAATCACTACTGTATTTGGATATTGATCGGGGCTTGGATCTGGCTACTGAGGATGTATGCCAATCTGCAAAATAGAATTAAATGCCCAGGATTTGATATTATTTTTTTCAAACCAGTCTCCTGTAGCTGCAGAGAAGCCAAAAGTAACCCATTCTGGCAAATATTCCCTCAAATCAACCACATAGTTTAGGATACCTTTTGTGATTCTGTTACTTGAGAAACCAGTGAAAGCAACTCTAAGATTCCTGGAAATAGCACTGTAACTAGTCCAACAATCATTCACTATTCCTGGAGTAATATTGTTCCACCATATTGCAGTAGTGACATATTTCATAGAGTTGATATCAATACCTGCTTGAGTGATTGCAGGGTCCCAAGCATTTGGAAAAGCATCGAACTCCACAGCAACAAATGGATCTGCAGAGTTGTTTTCTGTCATATTACCACCTCTAAGACCAAGGCCAGTACCTTCTCCGTCAATAGGTATACTGGAACCAATAGGAGCCAAGAAAAATGCTAGTCCATCGGCATAGCTGAAATTGCTAGTGGAGTCGATGGTGAAGGTGAAATGAGTGGTGAAATCTGCCAGAATTCCTGAAGCCTTCTCCCATAAATGCAGAGGCTCAGCATAGGTGGCTCTACCAGTCTTACCGCCCAATGCGCATTGCGTTCATCTGGCTTGGATGCTTTGGTTAGAGATAAAAGCACCTCCGGTAATGTTTAGGAAGAGATTAGCATCATATAGACTGATTGAAGAGAGGTTGAAGAGCAATGCAAATGCATCAGGGGGTCTGAAAAGAAAGAAAACAGAGATTTGCAGAAGAATGACCACAACCAAACAAAAACACAAAAACCCAAAAAAATATATATATTAAAATAAAAAATCATATCATATCACTGATCTAGTTTAAAAAAGGGTTAGCTTGCCTCGAACCTTGTGGACTTGAACCAGTTTCGCAAACTTTTCCTATTTTAATATCTTCACCACAGTAAAAAATATGTGAAAGTTCCGGTGCTGATTGGGTTGTTTAGTATTTGTATTGCAGTTGAGAGGAAATCAGAATTCAATTCACACGAGAAAGCAGCCATGAAGTAGCTGAGTAATGAAATATTTTAATTTGATAAAGAAAAATAGGTTAAACCGAGTTGTGGATCAGCAGCTTCAAGGAGCTTTTCTATCCCATAGAGGCTTCAAACCCATTTCGGCCATGTTTACTTGGCAATGGTTTTTCTTCCACAAGTTCTCCAAGGCTAAGTGGCTAACACTCCAAAGGTACACAACTGCTTCCTTACTAACCTTGC
Source organism: Mitragyna speciosa (assembly GCA_024721245.1). Lineage (NCBI taxonomy): Eukaryota > Viridiplantae > Streptophyta > Magnoliopsida > Gentianales > Rubiaceae > Mitragyna > Mitragyna speciosa. The sequence goes on from CM045555.1 coordinate 29,690,179, forward strand.
CGGTGATGACGAGCCATGTAGCCCATGGTTCCAGCTAAAAATTTTGTTTGTGATCCCTTGTCCCCATTTCATGGTCAACCAGACTTGCCAAGCTAAAAGCTTCAACTAGAATTCAGCATAATCTTCCAAAGCACCACACCTTTTTCCCATTCTTCATGTAAATCTAAGTAATGCTGAGGCCAATACTTGAGCAATGTTGTGTCTTCTGGTCCATTTTAGCAAAGCTTTCTCCTTTGAAAAATGGGAATCTAAGCTGTCAGTAGACATGAATTCACACACAAGTAGAAACGCCCTTTTCTCGTTGCACCAAAATTTTATGCCTCAAAAAAAAAAAAAAATTCACTTCTGATCTGATGCATATTCTTTTATACCCCGTTTAGACTCCCTTGATACTTGCTCTTTCTACAGCTACAAATGGATTGAATACCTTCAAGTAACATTTGCACAGAAAGTTGCTTGGAGCTATAGACAACTCTAGCATATGTAAATTTCTTTGGTCCAGTACCTCTTTCAAATCCATCGATAGTGGTAACATCAATTATACAGTCATCTTCCGCTTCACTCTTCTTGTTCTTACTTCATCCAAAACAAAATATGCGTAAAACCAAAACTGGTCCATCGTGTAGAATATATCCTCCAATGACAAATCCAATCACACGTCTTACATTAGTTTTGCTTGGATTTGTTGCAACTTTTATTTTGGAGCAAATTATAGAATAATCCGGAGGATCCTTTCACTTTGAAAGAGCAACGTCTTTCCCTTAAGCATCTAGACATTATTAAACATTACTCTTATAAAAATTGATGCAGCAGTACATATGATTCGAATTTACTATAATACCAAAATATAAACTATTATATTGAAAAGTATTCTTCAGTGTATTTTCATTTTTGTTCGTTCACTTTGGAACATATTGCTAAGTACTAATGTACATCAGAAATAAACATAAAACATTCTCGTTTACTGTTTCCCAAAAACATAGAAACTCTCACTCAAAGGGCAAAAAACCAAAAAAAAAAAAAAAATTATTGTATTGGCTTGTCGCCTTTTTAAGCTGAATAAAACGACGTAGTTTAAGTTCCCTCGAATTCTTTTTCTTTTCCCTCTCTTCTAGCACTATTATTTTTGCCGCCACCAACTCCCCCGTCTCTCGCTCTCAGAAAGCAGCAGCAGCAGCAAAAGAAAGCTTTACTGGATAGATAGATATCCCCTCAAATCTCAATCCCTGCACCCACAAGACCCATTCCATCCCAATGCTTAACCCCTCCAACTCTCCCCATTCTGTATCCACCGGATGACAGAATAAAGGAGCCCAGGAGCCGGGGACAAGGAAAACTGAAGAAACTTACAGCAGGGGGACTGAATCTGCCTATTGGATTTGCAGTTTTTCGGGCTTCATTTCACAAGAAAAGCACATGCATAGAGGTTTCTTTTTATTATTGTCCTTGTTTTTTTCCTTTTTGTTTTTCTGTATCATGTATAAAGTGTTGATTTTTATTGGAAGTTTTAGAATTTTAGGATATACTGCCATTGCTTTAGATGAAGGAAATTATTAAGGGGGCTTATAGTTTAGAGGTATTTTGGGATACTATTTTCTTTATTTGTGGGGAAAATTGAGGAAATGTGAATGGACTTAATTGTTGAATTATGCTTTTTATGTTTCTTGATTTGTGGAAAATGGAATCTCGTTTGACGCCTAATACTGTTTAACAAGGAGTGATTTAGTAAATAGGTTTATTGACTCTACCTGGACTTGGTTAGATTTGAGATATGTGTTTTTTTTTTGGTTGGGTGGATTTTTTTCTAGTATTCTTTCCTTAGGGGCTATTGCTTTCCAAATTTACTCAACCAAGATTGAAGTTTTTGTTGTTTTCTAAGTAGGAATAAATGCCAATTATGATTTGTTCTTAGCATCATGCTTTTTAGGGGTCTAATTTGCAGCAAATGTGCAAAAAGTGAGAGAAAATTGTGTTTTGGTTCTTCTTTCGATGTTCAAATCTTTTCTAGAATAAAATTAGCTTCTTTTTGTATTTTAAGACTTTGTGGATGAAAACTTGGGTATAGTATGATGCTGATGTCATCAGGTTTGTAGTTGCGGTTTGATCAGTTGGACAGCCTGACCCCTGAACCCTTAGCTTGCGCAAACCATGGCTGCAGCTTCGGAGTGCTGGACGAGCCAAGCTAGTGCAGATGAGGACATGGTGGAGCAAGTTTTGATTAGAACCCACAATAGATCCGAAGCTCCTCCAGGAAACAACAATCTTGCAACCTCTGGTGGAGAAGTTTTTAAAGACTCTTCTGCAACGCAGAAGAGACTGCACAGACTGAGCCGGAATGTGTCTGAAGGCATTGCCTCATTTAAGAATTCCCTCAACCTTGACTTGGGCTGTGATCTACCCTATTCAGCACAGATGGGACGTGCTGAAAATGGCCGGAAACACATTTGGGCAGGTGTTGTACAGAGCTTGATACAGCTTTATCCTGGAAGTCAACTTCCAGATAAGCTTGTTTCTAACATTCGCAAGCATTATGATTGCTTACCACTGAGGTTCAAAGTCTAAATTTCTATTCCTGTGCTTGCATTTCTTTTGCTTTTGTTCTGAAAGTATGTTAATTATGCAAATTTGATAGCTATGCACAAGCTGGAATTGAAATGAAGGATGTGTTTCTGCATATGAAATTAATAGAGCAAGCGACAATGGAAGACTACACAGCGGTAATGATACAAGAGGCGTCTGATGTTGAAGTTCATGGGTCACCATTCAAGCTGACATTTGCTTGTAACTCTTCCCTTTCATGGCCAGCAATTTCAGATGCACTTGATAGTGCTTCTATTTGTTGCAAGAAAGTTCAGATCTTTGAGAGGAAGGGGCTCACTTTGGGAATTGTTATGCTTTTGATTCAGTCTGGGCAAGAAAGGGTGTTAAAATCCGGATTGAGAATGCACTTAAGCATAGCTCTGAAGAAGCCAAAAAGTACATCAATGAAGCTGTCCTTTGGCCTCTGCGGTTGTCAGGAGGAGAATACTAGTGGTAGCAATCTTGGAGAGATGGATGAAGATTGTGGCAGAGCAGAACTATAGAAATGGATTGAGAATATTGTAGCCTAAAGTTCAGTTAAAATGCCTTTACCAAGTACTTCCATTGTGGTTTCAGTTGATGAATGGCAGACGGTGCGACTCAGGAGGCACTGAGATCGGGAAGTGGTTATTGAATGCTGATAATCTTGAGTTTATTGATCAGACTTGGAGCTAATACATTCAAGGGGGTTTTATAAGGGCAAAAAAGTTGGGATTGAGAAGCTCAAGGGGTGTGATAAGGGGAATTCATATGACTTTGAGCTTCGGGAAGATTTATTGGAGTTAATGACTTGCAGGGCACAAGATACATTCTGCATTTTTACGGTGTTTGTACATTGATGAAAATCATGGGTTATGTGTTGTGACTAAGTTGATGGAAGGTGGGTCAGTATATGATTTGATGTCAAAGAACAAGAAGCTTCATACTAAAGAAATTATGAGGATTGCTGCCGATGTAGCAGAGGGAATTAAGTTCATGAATGATCATGGTGTAGCATATAGGGACCTCAATACGCAGTGAATTTTGTTGGATAAACATGGGAATGCTTGCTTGGGGGGATATGGGAATAGTGGCTGCTTGCAAGAGTATTGGTGAGGCGATGAAGTATGAAACTAATGGTTATCAGTGGCTAGCTCCTGAGGTTGGTACCTGATAAACTATCATTCTTGTATATCACTCAAGGCAACAACATGCATATTCATAGACACTTTGCTAGGTGATATAATATTTTATCAAAGCACTGATAGGATGAAAAATTTGAAGAACATGTACAGCTGCCTGCAAATTGAGTTAGTCTGAATGTTAGGTTAGAAAAGAAATGGCAAAACAGAAATATTATAAAGGTAAAAAAGAAATCGTTTTACTAGTTTCCACAAAGCTTTTAAAAGCAAACACACATGTTTAAGCATAGTTATACTAAATGCATTTTTCATTATCTATTCTGCTGAAATCCCAAGCAAATGCACTGATATGATGTAACTTCAAACAGCCTGCTAGTGCTTGTTGATTTTATTAGATATTATATATCTGTTTCAAGTCCTGCAGACTGCAGTACAGGCACTAAAAGTGGATCCAAGTAAGAATAAAGACCAATTTTTTTCCCCTTGGTATTCTTGCTCAGAAGTATTATTGACCTATTGCGTCGTGGCACTTGAAGAGCATGAAATTGTATTCTAGAATCAATGTAGCTTACTCTATGGTTAGATTGACCATTTCACAATATCATTTGATTAGTGAGAGCACAAAATAGCCCATAAAATTGTATTTGTACCCTGATACAGAAAATCCTGCCCTTCATATTAGCATGTATTTGCTAGTTTACGTGGTTTGGCATCTAAGTTACCACATTCTTCATGGTTTATGAGTATATGGCAAAAGTAGGAAGCATTTCTACAATGGGAACTTTGTGTTATTTTGTGCTTTCGAGAATATCGGTTACATTCAGCATATATTGGGCTTTTGAGGATCAGTCTAATTAATGAAAACTTTATGTCAATAATCCCTTAATCATTGTTGTGTGCATGCGTAACATGTTGTCATGATTATTTGCTTTCTTCGTTGCCTTAACAACCTTACCCAAGCAGAAATAAAGTTGCTTTAATCTTGCTTTATTTTTTTCTTGCATTAGTGGTGTAAGCTAGTTGGTTGGCCAGTGCTTCTACATATTATCCCTACATTCTACAAAAATACATTGGCCTCTGAAACTTTTAAGTTTATTACTTTGACATGCATTTCTCCCAAGTGTGGGAAAAACCATCGTGACTTTCATGGACACGCCATTCAGATCCTCAAATAAAATGTTTATAAAGTAGAATTTTTTGTTTTCATTTTTCAGATATTATTGGTAATTGTATATTTTGCTATGCAAAATTTATGCTAATTCCAATCTCAGGCAGCTTTAAACTTTTTGCAAACAATTTTGAAATCAATCTGCTGCCTATTCATATCATTGCTGAAGAATTGCTTCCTGCTAAGCAGCTTAGGCTTTTAGATAATGTGATGATTTTAAACTGAAAGTAGGATTTCCTAAAGTTATCATCGCTGAATGAACTTTCCCAATTGGGTGGAGAAAAGGAAATACATCAACTTTTGTTGAGTTCTTTTCTATGACCTGACCCACCCAAAACAAAAAGCAGCTCAATTTGTAATTCCTTTTTCATAAATAATGGAAGTCATAATGATGATATGCCTAATTGGCATTTCAATATCCCAGATTATTGCAGGTGATCCAGAAAGTGTTGCAGAGACATCAATGAGTAATGTATATAGCTTTGGGATGGTGATATGGGAAATGGTTACTGGTGAGATCGCATATTCTGCTTATTCACCAGTGCAGGCTGCAGTTGGAATAGCAGCATGTGGACTCAGACCTGATATCCCAAAGGACTGCTCCCAAATCCTTAGAACCCTAATGATGAAGTGCTGGAACAACTGCCCCACAAAGCATCCTCAATTCTCTGAGATTCTATCAACATTGACATGTCCCATCAATGATTGCCACGACATTGCTAGGTGATGAATTTTTTTTCATCTTCGTGTGACCCAATCTTGTAAAACTGAATGTTGATAGTGATTACATTAAGTAGATGCTGAAGTGCCTTATGTAGGTATGAGTAGAATCAGAGTATAGATCTTAGATTTTCCTGCCAGAATATTTCCCAAAAAAAAAAAAAAAAATGGAAGAAGGGTAAAGATATCTTTTTTTTGGGTGGTTCTGGAAGGCTTGACTAGAGAGGATGGGATATGTTAAATTTAATGTTCCTTGTAGAATGGAATATATTCTTTAACACTGTTTGGGATGTGGAAGTGCCACTTTTAGAAAGGAAAATGGAAATGCATCTTTTATGGCAAAATCTACTTGTATGCTTGTTCATAATGTCTATTTGCTTTTTTCACTTCCTTGGCAACTAGCTGGCTTTTGATACTACTTGTACTGAAATCAGTGAAATTAACTTCGGGAGATAAGGATCCATGAGATTGTTTGTGGCACAATTAGCCTACAAGCTTGATTAATTCTAGTACTTTTTACTTTTTTGTTTCTGCGGTGGCTAATTGGTGGCCTTAGGTTTGGCTCTTCTTTCGTGGTCCTGCAAGTTGGTAGAGATGGCCACAGTACCTCTACCACCACACTGGACTTTCAAAAGGCCGGATGACATTGTGAGTTTGCCGTGTAACTTTCCAAAAGTTTGCAACTTTATTCTCTTTTATTTTTAAACTATGATTAGGAGGTTCTTTAACTTGTTAGCACTAGACCCATATGTCTCTTACCCCAGAGAGAACTTTTTGAGATGTCATTATTGTGGTTCATGGTGACTGTGGGAGAGAGAACATAAAATGGACTATGGAAATAGCTGTCCTTGTTTGTCTGGCATATGAATGCATATATACTCCAGAAAAATAGTAACTAGCATACTAAGAAAGACATTTAACAACTGTTTAGCTAGAAAAGAATCTATCACAGTAGTGGCAAAGCCCTTTCAACCCCCTTGCAGAAATGCCTTAGCCTTTTCTCTCCCACAATTCATGTTAATGAAAATCTCTTTATTTATTTATTTTATTTTTTTGGTGGCTTCACCTTTAGTTTAGTAGTAATGTAGCGCTGCAATGTACCTGTAAAGGTATACCTTCTTATTTTGGTGGATGATCCTGTAAATGTCTAATCAAACAAGAAAGGAGAGTGTTAATCTTGATTCAGACTTAAAACTGGCTGCATAGTTGTCTAAGCTGGCATCTAATGAGCTAAAATCACATGATCAACAATACAATCATAGAAGAAGGTTGGTGGTGCACATGCTAGCAGCAGGTGCTTATTACAAGCCCATGTACGGCTATCTTGATATCTTTTGTTTTTATTCCTTTTATTTCTTCTTACTTTAGTATCCGATCAAGATGATTAACACTGTACGTTATCTTAGCAAACTCATGGTCATTTGCTCTTTAGAATCATAGAATTACGTTATTGAAGAGAGAAGAAACCTCCCAAAGAGAACTTCTCTTTGGTGTTTGAGAAACAAATCAGAATATAGCATGTCATTGCTACAAAACAAAGCCAGAACCGAAGTCATTGCAGTTCAGCAGCCTCTTTGTTTTAGATCATCAACATTGTTTGAGTTACAGGCTTACAGCAAAACGAGCTACGCTTTTGCTGACACTGTCAAAGACTCCCATTGGCAGATCCATTCCAAACCAATGTCCTTGGACTGATCATCACTTCTTTTTTCTTTTTTTTCTTTTTTTTTTTTTTTTTTTTTTTTGAATCTTGGGCTTGTAAATACCCCTCAAATCTGCAGTTAGTTCTGCATGCTCAGCGTCATTTAACATAGTTAATATTCGCATTACATGGATACAACATGTCTCTATATTTTAATTAAGAATGTCCTTGTGTTTTGTTATGTTTTTTTTTTTTTTTTGATTAATTATAAGAGGCTACTTTTTTGTATTATAACAATTGTATGCATAATAACGAACTTTTTCATCATCAAAAGGTATGTTAATGGTTAATGCAAAATGAAGTTATTGGGCTGCAACAATGGTTTGCCAATCACCTAGGGCCTGGTTTACCCACTTTCTAACACTAAGATGAGGACAATGACCAGGGACGGTTCATGAGCAGGCTTTGATTGAACCAAGGCGAGGCCATTGATAATTAGGCCCAAAATAAGTCATAGAATATAAGATATGAATCATATGATGCTAATTTGAAAACACGAAGATATATGCAATGTAATTTTGGGTATGAGCTATAATAAGTTACGACACTTAACTTTAAAAAAATAAAACGCTACGACACTTAAACATTTTTTTATACGAAGAAAATAATCCTACATTCTCAAAAAAAAAAGAAAAGAAAATAATCCTAAATAATAAGATCTTTTAATCTAAAAATTAAAAAGCGAAGTGTATGAATAAAAAACATGAAATGTATGAATTATTTTTCATTAATTTATAGTAGAATTTGCTCGCAAAATAGACACAGAAATAGAGGGATTTATCTGGTGGAAGCAGCTTTGGCCCCAAGATTTTAAGATATGTTTTTTTCTAATTGAGAAATTAGGTGTTATCAAGTACTCAGATAATTAAGATAATCAGAACAAAATGTTCGTTAAGCATAATCCCACATATTTTATGCATACAAATGTCTCATCCCTCCATCCTAAATTAGAGTCCTGTCACCATTCCTAAAGTCCATTCGAAATCTTAAAAAGTTGAATTTGATACTTCTCCTTTTTTTGTTTTGTTTTGCTTTTGTTTTTTAGGCAATTTAAATTTGATACAACCGAATATAAACCCACAAATGGAAAGATTTTATTCAGATGTTTGTTCCAGCACCAATGGAATCCGATCGAAATTCATTATTTCAGTGGCAAGCAAACGAAATGCAGTCAAACCAGGATGAAGATGACCCGCAGTATCACATGCGTAATTATTTAATTCATCACTAATTACGGCATAGATGCGAGAAACACTAATGGAGACGTGATTCTTTTGCACTGTATCTCTGCACAATACTGCTGCTACTTTGTTTATTCTTGCATTAACAAATGCTTAAAAGATAATTTATTTTAATTACATAGATTATTAAATCTTGTTGACACAATGATTATTAATTAACGTGTGAAGTGCACGGATGGTCGCTAAATTTTTTCCCAAGTTTCATTTTGACACTGAATTATTTTTCGCGTTAATTTACCTATTAAACTTCTAAATGCGTATAGTTTTGACCATACCATCAATTAACTCCATCACTATCTTTCTAATTACACCCTCCAATATTTTCTTACTAGCACACCGTTTGACCGTTGAAACGCCCTCAAAAAAAAAAAAAAAAAAAAAGAAAGGCCAATGCACCTAGTGGTAAATTCTGTATCATTCCAGAAAATTTGCTTAATAAACCCGCTTTTAGCATTAATTATGCATCAAAATTCCTGTTATATCTTTTAGGATGTACGACTTAAATATGTGTGTATTTGTACAAAAAGTAATACCTAGCCTACAGTAAACTGAATTTATTCAACTGTATTCATGTTAGACAAGGGTGTTTAATTATGAAAACTAGCGGGAAAGACACATACTATGTTTGTACAATTTCAAAATTAATGAGAAAAAAATAAAAATAAGTTATCTGCAAAAAAAAAAAAAAAAAAAAAAGTTGATAACCAAAAAACAAAGGAGTAATGTAATAGTTATTAATAGTCTGTTAATGTAGTTTCGTAAATATACTTGACATTGTGAATGTTAGATAAAGACAAAAAAAATGATAATTCAAGAACTGATACAAAAGTTTTACATCAGACCTATATATATTAATTGCTGCCGCTTTATACATAGGAAGACGATAGAATTTTCTTGTTTTTGTTTTCTCGTTTTTGAGGAACTCTATGTTACAAACAAAACGTACCAAAAGTTTTGCAACAATGTTAACATGCATCCAAAGATTTACAGTTCAGGTTACTATCAGTAATGAACTCTATGAATTAACAATTGTTGCCACATTAGTGCTTACTTTTTCATGTGGTACGAAAGAGCTTTAACCAAAAAACTACTGATCTTTCCTCTTCCTCTTTGACAAGAACTTGCACAGACCTTTACAGCTAGCCAATAATATAAAAATCTTATCATGCATGGTACTGTTAACACCACTTAAACCTTAAAAAAAGTATAGTCAGGATTCCATTCTCGAGTGTAAATACAACCTTAAGGACGTTTTCTACTTTCATACGATATGCCAGCAGTGCTTATTTATTATTTCTTAATGCTTAACCTAGTACAATCAAAGCATGATTTCGGAGGTTTAATTTTATTGGCATGCAACTAGAACAGATATCAAGAAAAAAAGTGAAGTAGTTATCTACTACTATCAATGCATTTGCTTCCAGTGAATCACTAAGAAAGCACTATAGTACAGTTAAGGATCAGTTTAGCACGGGATTTGCTAGCTTGCACTTCTAAAAATCAACTTTTCAAAGAATCGCAAACCATAAAATATAAAAGTGAATTCAATATTCGTTAAAAAGAATTTTTTTTTGCTTTTTGGAATGCTAAATTATATGCTTACTTGGTTAATTCACAAATGAAAAATATTAAAATGCAGTTCAAAGGATTAAATAATTGGCAGAAAACAAAAATAATTAACAAAAAAGTTGCGTTGGATGTGCAGCTCTTTTCCTCGTATTGTGCCATCCGAGATATTCAAGCAGATTTAGTACATCATTGATTCGCTATAAGGGTTGTGATTAATTAAATAATTACCCTGAATAGAGTCCTTTATCTCTCCTCCATTCAAAAATCGTAATCTCTTTTTCCAAGAAAGTACTGCTCTAGATAAGAGTAAATTACAAGTTAGGTTAATTGTTTGGACTTGGAGAGCTGATGGAATCGAAATCCCAACCGCAAAGAACAATAAACAAAATATACCACGACAAAAGGGCAATTTTTAATTGTGGGGTTATGATGTAGCTAGGATTTAAAATATGGGCAGCCGTTTTGAGTCTTGAGTCAATGTTAGTACGTTAGGTTTCGATCATTGACACCTGCAAATGCTGGTACCAGGAGAAAGAAAACGGGAACAATATTTTAAGTAGTTTGATTGGTATACCAAACCTAGAAATTCTCGAGCTAAAGAAAGGAGAAAGAGAGATGGTCCTAACAAAAGTTTCAGTGGTGCTTTCTGAAAGGAAAAGTATATAATACACAACGTGCATTGTCACGTGGTGTACTAGAACTAATAATTTATCGCCATGTGGCTATAGTGGGTCATACCTTGTATTATTTGACGATGTATAATTGGTTCTAATGCACCACGTGGCACACCACGTGACGCGTGTGGTGCACGCAATACTCACTCTTTCTGAAACGAGACCGAACCCACGTTTGAGGAAAATGTCCGTGTTAAATCATGTCCGCGTGAAAAGATCATCCGTGAAACAGGCCTGCTGCTTTTTCCACTATAACATGGTCTGCATTGGCCACTATAACATGGTCTGAATGCCCAAGATCACAAGATATTTTAATAGAAAAAGAGGAAGAGAACATAAGAAGATCTTAAATCACATTTGATACTTCTACTTTATCAGATGGTTATCCATATAATAGTTAAGCAATGAGCAATGAGCAATGAGCAGAACAGAATCAGTTAGGAAATTTTCGAATTTAGGGCAGAGGTGATTGTTCCTGTTAATTATAGTTCTACATATTTGAAGTTTTTCAAAAAATTGAATTAAATGCCAAATTGTGACAAACGTTGCGATCTGAATCTTTAGTTGAATCCAATTGAAGGGCTGACAAAATTTTGCTGCATAAAAACCATTAACAACTGTCTATTCGTAATTTGAACCTTTAATTGAATACAATTGAAAGTTTGACAACTGTCTCAAATTTTAAAATTTATAGTAAAAAATCATTAACAACTGTTCATTCATGACCAAGACCTTTAAGAGAATATAATATGACCTAAACTTTTAATAGAATACAATTGAAATCTTAACAATTGTCTTAAATCTTAAAATTTATATTAGAAAAACCATTAACAACTGTTCATATGAGAGCCTCCAATAGCGTATAGCCGATTTCCCCTCACAGAGAAGAAAAGTACAGGGCATAAAACCCTAATGCCCACCACATGTCAATGATCTATACATGAGAAAAAAAATCATTTAGGAGGTGTTTGATTCAAATTTCTCAATCACTATCACTATGGGTATCATTAACCTTACTATGAGTATGGGTTTTGATGATTCCCCCCAACATATTTGGTTTAATAATGGAATAGGTATCATTATAAGAATATTTGTTTGGTATATTGAAGGGGTATCATTATAAGAATATTTGTTTGGTATACTGAAATGACTTTCAAGTAAATTTTAAAATTTTTATTTATGATATACATATTTTTTAGATTTCTTATTTTGTATATTTGAAAAAAATTTAAAAAGATTTCTTCAATTTTAAATATAGTCATGCTCTAATTTGAGTTTTATGAAAATGATAATCTTAAAAAAAAGTCATTTTTATTATATTAACAGAGAGTATTATATATCTTTGATTTTCAATACAATTTTTTATAAAATTATTGAATGTAAAAAAAATTATTAAAAAGAATTTTTATAAAAAAATTATTAAAAAGAATTTTTGTAAAAAAATTTATAAAGTACTAATAAAAAATATTCAAAATCAAAAGACGAGAGAGAGAGAGTATTGAGAGTGGGTAACTCAAAAGATATATATTTTTTAATGGGTGTGTTTTTGCCCTTAATAATAAGGGTTAATGGGTTTGATAAACTAGTATTTTGGGAGGAATTATTAACACCTCAATTAATCACTATCATTCCCATTGAATGATAGTGATAGTTGTTTAACAAACATCAACAATGGGTATCATTACTTATGATACCCATTCCCCTCCTTGTTCCCCTAAACCAAACACCCCCTTAAATTCCTAAGTTTTTAGACTTCCCTCCAATCAAAAAACACTTTTGAGGCTCCGAGGAAGCGATATTCTCAACTTGCTCGTATATGGAATCATAGCTACTCTTGTCGTTTCCAAGCCATTTAGTCAACCTGACCGTGTTCTTCATTCATATTTAGGATCCAACACAAATTGGATGGTCAACGCCACAAAGTGTTCAATTTCCCAGCTGTCATCTGCACTAAGCGAGTACATTCCTTTTTGTACTCACGCGATTGCTATTCTAGTACTAGGTTACACAATTTCTCTACTGACGACTATGATTAGTGGCCAGCTGGGTGCACCCCGATTTGGCGGTCTGATTTTGCCCGAGTGAGAGATCTCACTGATTGTAGAGTCAGGTTTGATTGTAGAGATTTATTATTATATAGTATTAGATGTGAGAAATAAAACTTGTAAATTTATTATATTCTTGCGTGTTATTTGTTTATTTATATATTTATAATGTATAATATATTACAATTGTCGTCTACAATTGTCATTGTCAAGACCGATTTAATCTTACCCTAACTTAAACCTACCATTTTCTGCTTTGTACACAAAGCTAGATATTGTTTCTAAAATAAATCTTCCTAAAAGAAATTCAAATCTCTCACCCTAGATCTTCATTGAAGCTGAAATTAGTAAGCCTTCTATGACCATGCCTTTTATACTTTTCACGTCTTTTTTTCATTTTTGTCAATTACTAAAATTGTGATACCCTTTGATTTTTACCATCTTGATAGCTTTCTATTTTGGTTTTACATCATTACTAATTATTTACCTATGAAAGTGATGAATAATATGATCAAATTATCTGACAGGGAAGCCAAGTAAGAAAAGATTGCCACTAGAAATTGATATTATCGAGTAGAAAAAGGCCAGATGGGGAGAGGAAAGATTGTGATCCGTAGGATCGACAACACCACAAGCAGGCAAGTCACTTTTTCAAAGAGAAAAAATGGATTGCTCAAGAAGGCTAGGGAGCTATCAATTCTTTGTGATGCTGAAGTTGGAGTTATGATCTTCTCTAGCACACAAAAGCTCTATGATTTTGCAAGCACTAGGTTAGTCAAACAAATTAATTTTTCCATCTTTCTATTAATTTACATATATCTCTTATTTCTTGTTATTTTCTCCTTTCTACCAGTATCAAGAAATTAGTTGGAATTTTGAAGTGTCTATTCCCTAAACTTTTTTCCCCCCAACTAGTGTCAAAAAAATAAACGTACTTGTTTCTGTTGAAAATTGTGATAGGTTTAAAGTAGAAGCTAGGTTTTTGATTTTTTGTTTTTGAGCTATTTACCACTATGCATGAGCTATATATTTTGAAGACGGACTATCTGATTTTCGAGTTAGGACATTAGAGATCACAGTTAGTCTTTGAATTCCCTCTTTATCACATGATTAGTCTTTGAATTCTCTCTTTATCACATGATTTTAGTATTTGAATTCTCTTTATCACATAATTTTTAGAGTCCATTGTTTCAGCGAAACAAGTAATAATTCCAAGATTAAACTTTGGTTTTCTATTTAGTTATTCTTTATTCCATGTGCCCCCAGCCAAAAATTCCGTGTGCTCAGGGATTTAATACTTTTGTTTGGTTCCTATACATGGAACTATAAAGCTTGCAATCCAGAAGGTTTCAGGTCATATGCTAACTATCATGTTCTCAATAACTTTTTTTAACCTGATTTTAGTTTCTAATTTTTGAAAAATCTATTTTGTTATATTCTCAACTGCTTTTTTTACTATATTTTTAAATTTTTTAAACTAAAATCGGGAGCAACTGATTTTCAGCATTAAAATCAATTTTTATAAAAATCAGAAGCTATTGAGAACAAGCCCTAAGTTTATTTCTGTGAACTAATTTCCTAAAACTAAGATTAAAAGAAGATGAAACAACAAAATATTTCACCTTTTGCTTGCCAAAATTTGGTCTTGATTAGTAGTTTTGCTTGCCACTCAAGAATTTCCCTCAACCTGAGCCTTCTGTACCAAGGCGTGTCCTCGGATTATCACGCCTCTCTTTCACTCTCTTATATATGGTTGAAAGTGTCGTATAATTCCTTATTTTTTGGGTTTACCGTTTTCCAGCATGAAATCTGTGATTGAAAGATACAACAAAATGAAAGAGGGGCATCAACAACTGCTGAATCCTACTTCTGAGATCAAGGTGACTCAAGCTATAAACTCTCTCTACACACTATATCTCTAATAATTCGTTCCCTGCGTCAGTTAGTGAAGGTATGCACAAATTTTACTTTCTTTCATTGTCTTTATTTTTTATGCAAATGGGGAGGGGGATTCAATCTATCATTTCTTTTGTCAAGATGAATGTTTTACCAATTCAATTAAGATGGGCACGACACTTTTTTACACTGCTGTTTGTTGATCAATAACCACATCGACTGTTCTAAGCTAACTAAATTTATGGTTTGGTCACTACTTTTATGTTTTGTGCTTGCGTTTGATTGATTGACGTGAATCTACTAAAACTAATTGTTTTTTCGCGATGGATGGAAAAGAGATGGTAGATATTTTTGTCTCATGCTTAAGGTGATCTATCTTTTACAACAGCTGATATCTTTGTTTTGACAGTTAATAAGCAAATGAAGGGAGGGGAAAATATATAAAGGAAGCAAATGAATAAAGTAACGATTTACTAATTTTTTTTAAGGGAAAAAAGAAGAAAAAGCAATGTCTTGTAAAAATTCCTTAAAGAGAAGGAAGCAAATTCAGAGGCTTCCACGGCATATTAGAGCATTTGTACGTTTGCTAAATAAAATTGATTATGTGCTCTCAAATTAAGGGTATGTTTGGTTGGATTGAGAATATTTACTTAAAAATATTTTCAGAATTTTGCTTGGTATCAAATATCATAAAATATTTTCCTGTGTAAAACATTTTTCATTTTTATCCCTCCAGCTGAAAATAACTTACGGATTTAACGAGTGTAAGTTATCTTTTAAAACGTTCAACAATGGCATCACCTTAAACACCACATTTCTTAATTTCAATTTGCAAAGTAATTTTTGTTTTTAATTCTTGTCCACTCATTTTTCTCTTCATTTCGTATTCCACAATAAGATAACTATAGTTAGACATACTTTACCATTATATTATTTTATAAATTAATTATAAAAAAAATCTCTACTTGACTCTAGTTATTGTCAAGCATGAATTGAATTGTTATTAGTCATTTGAACTCATATTGACAATATTAAAATTACAAAATAAAAAAATCTTTTTCACAATATTTTCACATTGTCATTCTAACACAAAAAAATTATAGAAGAAATAACTTTTCTATATAAAATATTTTCCAAGAAAAATAATTTCCTAAGGAAAACATTTTACATTCGACCAAACAGACCCTAAAATTGCTCGTTTTGTTTTCTTCTCCATGCAATCGATTAAAGCTTTTTTTTTTCCCCAAAGCTAAAAAACTATTTCTTAAAACCACCTCTAGATAGATACTATGTTTTTTATGGACAACTTTTGCTATTCAAAACTTTTAAGGGAAGAAATTGCCGTTTTAATTGTTGGAAAATTTGCTTTTTAAAAATTTAACTTTATTTAGAATAAAAACTTTAAAAAGCCAAAGCAAATGCGAAAATTATTAAAGGCGTATGTGCAAATGTTGTTAATTATAAGACATTCAATAAAGCACAGTTATATGTGTACATTTACTGTATCAAAGTAAGTAAAGGTATTAAAAGAAAACATAAAATTTGTCAAATGAGTTTATCAGTTTGGAACTTTCAAATATTTTCCCTCTGCCCATATCCTTGTATTCCCATCTGAAATCTTACTCATATTCTCATACATTTTTGCCTAAGGTTGTAATCGCGAGTCTTCTTTAACTAAAATATGTAGTAAGATGAGATATAGGGAGGAATGAGGAGGAATTGGATTTTGTTGAAATGCATGCAAGACTCGTCATGCAGTTTGACTTGGGGTAAGAAACTTTGCAATCTAGTACAAGCACGTAAAACTTGAGGTAAATAAATTATGCAGAAAAGTTGGCAAAGCTGGTAAAAGTCAGTCCTATACGCTCGTTTGACTTAAGCTTGGTTGTCATATCAAGAATAATAGTTTCTAGGAATCTCCCGTCGATTATCGATTCTTAGGTGCAAGATGTAACTAATAGCACATCCTGCTTTAAAGGTGAAGAAAAAGAGACCAATAAGCTGGTGGATGATTTCATTGTTCTATTGGAGAAGAGAGCCGAACCCAGGAGGCAACTGAAAGGAATCAGCTTCCTAGGGAGATTGGAGTTGAATAAGTAAAGGACGGGCTTGAAGTTGAAGCTACTGATTCCCATGAACCTTTAACCCTAAGGAAAATGATCAGATTTCGTCACCAGTATTACTGACTGTTACCAAGAAATGGCCAACGGAGAACTGCAACGTTAGAACAGTTTCTCTTGCCCTATACAACAATTTAAGAATTACCATATAACTTGGTAGGTAAGCTATGGATGAAAATCATGTTCCTATATAGACCAAAGAAACAGTGGAGGTGATCGTGACTTGCCAGGCCTTTGTGGAATGGATTCTGACTGTAATGTGGAAACACACACTACTGCATCATGTGGAGATGCAATGAAGAATGGTGACGGAATTTTTAGTACATGTGTGATTCGCCAATATGCTGACGTTATACAGTGAAACAAACAAGAGCTGAGGGTTCTGAAGAGTACTGTGAGCTTCAGAATAATGGATAGACTTCGTATGAACGCTGCTAGTTCATCATGAAGAGGTGTACTTCTTGTTTTTGGAGTTTAGATTCATTTACTATATCGGGTAAAGAGAACAGAATTGAGAATTAAATAATCCAGCACCCATCTATGTTTATGCTGAACAATGAAGCAAAGTGAAAACCCAAAGTTACCTTGTGTGAGGAAAGAATAGCACTTCTGAGTATGGTTACAAGTTGCAATTTTTAGTCGTTTGTTTAATTCTAACAGGAAGGTACCTGTGTTTTACCTACAAATACAGAATCAATCTAAAAAAGACTGAATGTTCTAAGTTAAACAAAAAAACATGCTGGTCGAGGGAAGAAAATTAATTTTAGTAGCCGAAAAATGTTAAGAACAAACCACCTAAATAACACAAATAAGGAAGCACCACAAACTGAAAGATGAGAATTAACTGAACACCAAAGCCAAAAATACGAGGCTTGTGGTTCTTTGATTTGACGTGTTTAGGAAAATATTTATAATCTTGCTCAGAATTTCAAGGACTGCTCCGGATCTTAGCTGCAGCAATACGTGTCATGACCTATACAAGGAAAGACCTATATTAGTTCCAAATTTTCACCTGCATTAATACCTGCAACATTTTGGTGGCACTCCAATTGCAATCAACAAAAGAAATGAATAATGGGATCCACAACAGGTTTTGAATTCAAAAATCTATGCAGATTTTCAACCCGTTGTATTTCCAGTTTGTGATGTTGAACAAGAAAAGGCAGAAAGTGCCTAGAAACATTGCTACAGTCATTTCAGGTTCCAAAGTTGACAAAAGATGGCTGATCTACTAGAACTGGTCTTTCCTGGCACAGTTAAGGAAACATGCAGCATCTTTAGTCACTCAAAATATCATTAATTGTAGCAAGTCCATAAATTAAATTGCTGCCTGTACTTCAGATACCCTGAAGCTTATTAGTAAACCTAAAGATTATTTTCAGACAATAGATCGGAAAGGGAAATCATCAGATGGCATAAGCTAAACTAAACAAGATTAGGATATGGTTTGGTCAACATGAGTTCGAGGCAGTAGCTAATAATGAATTCTGTTTGCATTTGCAGAAGAATGAGCAGAAGCCACAAACTATGGTGACGACATACTAGAGCTTTGGATGAGACAGAAAATTTCAAGTAGCACTATAACTCCGTCGAAAGATAAGTTCGTTTATCACACAGTGAATGGTGCCAGAAGAATGCCAGTTAAGAATTTAAAGGAAATCGCCATCACATATAGGGAATCTCCTTCTAAGGCCACAATAAAGATAGACTATCCTGAAGGATGAGCAGAAGCCAAAAACTCTGGCGATGCCATACTAGAGCTTCAGATGTGATAGAAAATTTCAAGTTGCACTATAACTCCGTTGAAAGATAGTTCGTTTATCAGACAGTGAATGGTGCCAGATGAATACCAGTTAAAGAATTTAAAGGAAATTGACATCACATGTAGGGAATCCCCTTTCCAAGGCCACTATAAAGATAGACTATCCTGAAGGTATGATTTAATAAGATAACAATGTGACCCTGAACAAGTATATACGACTAGAAGACGTAAGTTACCATATAATGGGGCAGGGACGGAAATCAAGCTTTACCAGAGTAGTATTCAAATGCTTATGCTTCACATTACTTTTCACACAAGTAGAATGTACTCGAAAATCAGTGACACAGGTAATAGACTTTGCCGAGTCCAAAAAGTTACATCTAATAATCTGCCATGAATGTAAAAATCTGTCACATATAGCCAACAGAAAATCAGTCAACTTCCAAGAAGCATATAAGCAAAATTTTTCTCTTTTTTCTCAAAGTGAGTTCTCAGGTTGTAAAATAAACGAAGCTAACAATGTAACAATGGAAAAGACAATCAAGCCTGCAATGAAAAGCTACGCCTCTGAGTTTCAACCAGACTAACACGTGACCTCTTTTGGAATCTAAAGTCATTCAGATGTGATGCTATCTGAGAAATTTCATGTGAAAAAGATGTTTTAAACTTCAGCATGAAATTGTCTGTTAGATCTTCACAGATAACAGCATACCTTTCAGAAAAATTTTCAAGGAATCTCATGCTAAATAACTGATCACCAATTTCTGTCATTTGTATGTCTTTCCTAAATCCATGCTAACCCGATGCCTACCTACTATGAAGCTGATTTTGTTTTTCTAGTTCCAAAGTAACCAGCAAGATTGGCATCAAAGGTGTCAAAATTTTCCCTATTATTAAGCTAAAACAAAAAGTAAAGTTAGTAAAAAGATCCCAGGTAGGTTTAATGGATCTCTGATATAAGCTTCAACCAATAAAAGAATAAACAAACAAGAGATAAGTTACATCTTAAAACTTGATCATCAGAAGTCACAAATAGGAGGAAGAGGAGCATTCACCACTCAGAATGCATCTTCATTATAAGTCACCACCATGAAACCTGCATACATTATGGAACTGAAGTTAAGTCACAACAAGTGATGTGGACTATCAATGGAGAAAAGCCACCAATAGAAACCTAGGATTTGCTAACCTACCAGCTCATATAAGAAGTTTACTACACAATCCAGGAATTAACACATTTCAATGTGTCCCCTTTAAAGTAAGGGAAGTATTTTATACATGAACCAAGTACATTAAATACTCACTAAGGAGAAGTATAGTATTTGAATATGGAAGCTTTGCTAATTCATTCCAGTGTAAATTTTTCTGGCTTATATCCAGTTTGCTAAGAGTGGAGAGGGAGAAACTAGTTGGCTAAAAGGGTTCCACGCCCAAATGGACAGAGTAAATATCTTCCGTTGAAACAAGTTATGCTACTCCCTCAAATATGCAATTGTTTATAACATG
The DNA here is from genome assembly GCA_024721245.1 of Mitragyna speciosa. Taxonomy (NCBI): domain Eukaryota; kingdom Viridiplantae; phylum Streptophyta; class Magnoliopsida; order Gentianales; family Rubiaceae; genus Mitragyna; species Mitragyna speciosa. The sequence continues at coordinate 29,710,283 of CM045555.1, forward strand.
ATGAGAGGTTAATAGAAGAAAACATGACTACAGCAACCACAAAGAAAGTGCAAGGGACTCAATGAAAAATTGCTCAGAAGAATGTTAAACTAGATAAGATTCACATTGACTTAGAGCAATATTCACGTTATGTATAGGCTTCCTAGCAAGACCCTGAGGCGTTATAAGGTATAATGGTTTATTGGCTTTCACTAACACATCAACGTGGCAAATGTTAGTATACAACCATGGACCACTATGTTGGAGCTTAAGTTGTTTTGGTGTGGAAATATATCAAATCATGCACGGTGTGCTTTTTAGACGAATAGCAGAACAACTATGAAAGAAGCTCATAAACTAGCTAGAGCTGCCTAACTGATACCTCTGTATATAATACCTCCATATATGATATGGATCCCTTCTAAGAAAGAACAAATGTGATATGAAACAAGGCCATTGTGGAACAGAGCTTCTCAAACAAATAGGAGCCAGAGACATTTTTCTCAGTCATCAAATACACAAACATATTCACAAAGCAGTAAAACTGGAATAAATTCAAAATAAAAGTTTAGATGCAAAAGTGATAATGAAGTCTAAAAAAACATCAGAATAAATGTAAAACCACATACCTTAAAATTAAAGTAGTCAAGTAGAAAGGCAAGCATCCTATCGTTGGAGTAGGAATACATTATGTGTCAAAAAAACGGCGGTTAATGGGGTAACTATCCTGGTTGACTAGAAAGATAGAGGGTTTTGATAGGGTTGTTTATACGGAGATAGGCATTAAATTGTGATGGTGGCAATTATAATTATGGGCTTCCCAACATGGTACAGATGCAGATTGCTGATGCTAACAGCAGTGACATGCAATAAATCCAATTGAAGAGGAAGAGTGCTGGAGAGAGACATCAATGGTGGTCGGGTCATGCTATAGGTGTAAAGCATCAATTATTTGTACATGATACAGAGAAAAGGCTTGATATAAATCATTAGGATAGGTGGTCTGGTCATCCTGTGAGTGGCATCAACCAGTAGTCTAGCCCTACATGATAGACAGGAGAGGTGTAATATATATCAATAAAATAGTGGTATCTGCTCGTGACAAACTGCATCAAGTAGTACTAGCATTCACTGACGTCTGAGAATTCAGTTTGAAAATACTAGCATGACACCAATTGAATTAAAAAATAGATGCCTATGCAACAATGCATCCCAGTTTCAACATCTTCTCAATGTTTCAATGCACATTTAAGAGGCTGGGCTGTTCAGAAGAACTTCACTGCCCAGCGTCACACCTCAGATCTATTCCACTCAAAATAGAGCTTTACCAGTTATATTCCAACCCCCAATAAGGATTACTTACAAGAATATCCTTAATTCCATTCTGCAGGTTCTCCCAGATTAAGTTAGAAGCAACTTCCACAAGTGGCTTGTTCTCATCCTCGTAAGTTATGCTGTCAGCCACAGCCATCATCAGTTCTAAGTTATGCACATCAGGGTCTGTCATCAGACATCTGAAATACTTTGCATAACTCATAGGTTAGTGTGTGAATGTACATATTTAATCTATTAACAAGGTTGAAGTTCATAGTGGCACGGAGACTAATAAAAAAAAGATAATGCATTTCAGTGCTGATCGAGGACAGAGGCATTCAGCCATGGGCTAGATTCCAAAGAAAGTCTAAGAGTTGCTGCACAATCTGATCTGTGCTGGTCACCTTACATGTAAATGCTACAAATAACTTACATCATGACTGGCATCTTCTCAGATTTAGAGCATCCTATAACATACAACTTGTATACTTGTAAGCTAACTATTATCAGGATTAATAATTCTTAGAAACATCATAGATGTCTGGGATCAGAATTTATAGGAATGAATCTTCATTCTCCACTAGTTAAATGGTATTTTTTTTTTTTTTTGGCGTGTGATATACTCTGAATAATCAGACAACTAATCCATTTGTACGGGTACAAGACAAACTTCTTTGATATTTTCTCCAACCATGATCCTGTTTCTAGTGATGGTTTACTGTATGCCATGTTCATAATAGCACATCTATGTATATGTATTTGGACACATGACACAATGACAGCAATAACTAAATCCAGAAGCAAAACTAGTGTAGTCGTGGGTTCATTTGCCTCCTCTTTCACTGCAGAATCAACTGAAACGAAACTTCAACTTCTTACAATTTAATCATGTCCCAATCTAGCATTTCAACATTAAACTGGATAAGTATTTTATCAAATTATTTGGCAGTTTTGGCAAAGGGAAGTAGCAAGCTTGAGGCAACAGCTGCAGTACTTGCAAGAACGCCACAGGTAAGTTCAGTTATGAGGTAAAATTATAAATGGAATTGATGCCTTTGGTGTAAAACTTCTCATGCACCTACTTTTTTCAGTAGATATGATAGACAACCACAAAGGGCAGCAAGGTTCCACAGAACAAGACAATTATCTATCAATGGTAGAGAAACTGGGAAGAACTTGACTGAATGATAAAATGCAGGCATATAGCTAATACAGTTCCAGGAGCACAAGCAAACTCACCCACATTAAGTTAATATAGATCAGTTTTATTTTAAAAGTAGATTAAATGAAGAACCAGCACAATCTCCGCATTGTGCACAATAAGATGTCTCATCTTTAACCCAAAAATTGAACTCTGGACATGTAAAATGCTAAGCAATGGTTTAGGGGTGTCCTAAATTGGTATTATCATCTTTTTTCTTTTTTATTTCTTTCACTATAAACAGCATTTCGCTAAAATAAGGAATTATAACCTCATATACTTAATTAACAATCAGAAATGCTATAGTCCATGCATATAATGAGCAAATTTTAGACTTTGTTATGTGATCCAGCTCAGGAAAGCTCGCTGATTTTGCCTTGTATGTCATTTTGAAGAAAATGCGAGTTCAGAAAAATAGGTTTCTTCTCAATGAATATCATTAATAATTACCATTTGAAGCGGGATAGAATTTGTCGAAAGTAGGGAGGAGAGGCATCATCCTTTTCACAAGACAGTGCAGCAATTACAAAAAGGCTGCTCCTAACGTACTAGGATTTGAAAACAAAAAAAAAACAAAAAAAGAAAAAAGAAAGAAAAGAAAAGCTCCTATAGATATCATACATTTTACAAAAGGGATTGAGGATGTCTATATAAAACCAAAGAGCATACTTTATATCTTGTTCACATAAGTGCAGGCAGCTTTTGGGAGAAGAATTATTTGGGTTGAGTGTCAAAGATCTAGAACAACTGGAAAATCAACTGGAGGTGAGTTTGAAAGGAGTCCGCATCAAAAAGGTAAATATTCTTTTCTTCTAACAAAAATCTTACTTTGACTTATAAACAAAATTCCAGATCAAGTATGTCAATGTTCTTCAAGTTCTTATTCTATAATCATCTGAACATGAATTTATTTCTTTCCAGGAGCAGGTTCTAACAGGTGAAATCAAAGAATTACAGAGGAAGGTTGGTAGGATTAAACGTGAGTTTCATAATTTATTATGCACAAATATGCATTAAAGATGTTACTTTCACAATATTATTACAGGGGAATCTCCTTCATCAAGAAAACATTGAATTGTACCAGAAGCTTAACCTCATTCAACAAGAGAATATACAACTGCAGAAAAAGGTATTGGTTGGGTAACTCAATGAATGAAAAGATAGACAATAATAGGCTTTCATTTCTTTTTCATTCATATAAACAATGTTATCCGGCTGAACTTCTGTGAAACTCTGGATCCAGCTTCATGAACAAGAGCACACAAATGAAGCAGACAGGAGCATCCAAATTACACATGTAATTAGCAATGCGAATGATTTACATGAGCCAATCAATCTCCAGCTAAGCCAACCACAAATGCAGACGAATGAAGAACCAGCAAATCTAATGAAGCTTGGGTAATTCTCCTAAACAAAATTTGATGTACATATAATGTCATTTTCCCATGTTTTAATCAAATTGTTCCCACTTTTATAACATGTAAACACAAACAGGCTGAAGCTGCATTAGAGAGCAGGTTTATAGTTGCAAGGACTATCATCAATCTTCTGCAACAACAGTCATGGTGAAGTAGATAGCATGACAGCCATCAGTTTCAAGTTTCATTCCCTGTGGAACAGCCTTTAACTGTTGCAAATCCATCACCCATGCAATATGTCCATTTAAGTAATGTCAAAATAAGACCTTGAAAGCTGAAAATGTGCAAGGTTTACTGTTGCTAAATTGTAATTGTTAATGCTTGTAAACTGTGGTAGCTGAGCTCGATCTATAAGTGAAGATGTTTATCATTATGGAAACACTAATAGCCCATTTGACCTCCAAAACCTTAAAGAAGGTTGTGAAATCTTTCTCCAGCTATAATTGATCATGCAATTGCACGGCAGATATAGGTCTGCAAAATGACCATGATTCTCTAAATTTGAGAAATGACATTTACAACAGTCCAGGTTTGCATCAATATCATTTGCAGGAAGGACATTGAAAGCCACACATGCATCACAAATAGAACTTGATTAAAAATGATGACTGATGGAATATCTCTAGAAAAGCTTGCACTCTCAAGTGTCATGCACAATTACAAGAGAGTTCTACAACCAGAAGATGTGAATGACCCAAAAGAAGACATGTCTGAATGAAATATGAAACTAATGGCACATATTAGATAAAAGATATAACTTGACATTTTAAGTATGAGGAGATTAATCTAGAAAGGCACTGTGCTATTACTCGTTTCTCCAAAGGATAACGATTCAACTACTCCATCAGATCCTACAATTGAAAACTATAATCTAGCAATTCATTTCAGAAAGTTGTTTTAGGAGAATGATGATGTTTTCCAGCTGTAATATTTGATCTAAAGAATCCCTAAATAGCCAACTGGCCCAATACCTCCAAGATTCAGCGGAGGACTCTTTAGTCAAGATTTACCTTTTCTAAATTAATAATAGGCTGCATAGCTTATTGAAACACTTAGTGGATCTTTCAACTGAGAAAACCAGCAGTAGGAAGACATTGTGCAAGGCTCAATGAAGGCTTTCTCAGAACTTGAAAATTCCAAGAAAGCAAGCTTTCACTTAAATTGCTAAATGCGGTCAAATTCTGCAATTTGGATAATTGCCAGGTTCATTCCACTCACTTATATTTTACTCTTCCTTAACAATACTAACATTCAGATGTAGTACACATTAGAAATTGCTATCTATCAAGCCTTTGAGAATATTTAGCATGTAAAGTGTAGACCTTAAAACCTTAAACAGTAATTCAAGAAGGAGGATTCCCATTTTTCATAGGCTCAACGTAGTCGTAAACAGTCAGTCTACACTAAAAAGTGAGTCAAGAAAGCGGATAAACCGATACCTGTTTGTACAACAGTCAACTGCAGTCAGGCTATACTTGAGCCTGTTTGTACAACAGTAAATTTTAGACACTCAGGCTACGCTTAAGCAGTAAGAATTCGGGCAGACTACCATTCGTAGTTTGCACCACACCCAGTTGTAAACTTGTAATCAGCCAGCCTACACCACCTAGAATAATGAACAAAGCAATATCTCAACATTCATCTGACTAAACATTCAAGAAACATACTTTCCTTTTCTTTTCTTTTCTTTTTGTTCCACACCAAGACCGCACACATCCAAAGGTGTGACGCATATCAGCCTCAGAACCAGAGACGCAACACATTGCCAAACCATCTACGGGGGCTGGTATTAAAGAAAAAAATATTTCCAAAAAATACAACTTTTTTTTAAAGATTGTTATCAACAGTGAACTCCACCAGCCACTTGCTGACTTGAATCCAAAACTTATAAATCTCAAGTAAATAAAGTGTCATATCAACCAAACTGCGTTTGATTGTTCAAAAAATACAATTTAAAAAACCATTTTAATAAAAATAATAATAACCAAAAAGCATAAATTGGTTCCACAATTATCGATGGAGAACAACTGATACACTATTTCTTGATGCATGTGGTACAAGAATTAAGCTGAAAAAGAACGTTGATGATTAATAAAGACTTTCTTTCTTATATGTTAAATTTATTGCCTTACGATCAGAAATTGAGATAAACAGAAAAAGCAAGAAAGATTATATTAAGCCTGTTGATCATTTAAATAGTTACTGTTGATATAAAGGAAATCAAGAAATACCCTGCATTTTCCTATATAATCTTCATCATTGTTGTGCAATATGAATCCATCAAAACTAAGCTGTGCAAGATTATGGCCCGAGAGTTCTCACATGCAAGATTATGGCAATATACCCAAAAGAATACGGTATGGCGGGCGAGGGATTTTCTGTTATGACCAAGGTCTGCTGGGCACTCTAATAGGCATGTGTCTCACAATTTTGGTTCTTATTTGAGTTCATAGCAAAAGTACTTCATTTTTTTGTTAACAGTTGAGTGCTAGTCCCAATAAATTAACTTTTCTGTTTTATATTCTAAGTATTAGTGTATAGAATCATAGAATAAAATTTTTTCCATATCCTAAATTGTAGAGGGACTGATGAAAAGTATATATTATATCTAAATCTCAATGGAACGAGATGTGTCTTGATCGAATACTATGCTTAAATATAATTCATACAACAGACTCATACAGTAGAATAAAGGTTTTGTTACATATGATTCCTGTAATTAACTTCACATAGTGAAATAAAAGCTTAAATATTATTATTGGTTGACATTGTTGAGGTTGCATGAGATAAGTATGAACTTTTTTTAAAGGGTACAATATCGAAAGTTTTTAGAAAGTCTTTTATTATTATTATTATTTTTGGATAAGAATGTATGTACAATAAAAGATAACAAACAAAAAACCCAATGTAATTTTTTTTTTTTTGTGGATAAGAATGTATGTGCAATAAAAAATTAACAAACACAAAGCCCAATGTAAATATCGTTATTTTTTTGGATAAGCATGTAAGTGGAATGAAAAATTAACAAAAACAAAGCCTAATGTTAGATTGAGTTGAGATGGAGATGGGAGAAAATGTAATGAACTTGCTAGGTGAACTTTCTAGGTAGTTCATCAAGTCCAAAACCAATGACCCGACCCGACCCGACCCGACCCGAACAAAATTTGGTGTAAATTAGTTGGGTTATTGAGTTTTCAGATAAATTAGGTTAGATTATCAAAAAGTAACTGTGTTGGGGTGGGTATTATATTTAAGAACCCGAAAAAATGAAAAATCAAGTAAAAGTCCAACTAATGATTTGTCTTTTACTAACTCATTTAATCATTTTAGTTAAGCCCATTGCTACTAAAAACCATATATGTCGGATTTACTGCTTTTAGATAAAAGTCAACTCTTCTATTGGTGGTTTCCATTGGAAACTCTGCCTCCAAAGTAAAAGCCCTAGGTTATTGGATTAAAATATTTGGGCCTTTTATTGTATTTTACAATCACAAATCACGTTACATATACATTACAATCACACTAAAATGAAATTGTTTAACTTGAAAATCTGAGTAACCCATCAATAATGTGATACTTGGGTTGGGTTTACTTAGAAAATATATTTTTCTGGGTTCGATTGAATTATAAAGTTTTCACTTGAAATTCGAAAACTCGAAAATTCAATAACCGATTAACCCAACATATTAACACTTCTATAATCTACTCATGTTGAGCAATTCAATCTACCACCCCGCGGGAACAAGATAAACAAAAAAAAATTATATATATATATATATATATATATATATATATATATATATTGGATGGATGCCCCAAATTGTTCCAGTGGCCAGATGCAAAATCAAAAAGAATGCATTGGATGGATGCCCTAGATTGTTCTAATTGATAAATGCAAATTCCACTTTGTCGCCAAAACGAACTTGACATTTGTCGTTGTTCGGGATAGCCAATGTGCGGAAGTTGGGCCAGATAGCATACTTTTCAAAGCAGGAGTCTCCAAAGCTAAGAAAATGGACAATGCCGTCTCACAAAAAGAAGGGAAAAAGGCCTAAAAAGGGGCCTGGACCAAATAAGTTATCACTGAAGAAGCCGAAACAAGGGCCCTGACATAAACAAAAGCCCTACTGCGTAGTTGGAACAGCTTGGAATTGGATTTGGGCAACCGGGACGCATTTCGAAGTGGGGTGACATTATGAGGCCCAACTCTAAATAATAATTTGGATTTGAAATATTTCCCAAATATTTGCCTTGAAATATTACATCATCTGTAGCAAAAACAAAAATTACATCGTCTTTTTGTCCATGCACGTTGTGCGTCTATATGCAAAGTCTAGGAATTTGGAAAGCAAATAATACCTTAGTTAGTAAAGCATGGGAAGGAATAAAGGGTTAACTCTACGATTCCACTCTAGAGGTTAGGGGTTCGAATCTCCCCAACATTATTTTCTTTTTTAATGTTATAGGTTTGCTCAGAAAGGGGAAAAAAAAAAAGAGAAAGTAAAGCATGGAGTATGTGAAAGAAATTTTAAAAATTATAATAGTAACTGTTCTAAAACACTATTCTATATTAGTAACTGAATATTATTATCGAATGAATATATAAATCAACTAGTTCTATTTATGTAAATAATTCCAGTTCTTTCTTAGTATGAGTACCGTTGGGTGTAATCTTTTCATAACTTAATTTTTATTTAAAACATATTTGTTGCCATAAATCAGAGCTATACAAGCAAAAATTCAAAACATGCTATTCACTACGAAGTACTATATAATCGGAGTGTGGTAATACTTAAGGTGTACATGATTATTTTTAGTGTTTTTCCATTTTTTATTAGCAAGGCATTATATGAGAGATGGAGAAAGAGATGGTTCACCTCATATTTCGGGGCCATTACCCTGAAAAAAACCAACCAAATATGGGAGTGGGCAATGGCCAGCAAGAAACATCATGTTGGCAAGATGCCTCAGATGAATCTTCAAAACAAGCATCTTTTTTCCTCTTCTTCATTTTTCCTTGTCTAATCATTGACCTCGAATTATGTTTCACTTTCTTGATAATAACCAAATGTTGCATGGCGACCAAGAAAAGCCCAACACCAAGGTCGGTCCTTTACTGCCCATCACCACCACGAAAACGAGAAGAAGAACATTGGATTCCACTGAGTATGATGCAGAAGATTATTCATCAGGCAACCACAACCTAAAACAGCAGCATCATAGGTCTCCTCGAAGGAGAATGAATTCGATCATGAGATATTTAAGGCCAAGAGGGAACGTGAGCCGGTGGATTTTGGGAGTTTTCATGTTGTTTGTTGTTTCCACCATATTTTTAAATCTAATGCTGATTAGCAGCTTTCGTAGAGTTAATGCTAAAATGAATTCTAATGATTTTTTGAGACGTCCACAGCATTTGGAAGCCTCCTCTAACGTTGTATCCGAGAAGACTACTCAACACCTGCATGAACAGGTGGTGCTGACATTTCGGTTTAGCAAAACAGTCTTTGAAAATTCTTCGCAATTCCCTCAAGAAGGGACCTCCTTTGTTTTTTTCCCCCCAGTTATTGCACCTTTATAGATAATATTAGTTTTACTGGAAGAAATCAGTCACTAATAATAGTACATTTGCATACTAATAGCTAAGTAATATCAATTATATATCCTTTCACAATAGCAATCTTAGATGCTTCTTCTAGCATCAGGATCCCTGGTATGAGATAATTGTACACGGATTCAGACATGAGCATTATTGTATTCTCCTAGCTATCTTTAAACAAAGGAAAAGAACCATTTGAATGCTTCTAGTCACACAGTAAAAATAGGCCACGGTAGACAATAATCTTCGTTTTTCTTTGGTTTTTCGTTTCAGACACCTGAAATTTGGAGTAACCCTGAAAGTAACAACTTCCATAAATGCATTAAGAGATCTAAACGTAAATTAGGTACGTCGTCATTCGTCTTTCTTCTCATCCTGATGACTGAAAATTTTGCTCCATTTGGCACTATATTTGATTGTAGCATAACTCTTTTTCAGGGCAAACTGGCACAAATGGCTACGTTATAGTCCATGCAAACGGCGGGCTGAATCAAATGACTACTGGGGTTAGCATCCATACCCGATGGGAAATGTTATTCGCACTAATTTTTTAACGTGTGTATGCTATCTCTGAATTAAACAAAACATGTACAGATAAGTGATATGGTAGCCATTACAAAATTACTGAATGCAACGTTGATTCTTCCCACCTTAGATCACAAGTCCTTTTGGGCGGATCCCAGGTGAGGATTTTGCATTCACATCTCCTTATTTTGGTGGATGTGGAAAAAAATGATCTTCCTGTTTATAAAGCTTATTGTTTCAGTGAATTTAAAGATATTTTTAACTGGAAGCACTTCATAGAAGCCCTCAAAGATGATATTGAAGTGTTGGAGTCTCTTCCCGCAAGCTTCACTGAAGTGAAGCCTATTGTAAAAGCCCCCATTTCTTGGTCAAAGGCATGTAATTCTTCATCTTCTTCCTTTTTCCATGATTCTTTTCTTTTTGCCTTTTTTGGTACGTTTCTTTGTATGAACAAAGTACTTAATACTTGTGGTTAAGGCATATGCAGCCCAGGTATTATAGGGGAGAGATTCTCTCGTTATTAAAGCAACGAAGGGTTATAGAATTTCCACTTGCTGACTCCCGTCTGGCTAACAATGGCGTCCCGAGTTCAATCCAAAGCCTCCGCTGTTATACAATGTTTGAAGCAATTCGATTTGCCAAGGACATTGAAGAACTAGGACACAAGTTTGTAAGCAGACTAAGGGAAAATGGCAATCGATACATAGCACTTCATTTAAGGTATCTGAAACAGGTTTACTCCGAACTTATCTTCTTGTTATGATTGATTAAAGGGAAAGTGTCCTGACCGGGCAATGCTTTGTTAGATATGAAAAGGACATGCTTGCCTTCACCGGTTGCAACCACAATCTCAGTAAAGCAGAATCCGAGGAGCTTCGAAAATTAAGGTACAAAACCAGGCACTGGAAAGAGAAAAGAATAAATGGCGCAGAGCGGCGACTCCAGGGAGGGTGTCCCATGACACCAAGGGAAGCTTCCATCTTTCTTGAGGCTTTGGGTTATCCTTCCAGCACTAAAATCTACATAGTTGCTGGAGAGATTTATGGCCAAAGACTTAATGTGTTCATGGAAAAGTATCCGAACACTTGTTCTCATTCCACTTTGGCTACAGAGGACGAGCTGCAACCATTTCAGCAAAAACATAACAAGCTTGCTGCACTAGACTATATTGTTGCCCTAGAGAGTGATGTTTTTGTTTACACCCATGATGGGAATATGGCTAAAGCAGTACGCGGTCATCGGATTTTTGAAAGTTTTCGGAAAACCATTAACCCTGACAAGTAAGTAAAATTGTTCGTCAGTTCATTGCTCCTGCTAGTATAACAAATGAATTTGCAACCATTTGCGTATAAAATATTAATCATGATTTTTATTGCCTATTGGATGTTTAAAATTTTGCAGGCAGAGCTTTGTCGGGCTTCTTGATAAAATGGACAAAAGATTGATGTCTTGGGAAGAATTCTCAGCCAAAGTTAAGGAATTACATAAGAACAGGACTGGAGCACCCTCTTACAGAGAAGTTAGACAATCTCCAAAACTTGAAGAATATTTCTATGCAAATCCTTTGCCTGGTTGTATTTGTGAAGATTAAAGGAATCAGCGCCAAACAAGCAAACAAACAGATTGCCCTGAACAAACAAGCACAATAATTTTGGAATGAAGATGTTTGTATACTAAATTGAGAAAAAAAGTGGGTGCTAGAAGCAGCAGGGCAATGCAGAGGTGAAGGGCAGTTTCCAAGAGATGAATCTAGGGAGTGAGTTGAGCCCGAAAGATAAATCAGAAAATTTCTCATACAAGATTGTAGGTCAACATTTTTTTTGTACAGTATGCGGTGGGTAGAAGACCCTGCATGAAACATAGGTATTGCAGATATAGAGAAGAACACAAAAAAATCCCACAGACTAGCGTTGGTAAAACCGATGCAAAAGCACTTGGAAGACAAAACAAATGGCAAAGTAATTGCACCTCAAGGTTTCAGAAACTCAATAATACATCCCAATTTATAAGCCAAAACCTATAAGCAGCCTGCAATTAATTATACCAATCCACAAGCAGGATAGAAAATGTAAGCACAAATAGAAAAAGCAACAGAAATGTTCTGCTACTGCTATTCCGTTGAATGGCACGAGACAGCTCCTTGTTACCCAGCTCAACATTTTTTGTAGCTTCTACTGCCTATTTGTTAAAAGCAAGAAAGGAAAAGAGTGCAAAAAATAATCCTTTATTCGGGGAAAAATGTAAAGGCAGCCATTGAATTGCATGAATGCTGTCCAAGAATGCTTATGCAAATTTAGCTACCATAGGCAAATCCATCTTAACACCTAACTAAAGTACTGGAGAATTATACAATTGCCAGAAACAGTCCAAGTATCAGTAGTTTATGAAATTAAGTTAATTGGTCTAACTATAACTTGTCAAGCATAAATCACTAATTCTTAAGGTGACATACTGAACTCAGGCTAAAGGAAATGCTTAATGTGCCACATACGACCTATACATATTCAATCTTAAGCATATGGCGCAAGAAACAAAGTTGATAAAGTTGGCAGTTGAGGAATCTCTCCGCTTTAAATCAATCTTCTGGTTGTGCAAAATAGCCTACAAAAAATTGCAATGATGTCCATTTCCTTGAAATGTTTCCAAAATGTCAGTCAGTAGAGTTGTTTTCGAATTAAGCAGGATGAGGTTTTCTTTTCTTTATTTCTTTGTCAAAGTTTTTTAATAGATTTCCAGCCCCACAAGGCTGTTGAAAGCACCAAGGGAGATATGTTACCATTTTCAAATAAGATGCTGCTGGTATTTTCATTGAAAATGGGAAGATGTTCAGAGAGTATAAATTAGAATCTTGAAACAACACACTCTCCTGCTCATATAAAAGCTCTATTTGCTGAGCTTGTTGTAAAACATGTGTAGACATGAGATGATTCAGGGCAGACATTTCAACCATTTTTTTCTCAGTTTCTTGAACAGCATCCAAAAGGCTTGATAACTCGGTCTGCACCAATATGGCAGGCAACAACACAAATACAAATGGTTGATCATCCATATTGAAAACCTTCCCGTGCAGAATTTATACATGATCTAAAATGTTTTGATCACAGGTCAATTTGTCTATTACCTGGAGCGCATGTGTGTCATCATCCAAAAGTTGTTCCTGGACCCTAACAGGACCTCATTGAGCTTCTTCAGATTCCCTGACCTGTGTATCGTATGTCTCTCTAGGCCCAAGATTACTTGATCTAGTGATTTATTTTTACTTCTTCTGTCCTAGTCTTCCTCAGCTTTTATCTTGGTGTTACTCGGTTAATAGCGTCTTGGAAGCGCATGGCTCTAAGCTTTTCAAAATGTGATGCAACTGAAAGAAGATTTTCACTTAAAATTAAAACCTGTTCAGTGGAACAAAAACATTCAGAAAAATGCGCGACTAAAAACGAAAAAACTAAAGTGACACACTTGAAAGATTGATATCATATACTTCTCATGTATTTGCTGTTATAATTATATTTACTACGGCAATTCTTTCCCCCCTGTAATCAGTTTTGGATCTAACCCTGCAAAAAAAAATTTTTCAACATGCTACACTCCATGTTTTCAAAATCTAAAGGAGCTATTTTCTTTCCTATTGCAGTTTTTCCCTAGGAATGCTATGTCATCAGTCATTTTCATATGCATGCATATAGACGTGTGCAAAGCCAACAGTGCAGAATGCTCCGTGATCTTGGATCCAACGATTAAAAATCATATCAGAAATTTCATTCATTTTTCTTGCCAAATAAAAACCACTGAAAAGCTATAGAAGCTTATAATATATCACCGATCAGGCTTGTTAGCATGAAATGACTACCTTACTGGTAACAGACATGAATACCCAGTAAAACACTGTCAATCATCCAGATTCGTGCCACCCCTACCAGCCTCTCTTCCCCTGACTATTATTTGTATTATTTACTGGGAGCAGTGAACCAAAACCCAGCAAACAAGTGGAAATTTAGAAAAACACAAAGTTTCCAGGGCAAAAAAAAACATGCTTTTATAACTAAGCTGAACAAATAAAGAAAAACAGGAAATGTTGCATGTGTACCACTCCATGTTTGTGTGCTATAGTATCAGCATTCAAATTGTCACCTTTAATAACAAGCCATCCCCTTGAATTTGCCTCTTCATCTTTTATGTTATTTTTAAGGACATCTATTAGCTCTTTGCAAGCTTTGATGAAAACTGCAACCTACAAAAAGTGAAGATATTACAAGCTGTTCTTATGGGCCCATACACCAATATAATAAGTCCACAATAATCCATTTAGAACGGTTAAAAACATTACCAATAACTCCCATTTTAAAGTGTCATGGAAACAAGGATCTATTATTTTGAACTAAGAAATCCTAGTTGTAACTAGAAACCCAAGAAGCTCAAAAACTATGCGAGCCTTTTTCATCGCACTTTACCTTTTCACCACTACATACTTTACTTTCCTTTTTCCTAATCATAATCTCAAACTGAACTAATTGTAACCACCATATAATATTCCAGCCAACATTTCAGAATTACCAAAAAGATTTCAACCAAAAAAAAAATAGAAAAAAGAAATCTTAAGAAACATGAAGCTAGAAAGACTAATAAATTTTACAAGGGTGCTGGAAAAGTGGTAACATAAAACTCATAAAAGAGAAAAGAATATTTTGCCTCTCTAATCCTTTATCATCTCAACCAAATTTCTCTTTATCAAAATTTTGCAGCTACTTCAAATGGATCCCAACAGAATTTGATATCAAAAAGCAGCTACCACATGCAACATGAAAGCATATGCAACCACTTAAAATGTAAGGACTAGAGTACAACGACACATTAAAATATATGTAAATAAAATCAGTTTATTAAACTTCTACAATTTATAAAAGCAGCACCAACCTATTTCTACTTAAAGAATGTCACAACCAAAATAAGTGCCAACAAAATAAACGGAAAGGAAGTATCTTGAAAACAATTCATTACCGTTTTCAATGCAGCTTTCAAGAACGACATTCTTTCCCGGGGTTTATGCAAAATAAATGATGCCAAAATAGCTGCTGTTTTGGCCTATCAACAACAATTCAACCTCAGATAAAGATTACTTTGACCTTTAAGCCTAAATCAGAGTACATATCCAAAAACTATTGCAAAGATTCATAGCCCATATCTTATCCAAAAACTATTGCAAAGATTCATTGCCCATATCTTAACTATAAACAATACAAGATACTATGTTGGACTACAAGTGCATGTTCAGAGAAGAAACACACATACTCCTAGCCAAATGTCAATTCTCTTAGATTTCATTTAAAGTATTGAATGATACATGAATAAAAAATTCAGGCTTAGCAAATCATCATAGTTAGAAATAAAAGTTCCAGCCAACATAATTTAAAAAGCCTTTGCAACTATATGGTCCTTATTCCTCACATCTCTGATGTGCTGCATTTGAATATTTCATGCAAGAAAAAGGCCCATAAAGTTTATGAAACGACAAATTTTCTCTGTGACATTTTGGCATGACAAGACGGATAAACATACATAGAAAAATAGTAATACTACGAGGGGACATCAATGGACGACAGACAGAGGCAATAGTTTTCCAATTCCTAATCTGATGCTTCGCTTTCCAATCACAATCAAGGGGCATTGGAGCGAAATCCACACACATTGGTCAAAGAGCCAAAAGGCTGGCACTGGAATTCTTATTAAAACAACTAATAGCATTTACAGGAGTTCAATGCAAGCATCATTATTAGCAAGAGTCAAATGCAACACGATTGGAAGATTTGAATTGGAACCTCAGTGAAACCAAAAGAAACTGCCGATCGGCGGACAGCATCTCTGAAATCTTCAGTTCTGTCTCTAACTTTTGCCATTCCTTCAAACACAAAAGAAACCATCAACTTCAGTGCAAAATTTCTCAACGATGAATTTAAAAAACCAAAATGATCTAAGAAATTCCCAAATTTCCTCTAAAATCCGTGAGAAGGACCAAAATGAAATATTGACAGAAAAGTGATTTTGCAAAACACTTACTGGAAAATATAAAGAATGCACTTTTGCCACAGAAGAATAAAGTGATCACGAAGAGGAGGTATTGGGGGTTTTATAATAAATTGGGAGTTGTTATTTTCTTTTTATTTTCTAGAGCCTCACTCGTGAGAGCTTATATTGAGACGATACGACGACGTAATACAGAGTTTAAGTCAATATTAGTAGCAAAGCTTGAAAATGCGGTCTGAGAATTAGATTCAGGTAGCCGGCGTTGTGGAGGTGGTGCGGCCAAGGAGGAGAGTCGGTTGGTGTGTTTGTGTGTGTTTTTAAACTCTTTTTCTTTTATTCAATTTTTGGGCTGGAACTCCTTTAATAGACGACGTCGTCCGAAGGAGGGAGTCAATGGCTGCTCTGCGACGCTGGCGGGATTTTGGATCAGACACAGCTCCGTATGGAAGTCCTCCAAAGCGACATCCACAAACGTCGTCGTTCTCTACAGCCACCCTTCATTTTTCTGCCTTGTTTTCCCTTTCTCTTCCTATATTCCCTTGAGGTAGGTAAAACTAGTGCATTTTCACAATTTCACCCATTCTTAATTTACGTAATGTGCCATTTTTATTTAAATATGCTGATCAAAATATTGAAATTGCTCTCCAGTTTTTCATTATTATTTTTTTTCTTTTGATGACATGCAAAAATCATTCTTTTTTTTTTTTTTTGGGGGGGGGGGGGGGAGGGGGGGCTGTGTTTGATGACATGCTCATAATTAAACAAACTTAGTTTGTTGTCTCTCCTTGCAAATCCCTAGTCAGCATGCTTTGATGTATTATTCCTGTAAAGCTTTGATGTATTTTTAAATGTGAAGGCATATGGTTGAGTTGGTTCCCTAAGTTCCAGCTCCTTCATCATTCAGATGGAAGGATATGGTAATAAATGGATCACTTTGTGCTCATCCTAAGCGCATTAAAGTACATAATCAATTTTCTTCTCGTAATGGGACTGGTCTCATATTAATATTCGTGTTTTTGCATCTATCGAGAAACCTGTTAGTTAGTCTCTCTGCCTTGATCTCTGCCAATGAATGACGTTTGGACTGTTGATTTAAACATGGTTTGTGTTTTTTGGCTAAACATTTTAGTTGCTCGAGAATGTAAAGATCCAATTTTGGTCATTGATGAAATTTACAACCATTTTGACAGGCAAAGGGAAAAGGTGGTTTTTTTTGGATCCCTATTTTACTCTTGTTCATGTGTTTAAAGAATTCATTAATGGTTTGAGAAACCTCCTCAATGTAAATATGTACCATTTAGAACGCTTGAAGTAGGAGTTGCAGATTTTATTCTTGATCCCAGAGTGAGGAAAAAAGAATGGGAAATCGTAACGTCAAAATTGCTGAATAGTATCTTTCTTCAGCATAATCGGGATGAAAGTTCCTGGAGGATGTTTAGCAGCAGATTTTGAAGAAAAGATCTTTATACAATGTAAAAGAACTGATGTCTGCTGTGGGCAAGCCAAATGCATACATATTCTGCTCTATTAATTCACGAGACTAAATGAAGTGTATAAGCACTGATCTATTTTGGCACAGGACAACCTTTAACCTCTATGCCTCTGGCTGTTGGACATGTTGCCAACTCACAGTGTTCCCCATTTGTACCCCACCAAGTCACTTCTTTTTTCTCCATTCCCAGACTGAAGTATACCAGCACTGCCATGAAAGCTAATCCAGCATCGAGAGCTGCTGAAAGAATGTAGTTGTACCTTTGCCACCACTGCTTTCGGTAACGGAATATAAAAAAGTTGAAAATCGTACCAACTATGATCCAGGAATTATAGTTTAGTGGGGTTGCCGGTGGCATGCCACCTGTTGCTCCCAGAAGGACTGGAAGGTTGATTAGAGGAATCCAAGAGTGCTTCGGAAATGCCTTGTGAAAGAGCCAAACTATAATAGGTCCCACTGCCCCTCCTAGAAAGAACCAATTCATTGCGCTGTAATTCCCTAGATTTCCAAATATTCTTCTAGGTCCAACCAAACCCCATATAACAGATGCATCAAAGAAGACCCGGTCTCCAGGGCATGTCCATGGACTATCTGGTGGAAGGAGGTCATCCTGGCATATGTTCTCAATGGAGTGCAGCAGCCACCATGCCACAGAAACATTGATTGTGCCTGCTATAATTGTTCCTATGAACTGGATTCATGAAAGAATAAGTGGCCATAGTGGTAATACTTTGGGAATTATGATCTAAAATGCTGATGAACAATTTTAGTTATAGGAATATTTATTCTGTTGATATTTTGCTTTAACATTTAGCTTGTGTGGCAGAACACATCTTAGAATACTTGATGCTCTGTGATGATTAATTCAATAGTGACAAGTCCTTATCCTTGTGTACATTTTGGATTCTATTAAAAGTCTGCATGAGTTTTCTTTTCATATTGTACATATGCTCTATTTTTATGGGTATTGTAATTGAAAGATTGCAGCAGTATGACATCAGGAGATCAGTGCAACTCTTCATAAACTAAAGGCAAGATCCTTCAAACTAAAGTATGGGGGCAAAATGATATATGCATTTAATTGAAATCTTATGCATTTCTAGGTCATTTATTAGTTGCAAGAATATGTTAAAAATTACCTTCCAGATTTTAGTGGGAATTCATAATTGGAGTAAACAGAGAACTATCACTTAGTTTCACATAATATGCGTTGTAAAAGTACAGTAGATTTCCTATTTTGTGCTTCAGAGTTAGTTCCAGGATTCTTGCTAAAAGTGTAACTTTAATTTACCTGGACTATAAACATTGATCGTGGGGGAATCTTCATGTAATGACCAAGCTTGAAATCACTGAGGAATGAGATTGCCTGGGCCATGCTCATGTAACCATAAACTTTGAAGCACACGTTAGCAATTGGTCTTCCCGGATATATAATACCCATTATGTACTCTGTGATTATGTTCAATCCTGGAGTCTGCAAATCAACAATACAGCATCAGCAGGATAAATTGATATTTCGTGCAAAAGCCAAGTAAATTGTCTGTCCTTCTTAGCTGGTAGAACTGAAAGCCAATATTTTATTTTAAGCATATGAAAATTTTCAACTTCACTTAGTTGGCTCTTTAGTTTTGAAGTCATAGCTTCCGCTTCCTTTCCATTTTGAGTTCCCCCACCCCAACTTCTCCCTTTCCTAGCCTTGCAATATTTAAAATGGAAGTGGGACACAATTTGACTTGGCAAGATGATTGCTGAGCAAAGTGCAACTGAATTTGATTGGAATTTGTCCAATTTCTAATACAGATGCTGCCTTGTTGAGAAAAGGTGCAAATGTGTCTGCTAAATACCTGGTTTGTAGTGGCACTTATGATGCTGATTGGAAGTGTGAAGACAAAGGCCAAGACACTAGCAAAGAGGAGTCCCCACCATGGCATTTGAACTTGTTTGTTCAAGAAAATGCAGAGTATTAACGAGACTAAAATCGTTCCCGCAAGCAAAATGTAAAACCACCATGAAGGTATGTCCTTGTATCTCCTCATCAGTCTTGTATGTATATCCTCCTTTTCTTTATATGAAGCACGGAATCTTTCATAAATTTCCCTGCAGATTGAAATTGTAGTGTGATCTATATATTAGACTTAATATAAAGAAGAAATGGATCTATTAAGGGAGCGGGCTTCGTCATTTGGGTAAAATACTGTTACTCCAAAATTTTAATTTGCGGTTTTTTAAACAGACTAGGACAAAACCTCTCCAGATAAAGCTAAAGATCAAAAGTAAGGCTCAAAAAGTCATTTGCAAATCAATGAAATTTTATATCTTATCTGAGTCTAGGTTTCTTTAATGCTATATTGATCTATTAAGATTGGAGAAGGTGGTTGTACAGGTGTTAATCAGAAGAAACAGAAGACAGGTTCAGAATGAGCAAGTGTTACCTTCCATAGAAGAAAGCCACGTGTGTAAGAGTAGATGCAATAGTGGCAAAACCAAAACCATAAGTTAGAGCAAAAAACAGGCTCAGATGTATCCGACCTTGCTTCTCATACTTGTTCAAGTCTAGCTCAAAATTGTCATTCACTATAGCTTCTATGTCATACTTTTGACCTTGGGCTGTAAACAAGTGTGATGAGAATATGGGAAATTTTTTAGCACCATACCAGTCAAGTCCCCAGTATGATATGGGGATGACTGTGTAGACTATCAACATATACCCCATGAAAACATTGACAATTGAAAAGAAAGGACTAATTAGGGGGCTGAAGAGGAATGATGCTACGACAGACCAATCCAGTGTTAAAGCTCCTATGCCAAGGCCCCTCATACCGGACCCTATTTGTTGGGCAGTGACTGACTTGGAGAATGCCCAGCAGACCCATGAAATGCTTGAGAGTGTTGTGAAGAGGTATCCTGGGAATAGGTACCAGGAAAAGCTGCAAATTAATGCAATTAAGAAAAATTTTGCTCTTGACAAGCGCTGCTCATCTTTTTCATGTAACGCCCTGCAAAAGAATTAGATGAATGTTATGTTATTCTTTCACGACGCTTATTGAATTGAACTAGTTCCAGAAAAGGAATTATATATCGCATGTACTTTGTTAATAACATTGTCAACTGGAACAAGGCAAAATCTGAACAAGGAGGCATGGAAGTAATGCAATTTAAATATTGAGCTGACTTGCGGTCTGATTACTAAAATAGCTACTGCTGGAATGATACTGGGATGTGGCACGTATTGAAGATGAACATTTTGGTATTTCGGCGCCAGCTTAAAAAGAATGGTGGTTAAAATTGTGTAATAAGCAAAATGATGATATTGCTGTGTGTGCTTGAGCATTAGAAAATTTTATTGAGCTGGTCTCTTTGTTCTTGTGTTCATGGTATATCGGCTTTCAAAGGGAATTTTAGGATGCTAAAGGTTTGAAACTTGTCTCAAAAATGGTGGTTGTCCACACCTAGATCAATGGTTAACATATATTTGCACACTATTCCTACTAAAGCATGCATGAGAAGTCTTCCTTTTCGTAATACGGAAGAAGAAATCATACTAAAACTATGGAAAGTGTAATGATGAAAACACAAAAAGCTATTCAAGTATCAAGAAGCTAAATTTTTATCTAGTGAGGGATGCTTATAAGATGTAAATTTAGTGGAAAAAACTACTTGTTGCCATCGTCGTGTAATCTACAGCGGTTATTTTTTTTCTCTTTGTATCATAGCAATCCGGACCTAGTACTGTACAAGTATATGTTACTCGTCCACCAGCCTATGCCTCTCAGCTGGTTGATGTTAAATGGCGAACTTTCCTTCATGTCCAGCTTAATTGTTTTTACAGAATATGACAGCTTCAGAAATGCCGATTTTAAACGTTTTTCATTTTCTCCTAGTGGATAATTGATGATACAAGTATTAGTGAAGACTGGCAAAAAAGTTCTGTGACTCAGATTGTAAGTTGTCACATTGCAAAAAGACAAATCATCCCTGACTGGGATAGTCACATGTACCGCAGACAAAACTCGAAGAACAAAACTTCCTGGCTAGCCATCACAGGCTCAGAAAGGTTTGCTCCAAATGTCTAGACATAGGTCCATTTGTGCGGCAGAAGAAAGTGGATCACTTCAGAACATTATCAACATTAAAGGTCAAATGATTTGTGCTTAGCACTTGAGTAACTAATTAATCAAACTGAAAACAGTTGACCCTGGAAACAAAAACAAAAGGGATAAGCAATCATATCGCGTTCCTTGTAAAAATTTCAATAAATTGAAACTTTTTTACGGTTTAATTTGTTTTTTCGGAACACTTATTTTGTATCATTAAATCCCAAGAATTTCAAATTTGAGTCGCATAACAGAATACAGTTGATTTCAAAATTAAATCAATTAAGTACCCTCTATAACAGCGACTAAAACCACAAAGTCAACTAATTTGCACTCAGGGCCCCAAAAAAGAAAAGAAAAGAAAATTGAAAGCTTTCACGTTCAGTAGTCCCTACTTGTTAAGTTTTGTTATTTTTTTTTTGGGTTATAATTCAGCGCAGGGGCAAGTTGGGGTTGCCAGCTGACAAGCTGTGTCTTGTGAGTAGCGATAAATGGGAATGGGGCTGAGACTCGCATGTGACGGGAACATTACGACAAATCTCATGATTTGTTAAGATATTACTTTCCAACTTTTCTAAATTGTGCATGGCAAATAGTCTGGGCTTTACTCAGTAAGCTATTGGGAGACTTATCTCATATGTGAAGTAACAAACTTGTAATACAACGTTGATAGATAAAAAAAAAAAAAAATTTCCAACTCTCCTAAGTCTTTGAGACTTCTCCACTTCTATTATTGGATGAGACTGTGTATTAGACGTATTAATCCAACTTTTTCTATTTAGTAAAATTTATGCTATTAGTCAGGTACATAGGACTATGATTAACAATATTATTTTTTGATTCGACAAAGACTAATAATAAAATAAAGGTTAACTAAAGAATCACGTAGCGGTAACTTTTGTGCTAATGATACTGAAATCATTTAGAGTCTGAATAGATTCTAGGTCTAAGAATCTCATGTAGAATTGAAGTAGGAAATGGAAGAATTTCACAGAAAACATCTGTCTGCGCACACGATTTCCATAAGGTTGTCAACTTCTTTTCGTGGAAAAAGGGAGAACTTTTCTTATGTTTCTTATCGGATTAGGCTGTCTACTGTGATTTGTGAACTACAAAGCTCGGCACGTGAATTCAGAGAGATTCCTGGGAAAGAATAAAAGACTAGGAGGACTCATGGGATGATAAAACAACGTTATCCAACCCAAGGAAAAGGCAGCAATCAAAGAGAAAAGCTCAGCCTGTCAAGGGGCAAGTGAAAATTATTTACCTGAAAAGTGAAACCTGTACAAGAGTGTTGGGCCACCACATGTGGGCTGGCTCCACCACATATTTCCTCAGCAGTCCTGCCCACCCATATCCTAGTACCTGTAGAGTTCACATCATTAATCTGATCATTTACTGAAACCATATATAATGCGCATGATAGCAGAAGAAAGTGAGATGGGATTGGGATAAGCCATAATAATAGTTTCCAAGCTTTCTAGTCATCTTTCAAGATTCAATTGAAAAAAAAAAAAGTTTGCTTGTATGGATGGCAAAACTTCCCTCACCAACTCTCCACTTCAAAAAAGAACGCCAACTTGACGTGTGAACTATTCACAGGAGACAAAGAAAACCTCATCACTATACAGAACGAAAATGCCAAAAATTGCAGTCGAAAAGCTTTTTGCAAGATATGAAAGGTAATGAGTTAGTCTACTTCTCATTACAATCCAAGCTTGTAGGTCCGACCACAAGTCAGGCTTGTAATGGTAGGCTTGCTTGGAGGAAGCATTTTAGATTTTTTTAGCATTGTAATACTATTTTTCATATAAGTATATTTTTACAATACTTAAAAAGGGTGTTAAAAATTATTTTTTGGTTAAACTATTAAGCAAAAGATTTGCACTCTCTGTTACCAAAAAAAAAAAAAGGTTTGCACTCTCACCCTTAAGGGAGGGTGTCGTCCTATAACTTACCTCTGAACAACCTCATCTGTTTACAAGCTTTTCCTATAGAAAGCAACAAAATAATTCTAAATATTTCTCAAGACTCAGCTCAGCTCTTAAGACACAGTTTGAATCTCAAGCCACCCATTTTTCCTCTTTTACTTGCATGACTTAGAGTAAACTAAAAAAAGAAAAAAATTGTTAGCCATGAGAGAGAGAGAGAGAGAGAGAGAGAGAGAGAGAGAGAGAGAGAGAGAGAGAGAGAGAGAGAGAGAGAGAGAGCAGGTTACCTGTGTGGTGATTACAAGTAACCAACCGGCCACAAAGGATATCTTCCTTTTATAAAAAGCTATAATAATATTGACAATGCCAACTGCATAAGCAGGGCCATTTCCAAAAGCACATCCAGCATTGGCAAAGATGGTGATGAGTACGTGCTCCTTCATGTTAAACGGGCCTGGATTCAACGAGAACAACCTCTGCCCGAACCCAGGAATACGAAACTTTCTCGATGGTAACACGGCAGCCATGAAGTGGCCCAGAGGCAGACTCGCCACTTGGACCGTAATTTGGGTTATAACAAGTGGCTCCGTCCGATAAGTGAAGAATTGGTTGAGAAATGACAGTAGGCAACATGATAGCAGGCCCAAGAACCACATCCGGAAGGTCCATACCGGTAGGTTCGGATCGTCGTGGTTGGTCACGGTTAGCCGGACTTCTTCAATGGGTGAATCTTCCTCCTCCTCGTCATGGTTGTGGTTGTTGGTGATGGAGTTGGGTTTTGTAGATTCTACGTCCAAAGTTCCCATGGAGAAGAACCAAAGAAGTTAGGACCTTAGGAAAAAGGATATTAATCTTTTTGGTATCTAGCTCTGTGCTTGCTTTGTCTGTTTTATATATCATGCATGTGGTGCAATTTGTCTTAGGTATAAATAATCGCAATTTTAGCTAAGGTGGAGTGTGGGGGCTGAGGAGGTGAGAAAAGGATAGAGTGGCTGGCAGGACGCATATATATTCTCTAGCCATTTGTTTATTGGCATATTATATTTTTTTTTTCCCCTTGATTTGTTATTCAAAACGCTTGTGAATTGTGGCATTTATCTTAGGAAAATAACACTCTAAAAAACTGTAACTAGATATTTAGTTATAGACAAATATTGACCATTCAAGAGTCATCATCAATTATAAACTCTAATCCTTATTTTACCTGTAACCTGAAATACCAGTTTCTTACGTAAGTATCACTTTTTTTTTAATTATTATTGCAACATAGATCTTAGGAAAAAAAAAACTTTTGGTGTCATTTTCATTACTAGATTTTATATTTACCTTTAAATTAGGATTTAGAATTTAAGGTTCAAGATTGAGAGTGTAGGGTTTATGCTTTTAGAATTTAGGGTTTTAATTAATTATGGCTTTCTTTTTGTTAAGAAAAATTACAGTTAATTTTTTATCTATTAAAAATAATTTTAGTTTTTTTTAGTAAGTTAGGATAATATGAGATTTTTTTAAAATTAAATGAAATTAGTATTAATTTAGAAAAATACTTTTTTAGTAAGTTGCAATAATATAAGACTATTTTGAATTAGGTCAGATTAGTATTAATCCAAAAGTAACATTACGCGTCTGTCACACTGAATATCACAGCATCTTTAATGCTACTATTGTTCTTTATCTTAAGACAAGGTTTTCTTTTTTATTTTTTCTTGTATGCGTTTGAGACAAGATATTTCAGACATCCAAATCTTGGGGATTTCTTTTTTCTATATGATAAAATGACCGACTGCATCAATATGTTGTTGACAGTTTTGATAATCAAAATTTTGATCGCATCTCTCTATTGATTTTGAAACAGTTCATTAGTTGCTGTAACTATGTATTGGCTTGGAGGAGAATGTTACACATTCCCATCATTTAATTCTTTGGACAATATGAAGCCTCAATCTTTGTCCAACATGTGGAAATGCGAAGCATTGCAAGATGTGTAACACCATATAATAACTACTTTTGAAACTTTTGCATTATTGTTTCATTCTTCTGGGTACGATACATTAGTATACCTTCTTCATAGAAATTGAAGAATGGTATACATAATGTAAAAAGAATAAATAAACTAACCACAAACCTTTCCAATGGATACTCAAAAACTTTGTGCAGTCTTCAAATTTTAACCTCAAACCATTTAATTATATGCTAGATTTTAGTTGTGTTTAAGGCAGTTTGTAAAGCTATAGCTTGTGTAACTAACATAAAGAAAAGTTTCTAACTTGGGATTGTGTCGTGTGATTTATTTCATGAAAAAATTTCGTTTCATTGATGAAGTTTATTTGCTGCACCCTAATGCATTAAAATTATATTGTGTTATTAAAAGTAAATTACTTGGGGATATTTGGTTTAGGGGAATCAGATAGGGGAATGAGTATCAGTAGTAATGACTCATTGTTGATGTTTGAAAAATAACTATTACTATCTTTCAATTGCAATGAAAATGATTTATTAGAGTTTCTATGATTTTTCTAAAATACTATTTAATCAAACCCATTAACCCTATTGGGAAAATAATACCTATTTCGCTACTAAACCAAACATGTTGCAGGGAATCATCAAACTCATATTCATAATAAGGTTAATAATACTCATAATAACAGTGATTGAAGAATTTAAACCAAATTGCTCTTCAATTTTTCTTCCAACTTCTCGATCATCTCACTCACATCTCGTGGGCCTTTCTTCCTCTAATTCTTTCCTATTACACTTATGAGAGACAACCTATAGAAAATTTGGTGGGACTACCAAAATTAAACATCCAATAAATGTAAATCCGAATAAGTTGGAGAAGAGGATATTTAACGTTATCTTCAACAATAATATTTCCACATTGAACGGTACCAAAATAAACGACGCCATTAACTACTGAGTTGTCATGCTAGTAAACTAGTCCCTTCAACCCTTTATGAGGGATTAACTTAACAACTGGGCTTATAGTTATGCTATTATTGATTACATTCGAGTGTGGATTGGAGGTGTGAATACTATTATTCAAATTCAGCGCTTTGGTGGAAAATTTGCAAAAAATGATGTCGATCAACCGACAGTATTCAAGCACATTAAAGAGATGGGGACCGAGGGTTTGCCATACCATTTTAATTTTATTCACTTTGCATGACACGTTTTCATCACTAATTTTGTCCAGTTACTTGAGCCCACCAACTACTATGATAAGAAATGATTGGCGCCAGAGAAAACTGAATACTGCAGAGAAGACTCCAAAAGGTTGACCCAAGTGGCGCCAGAGAAAACTGAATAGTGAAGAGAAGACTCCAAAAATTTGACCCAAGACTTTGTGAGAAGATTCGGAATCCAAGATAAAGATCCCAAGTGTCACGCCATCTTCATGTGCCCTATCACAGCTTCGAGCTTTCATTGGATAAGTTTTCTTGGCTGTTTAGCACTTGAATGGTACGTTTGTCATTATCTTCATTAATACTGATGATTCATTTTTCTTTGTGCATTTATTATTGATGATGGAATTTAGAGGGATTTTCTGACTTTCTCCAACCCTACCTTCTAGTTCTCAAATCTGTCTAGGCTCTTGAAGTTCTATTTACTTATTTCTTGGTCTCTCTGTTGTGGAAAGTGGAGTGGTCTTCAAGTTGCCTAGAATGATTATTACAAATAATATATGATACGCATAAAAACTTACACAAAGCTAGACTTGAGGATACCATTTTGCAACTAGCATTATCACAATAGTGTTTCAATTTTTGGACAAGAAATTTAAATTTGCATCAGGGACAAACATTTGGAAGTTTATGAATTGGAGATCTCAGCAATTGTCAATGCAATTGTTAGTGACAATTAATTGTATATACTGTTCATTCGCGAGTTTCTCCACTGTTATGCGGCCTATTCAACATGCAATCCACAGCGTTCAAAATTTTCCTACATCAAACATTTGTTGCCCAGGATCCTTATTTATAAAGCCTAAATCAAAATATGTATCCAAAAACTACTGCAATGTAGCCTATATCTTATCTGTAAATAATTCTAGATCCCATGTTGGACTACAAGTGCACGTTCAAAGAAGAAAAACACAAACTCTTAACCAAATGTTAATTCTCATAATTTCGATTAAAGTATTGAACGATACATTGAATAAAAGATTCGGTAAATCATCATAATTAGAAAGAAAAGTTCCAGCCAAAACAATTAAAAGCTTTTGCAGCTATATGGTCCTTATTTCTTACATTTCTGATGCTCTGCATTAGCATATTTCATGCAAGCTACAACGCCATAAAGAATCACAAGATCCAGGTAAAAAGGGACCCACCCTCTACAAACTCGAAAAGCACAAAATGCCTTCAATTTGAGGAAACGTAACGCAACACATGACTTCATTATTCAGTAGTTTCTGTTACTTCTCAACTACCAACTGCCACTTTTCTTCTTTAGCCTTTTTTGTTTTCTTGGGGTGAATGAATTAAATGAATTATGTTCATTTTTTAATTTTAACATAAAGTTCTACCACAAATGCCTAAGGTGAAAATGATAAAAACGGATGCAATGAGAGACACAAATAGTTGTAGTACTACTAGCTGGCAAGATGGCAAATTTGGCATGAAAAAGGGCAAAGATGCCCGAAAGGAACAGTTCCGATTCTTTAGGAGAGGATGACATGCAAAAATTATTCTTTCATTTCTTTTTTTTTTAAATGTTATTCTCGTGTGTGTTTAGGTAATAATATGGTACTGAATTGTAATAAGGCGTCTGCACTTGTGAGATCACTTGTTAATGGCAAGATATTAAAGTTGTTGCTTCTTTGGTATTCCTTTTATGTGGTTTGATCTTGATTGCCTGTAGCCTGTAGGAACTGTTATTTACATGCAGCGGAATAATCTTTGCAAAATGTGCCCAAGAAGCATAGATGTTGGCAATGGTGCTACTGAAGTTGCTAAGCTGTGATGAGCCTAAACAAACGCAGTTTGTTGTCTCTCCTTGCAAATCCCTAGTCAGCATGCTTGATTATATTGTGATATAGGATTACTACAAAGCTTCGTTGTATCTTCAAATGTGAAGGCATATGGTGGAGGTGGTTTCATAATTTCCAGCTCCATTCCGATGGATGAATATAGTAATAAATGGATCTCTTTGTGCTCAGCCTGAGCACATTAAGTTACATAATTGATTTTCTGCTTGTAATGTGACTGGCCTTGTATCAATATCCGTATTTTTGTATGTATCGAGAAACGTGTTACTTGTCTCTCTACCATGATCTCTGCCAATGAATGACGTTTGGAGTATTGATTAGAGACAGTTTGTGTTGTTCGGCCAAAGATTTTAGTTGCTTGAGAATGTAAAGATCGAATTTTGGTCATTGAAGAAATTTACTACGTACCATGTTGACAGGCAAAGGGAAAGGTTGTTTTTTGGATCCCTATTTCACTACTTGCTCCTGGGTCTAAAGAATTTCATTATATGTTTGAGAGATTTCCTCAGTTGATTGGCAAATGGAAATGTTTCCTGGGCCCTATGTAAATATGTGCCATTTAAAAAGCTTTTAAGTAGAAGCTGCAGATTTTATTCTTGTTCCCAGAGTAAGAGAAAAATTATGGGAAATAGTAATGTCAAATAGCTGAATAGTATCTTTCTCGAGCCTAATCAGGATGAGAAGTGCTCTGCCGTTTGAATTTTTCTGGAGGATGTTTAGCAGCAGATTTCGAAATAAAGATCTGTATACAAAATGTAAAATAACTGATGTCTGCAGTGGGTAAGCCAAAAAAGACATACGTATTCTGCCCTATGAATTTACGAGACTAAAAAAAGAGAAATGTGAAGTGTATAATCACTGATCTATTAGCGCACGGGACAACCATCAACCTCTATGCCTTTGGCTGTTGGACATGCTGCCAACTCACAATGTTCCCCATTTGTACCCCACCAAGTCACTACCTTATTCTCCATTCCCAGACTGAAGTATATCAGCACTGCCATGAACGCTAACCCAGCATCGAGAGCTGCTGAAAGAATATAGTTGTACCTTTGCCACCACTGCTTTCGGTAACGGAAGACAAAAAAGTTGAAAATCGTACCAACTATGATCCAGGCATTGTAGTTTAGGGTTGTTGCCGGTGGCATATAAGCTGTTGCTCCCAGAAGGACCGGAAGGTTGATTAGAGGAATCCAAGAGTGCTTCGGAAATGCCTTGTGGAACAGCCAAACTATAATAGGTCCCACTGCCCCTCCAAGAAAGAACCAGTTCATTTCGCTGTAGTTCCCTAGACTTCCAAAGATCCTTCTAGGTCCAACCAAACCCCATATAACAGATGCATCGAAGAAGACCCGGTCTCCAGGGCATGTCCATGGACTATCTGGTGGAAGGAGGTCATCCTGGCATATGTTCTCAATGGAGTGCAGCAGCCACCATGCCACAGAAACATTGATTGTGCCTGCTATAATTGTTCCTATGAACTGGATTCATGAAAGAATAAGTGGCCATAGTGGTAATACTTTGGGAATTATCATCTAAAATGCAAATGAACAATTTTAGTTGCAGGAATTATTGTTCGGTTGATATTTAACTGTAACATTTACATTGTGTGGCAGAACACATCTTTAAGTACTTCAAGCTTTGTGATGACTAGTTCAGTAGTTTGAGTCCTTCTGATCCTCGTGTATATTTTGGATTCTATTAAAATCTGCACCAATTTTCTTTTCATAATGTGCATATGCTCTATTTTTACGGGTACTGTAATTGACAGACTGCAGCAGTATGACATCAGGAGATCAGTGTAACTTCATGAACCAAAGGGAAGGTTCTTGAAAGTAAAGTATGGGGGCAAAATGATGTATGCATTTAATTGAAGTGTCATGCATGTCTTGGTTGTTCATTTGTTGCAAGAATACGTTCAAATGTAGTGTTCAGATTTTATTGGGAATTCATAATTGGAGTATGCAGAGAATAGCAGTTGTTTTTACATGATTTGCTTATTTTGTGCTTCAGAGTTTTAGTTCCAGGATTCTTGCTAAAAGTGTAACTTTAATTTACCTGGACTAGAAACATTGATCGTGGGGGAATCTTCATGTAATGACCGAGCTTGAAATCACTGAGGAACGAGATTGCCTGGGTCATGCTCATGTAACCATAAACTTTGAAGCACACATTAGCAATTGGTCTTCCTGGATATATGATACCCATTATGTACTCCGTGATTATGTTTAATCCTGGCGTCTGCAAATTAACTCTACGGCATCAGCAGGTTAATTGATAAGCAAAAGCCAAGCAAATTGCTATTCTTTCTCAACTGGGTAGAATTGAAACATTTAAAATGGAAGTGGGATACAATTTGGCTTGGCAAGGATTATTGCTGAGCAAAGTGTAACTGAATTTGATTGGAATTTGTTCAACTTCTAATACAGATGCTTCCTTGTAGAGAAAGGTACCTGGTTTGTGGTGGCAGTTATGATGCTGATTGGAAGTGTGAAGACAAAGGCCAAGACACTAGCAAAGAGAAGTCCCCACCATGGCATCTGAACTTGTTTGTTCAAGAAGATGCAGAGTATTAACGAGACTAAAATCGTTCCCGAAAGCAAAATGTAAAACCACCATGAAGGTATGTTCTTGTATCTTCTCATCAGTCGTGTATGTATATCCTCCTTTCCTTTATATGAAGCACGGAATCTTTCATAAATCTCCCTGCAGATTAAAAACGTAGTGTGGTCTATATGTTAAAATTAATAGAAAGAAGAAATGGATATACTGAGAGCAGGCCTATTCATTTTGGTAAAATACTGTTAATCCAAAAATATAAGTTGCCGTTTTTGCAAATAAACTAAGACAAAAACAATCCATACAAAGCTAAAGATTAAAAGTGACGCTCAAAAAGTTATCCAAAAACCAATGAAAATATATCTTACCTGGGTCCAAGTTTTTTTAGTGCTCTATTGATATATTTAGATTGAAGAAGGGGTCAACTGAAATGGGTTTTTTTAAGAAACATAACACAGGGGTTCAGAATAAGTAGTGCTACCTTCCATAGAAGAAACCCACGTGTGTAAGAGTAGATGCAATAGTGGCAAATCCAAAACCATAAGTTAAAGCAAAGAACATGCTCAGATGTATCCGACCTTGCTCTTCATACTTGTTCAAGTCTAGCTCAAATTTGTCATTCACTATAGCTTCTATGTTATACCTTTTACCCTGGGCAGTAAACAAGTGTGATGAGAATATCGGAAATCTTTTAGCTCCATACAGGTCCAGTCCCCAGTAAGATATGGGGATGGCTATGTAGACTATCAACATATATCCCACGAAAACATTTGCAATCGAAAAGAAAGGACTAATCAGGGGGCTGAACAAGAATGATGCTACAACAGACCAATCCAGTGTTAGAGCTCCTATGCCAAGGCCCCTCATACCGGACCCTATTTGTTGGGCAGTGACTGACTTGGAGAACGCCCAGCAAACCCATGAAATGTTTGAGAGTGTTGAGAAGAGGTATCCAGGGAAAATGTACCAAGAAAAGCTGCAAACTAACGCAATCAAGAAAAATTTTGCTCTTGACATGCGCTGCTCATCTTTTTCATGTAATGCCCTGCAAAAGAATTAGATGGACGTTATGTTATTCTTAAGTGACGCTTATTTAATTTAACTAGCTCCAGCAAAGGAGTTATATATCATGTGTACTTTGTTAATAACATTGTCAAACTGGGATCAAGGCAAAATCTGAACACGAAGGCATGGAAGACATTTTGAACATAATACAATTTAAGAATTGAGTCGACTTGTGGTCTGATTACCAAACTAGCTTGGGCTGGAATGATACGGGGATGTGGCATGTATTGAAGATGATCATTTCGGTATTTCGGTGCCAGCGTAAAAAGAAATGGCGGTTGAAGTTGTGTAAAATGCAAAATGATCATATTGCTGTGTACTTAAGCATTAAAAATTTTTATTATATTGTTTCCGTTGTTCAATTTTTCCAGTCCAGATCCTCTGTCTATTTTTTTTTTTTTTTTGTATATAATGGTATCCAATATAAAACAACACCGTATCAATGTAAAACTATATAAAATTACATCATTCTATTTAGTGATATAACGTAGTTTCATAATAAGACCATATAATCTCCTTATTTCCTACTAAAACATGCATGGGGCAATGTTCCTATTTGTAATACAGAGGCGTATTCATTTTTCCTAGTAAATTAAAACAATCACATCACATTCCACGTAAAAATATCTGGAAATTAACGGTTTAATTTATTTGTCAGAACATTTTTATCATTAGGTTCCAAGAATTTCAAATTTGAGTCACATATGGAATACAGTTGATCTTAAAATCAAATAAACTAAGTACCCACCATATAACAGCGAGTAATTGTAACGAATACCTTTCTTTAAAGTCAACTAGTTTCCACTTACCAATATCAAAGCTATCACGTTAATTTGTCCCCACCTTATAAGTTTTGTTTTTTGTTGTAATTCACCGCATACACTCACCTCGGTTAACCTATAGATAAAGGGCTCTATATGCAAGTTTGGGTTGCCAGCTGACAAGCAGTGTCTTGTGTGAGTAGCTGTAAATGGGAAAGGGGCTAAGACTCGCACGTGACGGCCCACGGGACCATATTAAGACAAATATCATGATTTAAGATGTTACTTTCCAGCTCTCAACAGTCTGGAGGCTTTTTCCACTTCTATCATTAGATGGGGCAATGTCTATCAGGCGTGCTAGACTAGTCCAACTTTTCGACTACTAGTTGATTCCATAAAATTTATAATATTTGCCAGAGACACAGGACTATGATTAACAATAGTAATTATGTTTTGACCAATGATAAAATAAGGTTAAACTAAAGAATCACCTAGCGGTAACTTTTGTATACTCAAATCATTTAGAATATGAACAGATTCTCTAGCTCTAAGACTCCCATATAGAATTAAAGTAGGAAATGGAAGAATTTCACAGAAAACATTTTTCAGCAAGCATGATTTCCACAAGGTTGTCAACTTCTTTTCGGTGGAAAAAGGGAAAATTTTCTTATGTTTCTTATCGGATTAGGCTGTCTATTGTGATTTCTGAACTACAAAGCTCGGCTCATGAATTCAGAGAGATTCCTGGGAAAGAATAAAAGACTAGGAGGGCTTATGGGATGTTAAAACAACGTTATCCAGCCAAGGAAAAGGCAGCAATCAAAGAGAAAAGCTCAGCCTGTCAAGGGGCAAGTGAAAATTTATTTACCTGAAAAGTGAAACCTGTACAAGAGTGTTGGGCCACCACATGTGGGCAGGTTCCACCACATATTTCCTCAGCAGTCCTGCCCACCCATATCCTAATACCTGTGGAGTTCACATCATTAATCTGGTCATTTTCTGAAACGCTGTACATTTTTCACCTAATAATTAATGATGCATATGGTAGCAGAAAGAAAGTGAGATGGGATTGGGATATGCCATGATAATACGTTGCTAGCTTTCTAGTAATCTTTCAAGATTCATTTGAAAAAGAAAAGCTTGCTTGTATATATGACAAAATGCCCCTCACCAACTCTCCCCTCACAACTCGTAACTAAGGGTGCTGTCCCTTCGTAAATATTTTTCGATGCATACGAATAGATGATGAATCTTTTGACAAAAAATAAAAATAAAAAACTCTCCCCTCACAACTGTCAAAAAGGAAACACCAACTTTGACGTATAAACGATTCGCTGGAGAAAAGGAAACTGTATACACTACATACAGAGCGAAAATCCCAAAATTGCACAGGGAGGGGAGAAACTAGACAAGCTTTTGCTAGAAAAGAAGGTAAATAGTTAACTGCATGATTTATTGAAGCTTCTCTAGAAAAATGTTACTGTATAATTGCTTAATTATGCGTAATTATAGATAAAAATTTAATTTACAAACGTATTTGGAAAATAAATTATAAAAAAAAAGAAGATAATTACCAAACAAAGCCTGCTTAATTTGAATACTCAATCCCATGAGAGATTGAGAGGGTAGAGGCCTGCAACTTATCACTAAACAATCTCTATTCTGTCTACAAGTTGTTTGCTGCAGAAAGGAAAACAAAGAATTCTAAACCGTTTCCCAAGACACATCTCGACTCTCAAGACATGTATTTTTTCCTTTGTACTTGTGAAATTTAGAGTTCACTTTGAACCCCACCAAAAAAAAAAAAAAAAATTGTAAATCATGAGAGAAAGATAAGTTACCTGCGTGGTGATAATAAGTAACCAACTAGCCAAAAAGGATATCTTCCTCTTGTAAAAGGCTATGATAATATCGACAATGCTAACTGCATAAGCTGAGCCATTTCCAAAAGCACAGCCAGCGTTAGCAAAGATGGTGATGAGTACATGCTCCTTCATGTTAAACGGGCCTGGATTCAACGAGAACTGCCTCTGCCCGAACCCGGGTATGCCAAACTTTCTCCGAGGTAACATGGCAGCCATGAAGTGGCCCAGTGGCAGACTGGCCACTTGGACCGTAATCTGGGTTATAATCAGTGGCTCCGTCCGATAAGAGAAGAACTGGTTGAGAAATGATAGCAAGCAACATGATAGCAGGCCCAAGAACCACATCCGGAAGGTCCATACCGGTAGGTTCGGGTCGTCGTGGTTGGTCACGGTTAGCCGGACTTCTTCAATGGGGGAATCTTCCTCCTCCTCGTCATGCTGGTAGTTGTTGGTGATGGAGTTGGGGTTTATAGATTCTACCTCCAAAGTTCCCATGGGGAAGAAATACAGAAGTTAGGACCTTAGGAAAACGGATAATTTTTTTTTTAGTATTTGGCTATTTGCTTGCGTCGTCTATTTAAATATCTCATGCATGTGGTGCAGTCTTGACATAGGTAGCCAAATAGTTGCAATTTTCGCTAACGTAGGGTGTGCGGTTGAGGAGCTAACAAAATGATTAACAGGCCGCATAGATATTCTCTAAATTGTTTATTTTTTTTTTAACTAATTCTTCACTTTCATATATATCATGTCCAACATACTTTTAATCATCGTGCGAGTCCCTAGAGACCCACACTGGGAAGCTTTCTATTTGTTTATTGCCATATTATTTTTGTATTGATTTGTTGTTTCAACCACTTGTGAATTGCGACATTTTTTTTTAAGACAAGTTGTTCATTTTTCTTTGTCTGTTTTTAACCTCGGATGCATTTAAGGCAAGATATCCAACCCCTGGGGATATCATTGTTTTTTACGATAAAATGACTGGCTGCGCCTCAATAGTAGTTGACAGATTTGATGGTCAAGATTTTGATCACATCTTTATATTGATTATAGTTTATAACATTTCATTAGTTAATGTAACTATACTTTCTTCAGATGTTCGATCAATTAAAATAAATAGAAACATTTGTCCCGTCAGTTTCGCGTTATGGCTTTTGGAGTTAAATGAAAATCGTAATATTTTGTGGGTTTCATTGGAAATAGAAAAGTCAAAACCTATTTATTTGGTTTTTGCAAAATATATAATACCATGTAATTTTTACTTAAAATAACGTCGTTTTTCTTTTAAAATTTAACCTTGTTAATTCGATCTTATTCCTCCGATTTTAAACTTTAAATATGGGTCGCAAAATTATAAGAAATAGCAATTGTGAAATCCTTTGGCCAATAGACTAGTCCCTTATACTCTTTTGTTGGAGATTAACTTCACAACAAGGATTATAGCTATCTTATTTTTCATCTATTATTTTATTCTCTTTAAAGTTGAGTGGTTAGATAGATAGATTCTTCCTTCAGATTTTTGTTATGTGGACTGAGGAACTATCTACTGTTTGATCTACGCATAGAGTCTGTCGATCTAGTCTACACAACAATTGGCCCCTTCCTAAAAGGGAATCTTCTCTTACATACATTTCTCCATTACGTTCGTGTGTGGACTCTGGAATGGAGGTGTGAATACGATTATTCAAATTCAACAATCTGGTGGCGGGTTTGCGGAAGATGAGGTCGATCGATCGACAGTATCTAAGCACATGGAGGAGAGGGGGACCGAGAGTTGCCTACCATTTTAATTTGTTTGACTTTTATTCTCACAATATTTATCGCTAATTTTGTCCAGTAATTTGACCCCACCAAGTACTCTGACAAAAAATGATGGTCGGGAACGAAGACTAAAGAGAGAGAAGAGAAGCCTCCAAAAGGGTTGACCCAAGACTTTGTAAGAAGATCCAGAATCTGTGAATAAAAGGATTCCGATTGTCACGTCATCCTCATGTGATCCAGCCTCTGTCACAGCTGTCGTTGGATCACTTTTCTTTGCTGTTTAGCACTTGTATGGTACTATGTCATTATCTTCATTAATATTGATAACTCATGTTTCTTTTCTTTTTTTTTTCTTTTTTGAGAGAATGACTCATGTTTTTTTGTGCATTTATTATTGATGGCGGAATTTTAGTGGGATTTCCTAAATTTCTCCAACCCTTTCTTCAAGTTCTCAAATCTATCTAGGCCTTTGAAGTTCTAATTAACGTATTTCTTGGTTTTATCAGTTGTGGAAAGTGGAGGCCTTTCTTCAAGTTGACTTGAATGATTTACTATTAAAGTAGTATAATCTACAATAAGCATAAAAACCGGCACAAAGGCAAAGCTAGACTTGAGAATACTATTTTACAACTAGCATTTATCAGAATAATGTTTTCAATTTTTAACCGTTACGTTGCGTTGCGTGTTACAAACAATTGTCAGTGCATTTATTACAGATTTTTCAGTGCCTCCTTGATGCTGGGAGGGCAATAGATTTCCTCATTTCCAATTTGTGGGACAGAGAGCTTTGTTCTTGCTGACTTGGGATTTGATTTTCCTAGTCTTCCATTCTTAATGTTAGGACAGGGTGTGTCCTTAATTCTACAATGTAATTTTGTCTACTAAAGCATGCGCTTGTTTCTATGGGCAAATCCACTTTGATTGACGAAACTAGGAAAACTGAATCCAAAACTTTCTTCGTTGAATTGTTACCACCTTGAAGTATTTAATTACATCATTTGGAAGTACTTGAAAAAAAAAAAACAGCTTTCTTCAAATTAAATTTTAATTGTATCTTTGTCGTTTCTACATATAATCAATTTTCGTTCACGTATTTCACAAATCATTAAAACACTTGGACGACTACAAGCTTGTTAGGGACAAAA
The DNA here is from genome assembly GCA_024721245.1 of Mitragyna speciosa. Taxonomy (NCBI): domain Eukaryota; kingdom Viridiplantae; phylum Streptophyta; class Magnoliopsida; order Gentianales; family Rubiaceae; genus Mitragyna; species Mitragyna speciosa. The sequence continues at coordinate 29,747,994 of CM045555.1, forward strand.
TTTATCTCTTATTAATTCTCTATCAACACCATCAGTGATTGTTTGTGATCTTGATTAGTTCGGGGAAATAATTGGTTACAAATAAATAGTAATTAAGGAATCACGAAAAGTTTGACCAGTACATGAAAACTAATTATTGTCCAATTAATCGAAAACTAGGACTGGCAAATCCATTAAGGAACATAGAAAGTTTGGCAGTACATAAAAATCAATCAGACACTGATATTGCCTATCACCTTCCCAACTTCTTTTTTCTTTGTCTTTTTTTAAACAAATATATCACTCTGCCTTTCAAGTTTGGAAGATCACCCTTGAGAATATAGCATTGATTAAGTCCTAATCCAAATGCTATATGTGGATCCAAATTGAGCTTGGACTAGTAAACTAAATTAAAAAGAAAAGAAGAAACGATGCAATTTCTCAATGTGGTGGTCTCTGTTAGAACCTAATTACGTGTTTTCTGCCCGGAATAACTTCTTCATGTGATGACTAACATATATGATGATTACGCAATTAAATCCATTTAAGGAATTTGAGTCCTCAGCAGTGATGAACAATTAATACTACCAAACACAGAATCCTATGCGGGTCCCTATCATCGTGTCACCTCTTTCAACAAAGAAAATTCTACTTGAGAGTTTGGACGAATTTGATGAAGCCATTTTTTTTTTTTTTTAAATCATCATCATCAATTCTCATTACAATATATATATTTTGTCTTACACAATTGTAGTGAAGGTTAGTATTAAAATGAGCTCTTAAACTTTTTGTCACACACAAATGAGGTAACACAATTGAGGTAACACAATTGTTTTTTTTTTTTTTTTAATCTCATTCTATTACAGGAGGGGTTTCCAGAGAGAGGATGGTAGAATTTGAACCCCTCTAGAGACGAGCCATAGAGTTCTAATGCTTCCAAAGACAATTATTTTTATATTTTATGGTTGCTATATAATCATTTTTTGCTTGTCGACTCCCAAGCCAATTGTTGTCGGAATAAAACTGATGACTCTAAATACTACAAAAAGTCAATGAACTGTTTAGCGACAAGCGGTGTAAATTCAGCTACTTTTTTTATTTTCCTATACCCATAGAAAAAGAAAATCATCTAACTCGTTAAATCTTTTGTTTGCTTTCCATTTTTCCTCGCGCAATCGATTAAGCCTAAGCTCAACTAGCAATCAATGTGGCAATTGTAACTTCTTACGGAGAGACTTGGCCGTCTTTTTATAACAATCCTAAACTTTGTTTCCTCACTTTCGGCTGACGGGCTTCAACAAATCAAAACTTTTGACTTCTGCATAAAACTTTGTCAGAAAAAAGAGAGATAAATACTCACAACTTAAAAACACCGTTCATACAGAAATTAGGGGGTGTTCTATTTGGATTCTTGGATCTGAGTCTCAGCGAAATTCTACAGGCTTGGTCGACAGTTGTTAGGTCAAATCCTTGAAAAGGCCAAAATGGAGAATTGCGGAGATTTGGATGAGATCAATTTCGGGCTAGTCCACATTAATTATACCAGATTGATGCCCAAATTAGCCCACATATCATAGCTTGGTCTTTTACTGTTTGAAACGAAACGTTAAATGGATCAAACCTTACATGGGCTCAAAATCTGACTTTGATTCACTACCTGGTTGAGTGAGGTTGAGGAGTGAGATGGGTAATTATCTAATGACAACAAAAAAAATGCTATCGAATTAGCTTTCTAGATAAGCCAATTCTCAATTGATCTAAGATTTGAAATAATGAAGGGACATGACCCATGCAGATCAAAACCTCTGTTTAATTTTTTGTGTTCAACTGTATCCAATACAAAATTATATTGTATAGTTTTACAATGATACAGTATAATTTTGTATTAGACACTATAAATAATTAGATAGAGAATATGATCCTTGACCCAAGATATGGTTAGAATTCAGATCCAAATGCGCAAGCTGTATACGGGTGTCAAACTTTAAATGGGCGACACATGCATATGGATCTCTCCTAAAATGTAATTTTCAATCTAGCATTTCTGCAGAGTGAAGGAAAGTCACATATACAGAAAAGACAGTAGTTAAGATTCTTATGAATGCAAGATAAAGCATCAAGGAGATGATTGCAAAAGTTAATGCTTTGGTTTGATGTTGCTCCCAAATTGCTCTAACATTCTTTCCAATTGAGGGCAATGTTTTTGAAAAGATGAAGGAATTTTTCCTGTTTTCATTCATTAGATTCATTTGGTAAGTCTGACTATACTTTTTATTCCATAATATTAAGCAATCTCATCAATTATGGTACAAAAGTCAAAGACCTTTAACTATTCTTTACCTAATGAATTCTATATTTTACCATCACATGTATCTAAAATTCCTAATTTTGAATTTGTTCTTTTAGAGGAAAACAACACTTTGGAGTTTAGAGTTAAGAAAATAAAATAAAAAAGCAGTTTTACGTTATCTAACCAAAAATAACAATATAACTCGTGTCATAGATTGTGAGAGAAAATAAAAAAACAATTTTTAAATCATAAATTTTTTTCTCACTAAAACACCTATAAAATGTTGAGCATGGACAAATATATTTAACTATATTTTATTTTATCATGCCTATTGTTGGTGAGATACACACTTACCTAGTTAAAAAAGCATTTAAGTTTAAGAGACCATATAGATGATAACAAATAATGAAAAACCACTAGACTAACTCAGGTCACTAGAATGGAATAAATTTTTTTTCATACCTTTCCAAAAGATAAGCCTTCTCCTTGACTTAAGAAAAAGTGAAATAAAATTCAGTTTTAAGTTTGGTCGTAGCCAAGAGATTAATATTTGTGCTCTTCTCTTTTTTTTTATTTATAACATAATGACAGAATTTTTCACGTAATCAATATTAAGTAATACCTTTTTTGGTTATATTTTGCTTGGCATGGCATATTTTAATTTATCAATTGTGAAACAGAACAGAAGAAAATAGAAAATTGACCAGTAATAAAGCTCAATATATTGGTCAATTTTTTTTTTTTTACTTTCTTCTGTTTTGTTTCACAATTCATAAATTAATTGACGCCATGCCAATTAAAATATTGTATCATTACCTCAATTTTAAAAAAAACTAAAAAAAAAACTGTTACATAAAAAGCAAGACTCACATTCCTCGGCCATTTTAGAAGTGGGTTTTCTCTTTTCAAAGAAAAGAAAAAAATAAATAAAGAAGGGGAGGAAGAGGAGGAGGATGAGGAACATTGTCTTTTTTTTTTTTTTTTTTTTTTTCCCCCGCCCTTTTTTCCCCTCTCGTATCTTGTTATTACCCCCAAACACGTAGCTTAACGAACTCCTTTCTTTCTTGGTTGGCCAACAAATTATCAATCGGATGCCAAACAAAAAATAACAGGAACAATTTATTAACCCAAATATGACCTACGATTAATGTAAGATAACACCTGATTCAACTGACTTATCAAAATTGTAGGAGTAGGAGTATTAGATGTAACAAAATAAAAATGATTATCTTATTCAATACAACCGAGTTGCAGATAGTATATTGTTTTAAGGTATTTAAATATACTGACAATCAAATTGTATTCACCGTTTATGGTGGACGAAGAAGCTTCAAGGAAACCCCCATAACACCAAGAAAGCATTGAATAATTGTTGTCTTTCTTGATTGGGTCTGTTCTGCTGTATCATCCTCGTTGTCTTCGCTATTGTCTTTTGACATTTGCCCAATGGATTTTGTGTCTTGAAAAGATAATTTTTGAGGTTGAAAACAAAGACCCCATCTGAAGAAAGGTAGTTTTTTCTGGCTTCTTTTGTTTGTATTTCTTGTTTCTTTATCTGGGATGTTTCTGTTCTTAATCTTGGTTTTCATTTTTCAGGAGTTGGTGACTTATTGGAATTGAGCTATTTTGGAGGTAAAGCCTAAAGGTTTTGCTTTACAATATTGGCATTCTTCTTATTCTTGATGTTTAATTATAAAGTGCCTAATTTGAGGGTGGCTCAAAGAAGCACCATTCTAGTCAGACAAGATTATTGGGTTTCTGCTTTTGGGGGCTAATGAAAATCTTGATATGGTTATATGTGCATGTCTGAGATTCAGATAAGACTTTGGATTGAAAGGTTGGGACTATATGCTATAGCAGTTAATCTTTGATATTGAAAGATCCAATTTTCATTGAAACCTTCATTAGGGCTTGAAGACTGCATAAGGTCGTTAAGTTGAATAAGGGCTTAGTGGATTGGACGTTTCCTATCTCCATTTGTTATTTAGTTGGGGAAATATATGGAGCTTACCAGAGAAGGACTAAATGCAGATGGGGAGGGAGAGGAACACGATAGGGAATTATCTCCAGATATGCCTCTTAGGGAGAACCGATTCTCTCGGCTACGGTATCCAGGTGCTGTGAGGCAAAAAGCTTACATTTTTGATGGTGAAGGGAATTACTATAACAAGGAATGGGATCTTGTAGATGGTAGAGGAAAGGAGTTCTGTTGGTTCCATGTGGAGCTTCCTAAAGGGAATCAGAAACTGTCTCAATCTGCACAGTACCTGATTGATGTACTTTGTCCCCCTCTAAAGCTTCAAGACATTCTCTCACTTGTTAGCAATGGACCCTTTTGTGGGCATGTAGATGGGGCTCTTGTATTTAGGGTCAATTCACCTGGCCCTGCCTCCAGCAAATTTACATTTAGGATTGCTGCAAGAGTTACGCAAAATTCGGTTATAACTGTTTCATTAGGCCGTGTACCCAGATTAGGTTTTTCACCAACAAATGAATCACTTCTCTCTGAGATCCCTGCAGTGGAGAGTCCTAATTATGCTAGAGGTGAACAGAAGGAGAGGGACGGGATTGTGATAAGGGAGCATGTCCTTGATTTTCTGCTCACAATGAATCACTCCGAGGAAGCTGATAATCCGGTGCCTAAATCTGTTTCAAATCTTGTTGTTCACATTATTGATACGCATGTGGATCACCTCCAAGATGTAGTGACAAATCTTGAGATTGAGTTGGATGCAGTGGAATTTGAATTGGACAGAGGTACATTTACAAGAGCTTTATTGCATGTAATTTTGTGATAATTCTATTGGTGGAAATACAACTACCTGTTTTTGTTGACTTAAGCGTTGTTTTCTTAACTTCAACATTTTCCATCTGTCTGTATTTGTGAATTAAATTATGAATTAATAATTACAGTAACCACTAAAAACCGTTCCAAGGTTGTTGTGGTTTAGGTTAATTTAAGTAAAAGAGGAGATGCTTTGACTTCCTTGGTAGCATCTACAAACAAAGCTCTTACAATAGATCAAGCATTTTATCTGTATTTATGCTTTTTATTTATTATTTATGATGGCCTGATTTAGATACATGATCTTTCAATTAAAAATGCAGGTGGTTTTGCTCTGAAAAAACAAATGCTTGATGATAGAAGATTCCCAAAAATGCATCTTGACTTGCAGCGGCTTCTGCAGGTAGTTTCCAGTTTTATTCATTCTTAGTAATCCCAAAATCTGGCTGAAGCACAGAAAGTAGACAGGAAAGACGAGAGAATTTAGAGATAATCACGATTCCTCATAAAAAGTGTCAAATGTACAACTCAGAAACTCTCTTTTACATTAAGGAGGGATCAGAACGTGAGGAAGCATTTATATTAAATCATCTCATTGACTTTCATCTGCTAAAGCATTGGCTCAATGAAGTTTGATGGTGGAGATTGAAGTAAATATACCTGCAAATATTTTTACAATTAACTATCTTTCACTTCTTAAAGGAATGAGTTTTCTATTCCTTACAAATGGATGGTTGCCTCTGTAGTTGTTAAGTCTCGAACTCATGAAGTGAAATCAGGAGTGCAAGGATATCTTTTACGAAACAATTCCAGTGCCTCCTTGTAAGAAGCATATAGCTTTAGCTGATAAAATGGCAAATATAGATCAAGATCTTTCAATGAGACAGTAGACTACAGAGCCTCTGGCATTGCCAGGAGACGAGATCCTATATCTTCTCCAATTTAAAGTTAAGACGCCATTTGAGATGGAGTGGAATAGAAGTGATTTAAGTGCCTATGGCTATGCTCTCGCCAGTGGCATTTTGAGGCTTGTATAATCTAGACTCCCAAGTTCAGATGAATTTTGTTTCCATGTTCCCAGTGAGATTCCAACTATGGATTATCTAAGAGGCTTATCTTATGCTAATAAGTCAACTAAATGTTGGATAGCTAATTATAGGTTGATAAGATAAAATTAGGATCTGTAGTCGAACTACTCTGTGATACTTCTTATGGTTCTGATCATCGTTATTGGATCTGCAGGTAATTGCGCATGGGGAGCAAGTGTTTCCACGTGTCAAGGAGAAGTGTGCTTCAAAAGATTGGTTTGCCACTGAAGATATTAATTCCCTTGAAGAACTTGTTGGACGTCTTCGGAGACTAAAGGAGAATGTTGGCTTCATAGCTAATCGTGTCACTGCAGTTCAAGCAGGTCTTGACAGCTGGCAGGCTGAGCAGATAAACAGGAAATTATACTATCTTTCGTTCCTCTCCATCATATTTCTTCCTCTATCAATCATCACTGGAGGTAGACTGTCAAACAGATTTTGATATTCCTTTTGCAATGCTATTCAAATTTGTTATACTTTTCTTTTACCAAGGAGCATATCGCACTAATTAGCTTCTGTTAAATATCAGTATTCGGGATGAACGTGGGAGGAGTTCCCTGGACCGGGCAAAGTAACCCTGAGTTCAAGAATGGGTTCCGTAACGTGCTGTTGCTATGTGTGGCCATGCTACTACTTGTTCTCCTCTGCTTCGTTTTTCCTGCTCTTTACAGTCGCATAATGGCTTGGCAGAGAAGGCGGGCTATGAGGAGAAGTTGGTCTATCAATCGGAAATCCTTCCTTAGAAGATCCACACCAGTTGGTGAAAGAACAGAAAGAGGGGGCTATCTTCGGTTGTTTTGAGATGAAAGTGTAAGACAATGTTATTTGTTGTGTTTCAGCTCTAGTGGCCACTTCTACCATATCCTTTCCTAGTTGAATTTCTTTTGATTAGGTTCAGTTGGTTTCCCCTTTCAGGAAAAATGCAATCCCTTTTGCTTTACGCAAGTTGCTTCAAGGCACATTTTTTGTGGAACTGAATTGTTGGATACAAGGCACATTTTTTGTGGAACGGAACTAAATTGTTGATACGTGTTACTAACAGAAATCTGCATCCTCATCCTGATTATTAGGCTGGAAGAATATGTAATTTTTAGTTAAGAGGGAGCCAATTTCCTGTTCATTCTCATTTTTCTTGCAATTCAGGCCAACTCCCATCTTCCGGAGTTTTTGAATGTTTGTATAGAGATTCTTTTCTTTTTGTTTTCGGAAACATAAAGTGTTGCTGTAAAAGTAATTTTGTATTGGATTAAGGATCTTACTGTTTACAAGGTTACAACCTTATTCTGAATTCTTGCTGTTGTTTTCTCTTTTCTTCTAATGCTTCCTTCTGTATTCTAGTATTTAAGAATTCATACCGATTCTACTGTATTACTTGTTTATTTTTCCAACAAGAATCCGAGATGTGTAATGGTAAGACATTAATTTCTTTTGTTCTATTAATCTCTAATGTGTTGCAGAGTGGAGGTAATACTTGAGATTTGATCACATGAACCAAGAAACTTGGAAGTTCCATTTTACCATTGGATTGATTCCCCCCACCTCAAAACTTACGGCTGAAAAAAGATGATAGAACAGAACCATTCGTTTTGTTTCCCTATTTCTACCTTAAAAAATGAAAGAACTCAAGAAGTAAAACGTGATTGGCCTCTCATTTCTTAGGCTAATATTCAATGATGCCCACAAAGTGGAGATGCCTTTCAACATCGTTGAAAAGCTTTTGAGTTCTAATGTTTCATTGGTCTTTCTTTTCTTCTTCTTCTCCTTCTTTGTTTTTTTTTTTTTTTTTTCATCCCTGAGTATTAATGAATGTTAAGTAGGAAGAAGCTCTTTTTATGATGATGATTAATAAGGAAGTGATAGAGTTTTCTTAAAAATACTAGAAAACGTTACTATTTATTCTCGTCAACTAGAATAAAAATGGAAAAAATAAAAACAAAAAGAAGAATGAAAACATTTACTTAAAAAAAAAAAACGAATTATACTTGACAGAATCTAATTGCGGTTTAATCATCAAATTCAAGGGCAAATTGGGCTTCTGATTGTAGAATCACATTTCAAAACTGATAGCTTACTCAAAGAGGCCAATCAGAAAACGATGTCGTGTAACTTATTGAGCAAATAGGAAAATGCAAGATTGATCTGGAAACGTCTATGCTACGTACAGCCCTGAACGTACAGACAGACGCACAATAGTTTATCCCCTCATTTTTATTTTGTTTTATATTTACTTAATTTTAGGTTCTGAAAAATCTCATATTATTATTATTATTATTGTTATTCTTATTTTGTTAACCGCCTGTCTCGTCTTCTCTTCGCTCATCTCTTCTTCATAAGCCCTAAACCCTAGAGCCCTCTCCTCCAGGACCCAAAAAACAAAGCCAAAAAAAGAAAGGTAAAAAAGGCAAAAAGGGCAACGAACTTTGATCAGTCTTCTCAATGGCGACTGCCGTTTTGCTGAGATCTCTTCGTCGGCGCGATCTTGCTTCTGCTTCTCTTTCTGCTTATAAATCCGTAATTTTCTTTTTTGTGCTTTCAGTTTTTGGGTGGGTTTTGAAATGAAGATTTAGTTGTGGGTTTTCGCTTAAATATTTGTTGGTGTTAAGGCCTTAAAGATTATATTTTTCTGCGGAGTTCTGGAGCTTATTTTTCGAGACTAAAAGAAAAAAAGAGCTTTTCCTATGTTGCGTTGCGAATTGGGAATTAATTGGGTTTTTTAAGCTGATTTCCGCCAGGAAAATTTTTCTACGGTGTACGCTTATCGTTGTTAGTTGTGTATTTGGATAGATGGGATTAAAAGTGTCTAACTTTCCGCATAGTTTGAAAGAGAAAAAAAATCTGATTTTTGTGCTCATGTTTTGAAGTTTCGAGAGAAGATCTATCACATGTTATATTCCATTATCTCTGAAAAGATTTGGTTTACCTGGGGACAGAATTGCTGTCTTGGTTCATATTTGTTGGGTTGGGTTTATGTGCATGTTCTTCCTCCGCTGAACTTGTGAATATTGTTGTCGGATGTTTTATTGCTTTTGTGTGTTTAGCTTCAATTGATTTGGTGTTTTGGGTTTGGGGCTACTCTGGAATTGGAAAATGTGATGTTAGTCGTTGAAATTTACTTGTGGCTTGGTGACTTGGTATTGAACTTTATACTTCTTGTGGTTTTGGCAGTTGGTTGGCAATGCTAAGTCGTCATGGGTTTCAGCCCATTCAAGTTACAAATGGGCGAGTTTGGCCAGACCATTTAGGTATTACCAGTTGTTCAACTCAACTGATTTGCTCTCTTGAATAACAACTTTCTTCTTAACTCGCCTTTTCCACTGAAATGCAGCTCGAAACCTGCTGGGAATGAAGTTATTGGTATTGATTTGGGTACCACAAACTCTTGTGTCGCTGTTATGGAGGGGAAGGTAACTTTTAGAGTGCTTGAAAGCTTTGATTCTTATGGTGTATATGATTTGACGGCTACTGATGCGTGTTGTTATGCAGAATCCCAAAGTGATTGAGAATTCTGAAGGATCTCGGACAACACCGTCAGTGGTTGCCTTTAACCAGAAAGGTGAACTACTCATTGGTACACCAGCCAAGCGTCAGGCTGTCACCAACCCTACCAATACTCTTTTTGGGACCAAACGTCTGATTGGCCGACGATTCGATGATCCTCAATCACAAAAGGAAATGAAGATGGTCCCATACAAAATCGTTAGGGCTCCTAACGGAGATGCTTGGGTTGAAGCAAATGGACAGCAGTATTCTCCCAGCCAAATTGGAGCCTTCATTCTGACTAAGATGAGGGAAACTGCAGAGGCCTATCTAGGCAAGTCAGTCAACAAAGCTGTGATCACAGTTCCAGCTTACTTTAATGATGCCCAAAGGCAGGCTACAAAAGATGCTGGACGAATTGCGGGCCTTGATGTCCAAAGAATTATCAATGAGCCAACTGCTGCTGCACTTTCTTATGGTTCTAACAACAAAGAAGGTCTTGTTGCTGTCTTTGATCTTGGGGGTGGTACATTTGATGTTTCCATCTTGGAAATTGCAAATGGTGTATTTGAGGTATACAATCTATATCCCATCAGGTTTTTGTTTTGCCAAATCTGTTGCCAATGACGCACTCACACGTACTTGTAGGTGAAAGCAACCAACGGTGACACCTTTTTGGGAGGAGAGGACTTTGACAATGCTCTGTTGGAATACTTAGTGAGTGAGTTCAGGCAGACAGAGGGAATTGACCTGACAAAAGATAGGCTTGCCCTGCAAAGACTTAGAGAAGCAGCTGAAAAAGCTAAAATAGAGCTTTCCTCAACTACCCAGACAGAAATAAATTTGCCATTTATTACAGCTGATGCTTCTGGTGCAAAGCATCTGAATATCACATTGACGAGGTCAAAGTTTGAGGCTTTAGTCAATCACTTGATCGAAAGGACTAGACAACCTTGCAAGAGTTGTTTGAAAGATGCTGGTGTATCTACTAATCAGGTTGATGAAGTACTGCTGGTTGGAGGGATGACTCGTGTACCAAAGGTGCAGGAAGTGGTTTCAGAGATCTTTGGTAAGTCTCCAAGCAAAGGTGTGAATCCTGATGAGGCAGTGGCAATGGGAGCTGCAATTCAGGGTGGTATTCTCCGTGGTGATGTTAAAGAGCTCCTCCTTCTGGATGTTACTCCCCTTTCGCTTGGTATTGAGACACTGGGAGGCATTTTTACCAGATTGATCAACAGGAATACAACTATTCCTACAAAGAAAAGCTCGGTGAGTTTTGGATCTTTGCTGTTTGGTCAATTAACACAGTTGCAGTGAATGCAGCTGTATGATAAATCTCGCATTAATGATAATGATTGGGATGTAGATTCATGATTATGTAAGTATATTTGAGTATTAACTTTGTGTATGAAATATCGTAACTTATACATGGTTGTGTCGACCATCATAATGTACTTATGCAGCCTAACAAGTATCTTGGATTTATTTTGCTATGTTCTCTCAATCTGATTTTCACCGTTGTCATCTCAGGTATTCTCCACTGCTGCTGACAACCAGACACAAGTTGGTATTAAAGTATTGCAAGGAGAGCGTGAGATGGCTACTGACAATAAGCTTCTTGGGGAGTTTGATCTGGTGGGTATCCCTCCCGCACCAAGGGGCATGCCTCAGATAGAAGTCACATTCGATATTGATGCCAATGGCATTGTCACTGTTTCTGCAAAGGACAAGGCCACTGGTAAAGAACAGCAGATCACTATCCGTTCATCTGGTGGTTTATCAGAATCTGAAATAGAGAAGATGGTCAAGGAAGCAGAAATGCACGCACAGAAGGATCAAGAAAGGAAGGCATTGATTGATGTTAAGAACCAGGCAGACACCACCATATACAGTATTGAAAAGAGTGTAAATGAGTACAAAGACAAAGTTCCAGGTGAAGTGGTGTCTGAAATTCAAGCCGCTGTCTCAGCTTTGAGAGATGCAATGAATAATGACAATATTGACGAGATCAAAGCAAAGCTCGATGCTGCAAACAAAGCTGTTTCGAAGATTGGAGAACACATGTCTGGTTCAGGTGGATCTGGTGGTTCCTCTGGAGGTTCTCAGGGTGGTGACCAGGCCCCTGAAGCAGAATACGAAGAGGTAAAGAAGTAGATTACTGATAGTCGTAATAGGTGAACAATGGATTGTTCTCTGGTTTTCCTTGTTTATGGGAGAGAGGCTATTTAAGCCGTTTTGTACTTAAAACTTTACTTGTACTGAAGTACTAATTAATCTTCCGAAACCCAAAATTTCTAGTAGTAGATTGCTAAATGAAATTTTTGCAGCTGCACCGATTGACTAATGAGGTTGTCTTATAATGCCACGAACTTACGATTGCGGCGCAAGGGTATTGTGCGTATTTTAATTTAGTTTTTTTGAGTACTTGCACTAGGTAACAGCCTGTGATTATTCATCCTATAATGCGTGCAAGTTATGTGTACAAGTAGCCTAAGATGACTTTACTCTGAAGTTAAATCCAATAAATAGAACGCGAAAAATAAAAGGATAACCCAATTGTGTCGTGTTCCCTAGCTTGACATTGAGCAGTTAGGATTTTACGATTTCACTTTAGATGTCAGGAATTTGAATTTCACTAACACTATGTCTGATATAAAAAAAAGTAAAGGTAAAATAAGTAAGGACCTTGTGGTTATGTTAGAGAGAGAGAGAGGGATTTTTCTTGTTTTTGGAAGTTGTATTTTTTAGGTTATTTTGGTTATTTTGGTTATGGTTTGTTTTGTGGTGGTGATGGTGGTGGTTTTTGTTGGTTTTTTCTGCGGCTCAGCTTGGGAGTGAGGAACAATGTTCAGAAGTTGTTGGAGGAGCTGCTTTCAATTTAAGCAACTGAAGATTTCAAAGAACGAGAACGGCAGAAGCATATAAATTCCTGATTTTGCCAGTGCAACAAATTTAATGGTGCTGTCATTGATAACGTCCTCATCTATTATTTTACTCAAGCTATTGTGACAAGTGCTTGTAACTGTCTTCTTGTGTTCAAAGAGCATTGTTACTGTTAGGCATCTCCAGACTTGTGAACGTTATCTTGCTAATGCAATTATTCAACACACATGCACACTCAATACCTCGCCTACATATGCACACCCCTACCATTCCTTTGTGAGTTGGAGACTTGGGAAGAAAAGGAAACGAGTAGAAGCAAACTACAATATGTCTTCTACTTGGAAGATGCTTAAGAAAGAAAAGATCCAAAAATAAGAGAAATGAAACCATCACAATACAATCAAAATGCATAACAGTTAAAAATCTTTTCCCCTCCAAATTTGAAAGAAAAGGAAAGAAAACTAACAGAAAAATTTTGTAAAAATTCCAAATGCAATAAAAAAAATTCCACTGACAAATATGTGCTAAATCATTTCATTCTTTTTTCTTTCCTTAATAGTTTTAAGCCAAATGCAAACAAATTACCATTTCTTCGTCCCCCTTATTTCTCTCATATTCTTATTTTGTTTCCTGCTCGGAACTCTAAATTTTGGCCTCATCAAGAACAATATACATAGACTTGTAAACGGATCGGGTTCAAGTCGAAATTGGATATTTCGAACCCACTTGGAAGGAGATTTCCAGACCTATATACCCGATAGGTCTCACAAATCGGGTCCAGATTCGGAGCCGATCGGGTCCGGGTCCGGGTACGGGTATGAGTAGACCTATTCCAATAAACAGAAAAAAAAAAAAAAAATCACCTTATCAACCCAATGATCCATTATCAAATTGGTCCTCTTTTTTTTTAAGCCAAAGTTTCTTTCTTTTTCAAAGCCCACTTGTTTTTAATCATTAAATTCCAAATTTAAAAACTATTCTCTTATTTATTGTAAAGACCACTTTATAATACATACATACATACATACATACTTTATTAGCCCAAATTTCCATTATCAAATTTATCTCTTTTTTCTTTTAAGCCCACATTTCTTTCCATTTATTTTTTTGAACATTAGAGTCCAAATTTAAAAATCATTCCTTATTTATTTTAAAGCCCACTTTATATAATATATATATTATTTTATTTTATTAACGGGTCTGGGTCCGGATCCGGGTTTGGTCGGAATTGATTATTTCGCACCTGACTCGTTTTTTATTAGAAGAAACGGGTTCAGGTCGGGTTCGGATCGGGACCCGACCCATTGACAGCCCTAAATATACACATAATAACGAATAGAAAATTGAGTGGTTATACCTTTATTCCACTTCAAAGGCCGGAAGTTAGAAGATCACTGACACCGATTCTCATTCTTCCATTATAATAGTAATTATAATAGTAGTGTAGTTTTGATCATGAACAATATGTACACAATGAAATCTAAGAGCATTGTATTACTAACCATATTTTACAAATAACTTTGTGGGAGTAATATTCAAGGAATTTTATTATATAAAAGGTCATCATTATTATTTTCTCACTCCTCAACCTAATTAACTTTCTCATCACCATTTGAAATTAACTTTTATTAGGGTCTGTCCGGGTTTAGGTGTCTTTGATGTTTCCCCATTCTGGTTTAAGGTTTAGCCCTTTTTTCTTGGGAAATAAAAAAGGAAAAAAAAATATTGGTTTCTCCCCTTCTTCCTCTTTTCTCTACTCTTGCTGCGTAAAACTCTTAGTTCCGCTCCTCACTCCGCCACCACCATCGCCGCCGCCGCCCCCCATTCCATTATATTCCCGGCAGTCTCCAAATCCGTTCTAATTTTTCCCCATTCAACACCATCCTTCCCTCGCTCCTGAATTCTTGTCGGCAACTACTGCTATCCCAGCCTTCGTCAAAGCCATTTTTCAAACAAGGTATCCTTCTTTACCCTCATCCCCAAGAAAAATAAGGCCATGGCAGCGTGATAGCTGTTATAGAATCTACTTTTTGTCTTTTGCTTGAAGAGTTTTCATTTTTATATTCAATATGTGGAGGAAGCTTAGCTTAAATAGTACAAGAAGGGGACCTTCTTAGCTATTGGTTTTTGAGGGATTGTTGTAATTTGTCTTATAATTTGTGGGTGATTTTGTTTCCATTAGTGCTATTAATATTTTTTTTTTGGGGTACAGCGCTTTCATGGGGAGTAAGAAAAGAGTTTCCAGTTCTTTAGAAGAGGTGGAGAAGCAAACTGACTCGATTGTTGATAGCTCAGAATCCTCCAAGAAGAGATTGAAGAAGGATAAAAGGAAGAAAGAAACTGAAAAAGAAAATGATTTTGATGTTCCCTCAACCTCCCTTAATAAGCCCACTACTGTAAAACCAAAACCAATGGAGAGAAAGAAGCAAAGAAAAGCACTTGACAAAGTGAGGCACTGTGTTGAGGTGGAGGCTGATAAGACGAACAAAATAGGTTTAGAGATGAAGGAAAACCTGAGCAAAACCCATGAGGAAGTATCGTCACAGGGTACTAGTGGTGGTAGTGTGTTACCTGAGTTCCACATAGGGGTGTTTAAGGATTTAGCGGCTGCTGATGCTAGTGTTAGAGAAGCAGCTGCAGAGGCATTGGTAGTGGAGCTGCAGGCAGTTCAGAAAGCATACGACAAGCTTAAGAATAAGGAGGAAGTGGAGGGTGCATTGAAATTGGAAGCTGATAAGGATGATGGACTAAATAATTGTGCCCCCTCATTGAGATATGCTGTTCGCAGGCTTATTCGAGGTGTTTCTTCATCGAGAGAGGTTCGTTTCCTTTCATTTCTTTCATAATGTTTTCCATATTTGTATAATAGCAATAATGCCTTTTCCATTGCGTCTCATGATATGTACACAATTCTGTATAAAGGTCATTTTTTTTGTTTTTTCTGACACTACCTGCTTTTACTATTTACTGTTTGTGCTTCTGTCTCTCTGTTGTTACTTGGCATAGCGGCGAGTTTATGTCACAGAACAGCTTGTTAACTTTTCAGATATATCTTATAAGTGGTTGAACACATTTTCAAACTTAAACTCCAGGACTATAACACAATAATAGCGTAGAAATAGAAAATATCTCCAAATTTTGTGATGAGAGCTTTGAACTGTTCTTTCTGTTCTTCTTGAGCTTCTGCCAGGAACACTCAATATGATTTGTCAAAACCTTTTGCTTTTATGGAGCTTTTCATTTTCTTAGATGATGGTTAAAGAAAGATACTCTATTTGAGGTGATGGCTCAGATTATTCTATTTACTATGGTTGTGTGGTTGTAAAATCTGATGCTCTTCTAACTCTAATTGGTTTCTAAATTATGTAAGGCCTTTGAGTGTCCCATTGGATTCAAGTGTTCATGCTAAGTACCTAACATGCTAAATTTATGCACATTTTGCATGTGGCCCAGGGCGCCGGGGGGGGAGGGGGAGGGGGGGGATCCTTGCTTTTTCCACCTAGCATAGGCTGTAGAGTAGATACTTGACAGTTGATTGGCTCCACATAGACACTCAAAACAAATTATCAAATTTGCTTATTGTGTTATGGCCCTTATGGGTCTCAAGATAAAAATAACGATTGATCTAATTAACCTGGTTGAATAAATATTTGTGTATTGTGTCTGACAATTTTTACACATTTAATGATTCCAACTATTTTGTTGGATATGTTTGTAGGATCAAGTCGGAGTGTGCTATACAAAATAAACTACAATAATAGCTAATAGCTAACTATGTCCGATTTCTATTTGGCAGTGTGCGAGACAAGGATTTGCATTGGGTTTGACTGGTCTAGTTGGTGCAGTTCCTAACATCAAAGTGGATTCATTGTTGAAGCTAGTTGTTGATTTGTTGGAGGTCTCTTCTTCAATGAAGGGTCAGGTGGATATCATACCTCTTCTCTTTGATAGTTTGTCCTGCTACCATTTTCAATTTTCACTTGTTAAATCATTAGGTGATGTTGTAGGAAGCTAGGGACTGTCTTCTTGGTCGGTTGTTTGCTTATGGAGCCCTTGCTAGATCGGGAAGAATAACTGAAGATTGGGATTTCAACAAGAATTCTCCATACATCAAGGAATTTACCAGTTCTCTCATCTCCCTTGCGGGCAAGAAGCGGTACTTGCAAGAGCCTGCTGTTTTGGTTATTCTGGAATTGGTTGAAAAGGTACTTTTATTCACTCTTATAACATTCTGCAGGAATGGGCAAAAAGAATTTTCTTACTTATGGTGAGAAAACCATATTTTATGATGGTTTCAGACTGTATTATGTAATCTAGAGGCTTTCCAGTTCATGAATCAGGGTCCTCTTTTATGACTTGATCTTGTGATTGGGAAAATGTTAATTTAATTACTTTTTCTCTTTGGGTCCCTCATTGGATGGCAATATTTTCAAAGTGAATTAATGAACAATACCTGCATAAGCAGTGCACAAGACTTTCATTCTTGCAAGATCTAGGAAATGCTACCTATACGGTCAACCATTCAGTTATGCAAATTTTATTTATTCACAACTATTTGATCTTACCTCCAATGTTATTGCCCCTACACTTGCCCTAGTTAATTGACATTCACAGGTTTCATTGGATTTCTTTGAAGAGCTTGACTAGTCAATGTGTAAATAATAGATTGCAGCAAGAATGCTGTTGCACAGGATGAATTGTGGTTGTTTGATTAAAACAATCATACATTATGGTTTATATTTAGATTTTTTATCTGACTATCTTCGCTTTTTCCCTCCCTTAAACATCTAGCTTCATTATGTGATTCACCAGGTTCTTTGGTATTCGTTGAAATGGTTGACATTTCTTGTAAATTTTCAGTTACCTTTCAAGGCCTTGTTAGATCAAGTTCTTGAAGCTCCAGGACTTCAGGAATGGTTTGAAGGTGCAACCGAAACTGGGAATCCGGATGCCTTACTTCTGGCAATTAAATTGCGCAAAAAGGTTGGCTTTGATCATGAAGTATTTGGTAAGCTTTTGCCTTCTGAATACAGCAGAAGCAAGCTTTTCTCTGCTGAATATCTCTCCTCAGTTTCCAATTGCTTAAAGGTAATTGTAGGTTTTTTTTCCCCCCTTTACAAATATTTCAGCAAAAGCAAAGTTGTTGAAAGTGGTGTGGTATTTTTTATTGTGTGTTACCATGCAGGAGTCCACATTCTGCCAGCCTCGTGTTCACAGTGTCTGGCCTGTTTTGGTAGATATTCTCTTACCTGATATGATTTCGCAAGATATGGATTCTGCATCAGCCATAAATTCAGTTAAGAAGCACAAAAAAAGTCGCAAAGGCAGCTCAGCTGAAGAAGATACTGAGAAGAATGTTTTATGCTTTTGTGAAGTAATTATTGAGGCTTCACTTCTAACATCGTCTCATGATCGTAAACACTTGGCTTTTGGTATTCTACTGCTGCTTCTTCCTAAGCTACCTGCTTCCTGTGTCCAAGTTGTATTGTCTTACAAACTTGTCCAGTGCCTTATGGATATACTATCTACAAAAGATTCTTGGCTTTACAAAGTTGCTCAATATTTTCTGAAAGAGTTGTCAGAATGGGTCAAGAATGATGACTGCAAACGAGTTGCTGTGATTATGGCCCTGCAGAAGCATAGCAATGGGAGATTTGATTGCATTTCTCAGACAAAGACGGTTAAAGTTTTGATGTCAGAGTTCAAATTTGATTCAGGCTGCTTGTTGTTCGTTCAGGAATTAGTTAACATGTTTTTGGATGAAGGACATACCTCAGAGGAACCTTCTGATCAGAGTCAAACAACAGATGACAACTCAGAGATAGGTTCAATAGAAGATAAGGATTCTGTTGGGATTTCAGGAACTTCAGACTTTTTGAAAAGTTGGGTTGTAGATTCTCTCCCCTGTGTTTTGAAGCATTCAAAACTAGATCCTGAGGCAAGGTTCCGAGTGCAAAAAGAAATTCTGAAGTTTCTGGCTGTTCAAGGTCTCTTTTGTTCTTCTCTTGGTACTGAAGTAACTTCCTTTGAGTTACAAGAAAAGTTTAGATGGCCCAAATCAGCTATTTCAAGTGCTCTTTCCAGGATGTGCATTGAACAACTAGAGTTGTTGCTTGCAAATGCTCAAAAAGGAGAAGGCCATCGTGCAGTTGTAGGTGGCCTTGAGTTAAATGATCTTGGTTCCTATTTCATGCGGTTTCTGAATACTTTGTGCAACATCCCTTCAGTTTCATTGTTTAGGTCTCTGAATGATGATGATGAAGAAGCATTCAAGAAATTGCAGGCAATTGAAACTCAGTTGGCAAGAGAGGTATCCTGTCAGCTTAGTTATATTATGCTTTAATTTGTTGAGAGGTCTCATTTGTCTCTGTTTATTGCTTCTTTTTTGTTCACCTTTTTCATCCTCGATATGCTTATTTGCATCTCTTCTATCTGAGTGAAGAGAGGTCTCATTTTGTTTTATTTAGTGTCTGATATTGTCCATCTCCTTCTTTGAGTGGACTCAATAGGTGATTCTGCAGATGCAACTTTTGAAATCAATAAAGCAAATGTTCATTTACTTGCCCACCCAATTCCTATCCCCTTCTCCCTTCTCTATATCTTTGGTGGTGGGCTTTTTCATCTTTTTAGTGATATAGGAGAGAGAAACTTAAAAGAGAGGGTAGCGCTTTTGGTGGGATCTTCAATTGTGCAAAATTGTAAGCTAAAATTTATGTAATTTACCCCGGTTCTGATGCTTCAATATGCTATCCATTAAGTTCTGGTATCCCAATTGCTATGCTTATTTTAATTACTCAATTGTTGCTTGACTCTGCTGATAAAGTTGTTTTAATCATTTTACTTACCCTGATGACAGGAGAGGAATTGTGGGCTAAGCGTTGATGCCAATAAATTACATGCTCTGAGGTACTTGCTTATTCAATTATTACTTCAGATTCTAATTCGACCTGGAGAATTCTATGAGGCTGCAGCTGAACTAATTATATGCTGCAAGAGAGCTTTTGGCACTTCTGATCTTCTTGACTCTGGAGAAGATGAGTTAAGTGTGGATGGTATACCTAATATAATGGATGTCCTCGTGGATACAATGCTTTCACTGCTGCCACAGTCATCAGCACCTCTGCGCTCTGCTATTGAGCAGGTACATTGCAAAACCGGGAGTTTAGTCCCTTGAAGACTTATTTGTTCAACTGGCATGTGATTAAGAGTTATTTGAAAATATGGAATAGTTTTAAAATTGAAAATCTGTGGAGTCCATAATATTGATTAATTGAAACTCAAAGAAATATTGGAAAACATTTGGAGCCACTTCTTTTTTAGTGGAGGAAGTATTCATGGAGTACTTTATGGTTAAAATTTCCATATAAAATGGGATGATCATTTTGGAATAGAATAAAAAGGCTAGTAAGACATTCAATTTGGGATGGAAGGAGTAATACATGTGCCAGAGGCAAGAGAGATGATAGTAAAATAGCTTATGGTTACATGAGATTTTGATTTCTTGTGGCTGTTGGTGGCAATAGGATGCTCATAATTGTTGAAATGAGTGAACATTGTCTTTTAACTGTATCTCAAGAGGAAGTATTGAAGATTGATTGGTATCAGGAAAGCCAAGTATCAAGATGCTTAATTATTCCTCTTTCCCCAGACTGAGCTTTACTATTCCTCTTTCCGCAGACTGACTGCATAATAATTTATCATACAATCCACCTAAATGTGTGTAATATTTATTGATTAGATTGCTGCCTGCTCCTTAAAAAAAAAAATGGTGATTCAATGTTCTTGTACTTTCTGAAGGAGTATCTTTGGTTTGTGTATATATCTTCTAGCATGTCATTGCCCTTTTTAGAGGTATGTGATTAGTATCTCTTTCAATTTTCTCTCAATAGCAACATGTGTTGGGCTTCTTCATTGGTTCTGGTTCTATTTACATGGAAAAACAAAACATTTTTTATGGCATTTTGATATGAAGTACGCTCATTCTTCAACATTCATGACAAAATCATACCACTAAGCTTGAATTTTCAGTTGGTCCACTTCCAAATTCCAACTGTGTATATGGCTCTTGATACTTGTTTTCTCATTGAACTGAATGCTCAATGTTACTTATCGGATTTCCAGTGTTTACATAAGTAATTGTGAGATTGATCACATTCTTTTAGGTTTTCAAATATTTCTGTAATGATGTCACTGAAGATGGACTGATGCGGATGTTACGGGTCATAAAGAAAGATCTGAAACCAGCAAGACATCAGGATATTGGCAGTGAAGATGAAGACGATGACAATGATGATCTTCTAGATATTGAAGAAGCAGAGGAATCAGATGAAGCTGAGACAGGTGAAACAGCCGACAGTGATGAGCAGACAGATGATTCTGAGGCAGTGGGTAGAGTTGAGGCTGCAAACAATGAACTTCCTGAGACTTCTGATGATTCTGATGGTGGGATGGACGATGATGCAATGTTCAGAATGGATACTTACCTTGCCCGAATTTTCAAGGAGCGAAAGAACCAAGTTGGAGGTGAAACAGCTCAATCCCAACTAGTACTTTTTAAACTCCGCATTCTCTCTTTGCTGGAGATTTACCTTCATGAGAATCCAGGCAAGTATTTTGTTGTTATACCAGATTAATACTCGTCGTAAATACCTTTCACATAATAATTAACTTTCCTAATTACATTTAAATATCTTTGAGAGTGACCTGAAATGTGGAAATATTTTATTCTTGCAATGAAAGAAAATATTGCATTATAGGTCATAGGATTGCTCAGTTGGTATAAAGAAGACTATACCAAGAGATGCAAGCTGGAGTTTGATCATTTTCCCCTAGGATTCGGATCAAAAAATGGAAAGGGAGAAGGGAGGGGACATCTTAGGATTAGATTATTTACCACAAGTCAGGTTGCTGGCTTTGCTAGTGTGGTGATTGTGATTGAATTTGTGCATTATGGTAGATGTATTTAAAAATAGTAACATGCTTTAGAGGAATCAGTAACTTTTCATTATTTTTTCAAATTTTCCTGTTGTAGGTAAGCCACAGGTGCTGAAAGTGTTCTCAAACCTGGCTCAGGCATTTGTAAATCCTCATACTACAGAAGGTAGTGAGCAGCTTGGTCAGCGTATCTGGGGAATTTTGCAAAAGAAAATATTTAAAGCCAAGGAATATCCCCGAGGAGAGGCTGTGCAGCTCTCTGCACTTGAATCTCTTTTGGAGAAAAACTTGAAGTTAGCAGCAAAACCATTTAAGAAAAAAAAATCTGGTTCAAGTACATCAAGTAAGAAACACTCAGCTTCATGGAATCGCCACAAGATGATTTCTTCACTTGCTCAAAATTCAACATTTTGGATTCTAAAAGTCATGGATGCAAAAAACTTATCTGTTTCAGAATTGCAAAGGGTTTTTGACATTTTCAAGGGTACATTGGTGTCTTATTTTGATAGCAAGAAGTCCCAAATGAAATCTGAATTTTTGAAAGAGATCATTAGAAGAAGACCGTGGATTGGGCATAATCTATTTAAATTCCTACTGGAGAAATGCGGTAGCACAAAGTCACAGTATCGGCGGGTTGAAGCTCTTGATCTGATAACCGAGGTGCTTAAATCACTTACTGTTAATGCTGATGACAGTAGCCAGCATTCATCGGTGAAGATTTTGAAGAGCCATCTTCCGCAGTTATGTAACCTGATTAAGGAGTTGGTAACAAATATGCCGGAGAAGCAGTCAAGACGAGCTGATGTGCGCAAGTTCTGTGGCAAGGTCTTCCAGATATTAACAAGCCTAAACCTGACCATGTCGTTTCTTAAAACATTGGAACCTGATGCCCATGCTGCATGTGAATCTCAACTTGGTGATACATTTCTTGATTTTGGGAAGAGGTGACATTTTTGTTTTTGTTTTCAGAGATCAGTGCTTTTTTAATGACTGCCTGATTCTGTTTGACACACCTGCAGAGCTAATCGGTGTTGCTAATCATGTCCATAGAGGAGTCATCATGGTCCTGTAGGACCAGTCAATTTTGGAGTACTTGTGTTTGTATTTAGCAGGTTTTTATGTTATGATGATGTAGACTTGGTTTTTGTCACTCTTTAGTCTTTCTTTTATAGTCACTTATAGCACTTGAATGTTTCGCCTGTCTGTGTTTTTATAAACTTGTTCCCTTTCAAGTATATTGAGTGGGTGAGTGTTGGATTCCTTGAAATTCAGGATTAACTACAGGCGATGGGGGAAAAGATGGTTCTGTAGTAAGCAAATTGCAGTCTTGATTCATTCATGATTGTATGGAAGGTATTACGTTTTCTGGCCTCTGTGAACGAGCTTTATGCATCCTTGGTGACTTGAGGAGAAAAAAGAAAAAGGAGAAATTATTCTCATATCTTTTTTGTCAGGGTGCTAAAAGCCCAATGGGAAACTTGCGGCTTTTTTAAAACTGATCTGCAGCTTGTTTTCCTGCCTTAGAAATCAAAGTAAGCTGAAGCTACTGGTTTTCCTGCATTGAAGATCGAGCACGCTGAAACTACTGAAACTGGTAAAATGGGACTGAAAAGGGCGGGCTTCGGCTTTGGGCGAAGCCAGCCATCCTTTTTCAGTCCCATTTTTACCAATCTCTGTCCTGGTTTTTTGAATTCTTTCCCAGTCTTTGTTTCCGAAGGGCTGGGCCCCAGAAAATGGACCTTTTTACACTTATTTATTAGCTTGGTGCAGAATCGTCTCAGGTAAGAGGATTTTGTCAGTCATCTCAGTTCAAGGTTGGCTTGCTTTATCATTTTAGTTTTGACTGTGCTTTCAGGGAGGCAAGTTCATGTAGCTTAAAGAGTTTACGGATAAGTCATCATACTTTATGATGGAGCAGAGCTCAATATACATGGAACTAAAGTTTGATTCATCCAGGGAAATGAGTTCGTAACTTGAAAAACTCGTTTCGTTCATTTGTTAAAATTTAGTTTAATTGGCTCATGGGTAATCTGCAGTGAGTCCGTAACAAGCGAAACTGATAGTTGGATATGTTATTCACGGCACGGTTAATTCTTGTAGTTGCTGGATATATTTCAGAACTGTCATTGGGTTGGACACGATTGGTAGCTACCACGTTTCTCTTTGCGGCTTCTCACGGGTCGACTCTTTCAGCTATTTTTGGCGCTTAGCTACTGTCAATGTCCACCGCAAATTTAAGAGAAAACAAAGGAAACTTCTCCGTGTAGACTAGACTAGCAGGAGCACAACACTGAAGGAACTGGACCGATTCCTTCGAGGGACAGATGATCGAAAGAAGTACCATATTACTACTGAAGATAAAAAAGGCCACATCTAACTTCATCCCACGGACCATCTAACTTCATCCCACGGACCACCAACTTAATTAGGCGCCGACAACGACGATGACGGCTTTTGCACTACCACTCTCCATGTTTATTTGACACTGATCTAACCATGGGCCATGGCCTATGTTCTTCTTAATTTCAATAAATATTCTGTGTCAAATGGAAAATTTTCTTTACTCCAACCAATTAATATCACTCTGTTTAAAAAAAAAAAAAAAGAGCAAAATTAACAATGTAATGTTACTTAATTCTATTTTTGTTTTAGTTGATAAATTGGCCCTTCGGCTCCATAGCAATCAGACAGAAAACGTCCCCTAATTTCAGATGGACCACAGCTTGCATACGAACCGCCGATTCATAACCCTCCTTTATTCCCTGTTGCTTAACTTTACAAAAACAGGTAGACCCCCACAATCAGAAGAAAGAGGGATTCGCCGATACAATTCACCAGATACCTGTGGCAAACCAATTCTCCATGCAAAAGAAGTGCGTCCACAGCCGATCCGTTTCCCTGCAGCGAAATTTCGCTTGCTTTCCCCATCTTCATCTGGCGATGCAGATTTTTTCAATCTACAATAGAAAACAAGATGCCGAAAAGCAAGCATCAGACTTTCCATTGGAATTGTTTCCCGCATCCAACCAATCTCAGGCTGGCCACCACAGCACTCCAACTCATGCTGCTCTTACGTTCTTCCCAGATCATTAATGATCCCAGTCCCAAATTTTCCATACTTCCCCTCTGCCCCTTGCTACCCACCCTGCTGCTTATGCTACGAAAACCCCCAGGAGTTGAAAATCGCAGCTCAGCTCAGCTCAGGCCATTTTATTTTACAATCATGGCAATAACCATAGAGAGAGGATCAATTTGCTAACTAATCAGTAGATGAAGCTGAGCAATGCCAGAAATTGGGGATGCTTGCTACTCTTCAATTCAGTCCTGAGTTTTGGATGGCATGAATTAACTCACGGTCCTCCCACTTTGACTCTTGACTCTTGTGATCAGGTTATAGGTGATACTGGTATTGCACCATAAACTTTAATGATATGAGCCGGAAAATTACTAGCAAGTGCACAAAATATCTTAACCCAACAGCAGAAGACTGAAAGATCCAAAAAAAATATAAAATAAATAAAGCTATATTAGTGCGGTAAGACCTGTACAGAGGTATATCAGCTACCCTACACCATCATCTCCCTGTCTCTAAGCACTGTGGACTAAAACTAGTCCTAAAATCCAATCTACAATTTATAGTTAGACTTGATTGAATTCAAATCAAGCCAAAACTCCCCCATCCCTGGGCTTCCCTCTTCAGACTGGAACTGAAAATTTGGCATCACATCTTCACAACTCTGCAAAATTTGATCAAAATACTTAAGCTCGACCAATTTTAACTTGGTGCAAGTTGAAAAGGTGGAAGCCTATCAAGGGACGCATGTATATACCTTCCCTCGAAACCAATGTGGATGCGGAAAAAAACAGTTAAGGAAGCCAATTCCCAAGTCTGAAGATTTTCTTCCTTCACTTGGGTTCATGATTGTGCATCATCTGCATCCGAGTCACTCCCAGAAGAACTACGTGAATCTGAATCTGTACAAAGAACCTCGGGCTAGTAAGCATCCTATACAAATATCCCAACCGGGTAACACACCTCATCCCAAAAAAGTAACACAAGATTCAATACCACTGGACGAGGAGGAATCACTGCTTGAGCTGCTGGAGCTGCTGGAACTGCTACTGGCATTGCCGTGTTCTTGACCAACACACTCATCTTTCTCAATCTCCACAGGAGGAAAGCTTGTTGCGGGCATGTCATCATCAATGTCCACATCCTCATCACCAGCTTCACCCTTCTTGGGTTTCTTTGCTGAATCATTCCTTTCACTTACAGCACCCTGTTGCAACATTAACAGTAAAATATTAAATTCATGGACAGTAATATTCAGGAAGTACCAAGAGAACAAATAAGCACAAAGAATCCAAAATAATAATGGGTCATCGTATAGTACCCCATCAAGTTCCGTATTAGAGGTACTTGGTGCAGCTGCCGGATTGTTGTTATTCATCATCAACGCCTGCCTCTTAGTTTTGCTAACCATCTTCTTCCAGTTTGTCACAAATCTATCTAGCTCCCAAAGAGTCTCCGTATCCAGGGCTTCAATGTCAAGCTCAATTTCATCACCCTCCTGAGCCAAATGCTCATTTCTTTTCCTTATAATCATGACCAACTGGGGCATCTTCTCCTGAGGTAAACTCTGCAGTCCAACTCCAAGCTTATGCTTCTCCTCCATACTCATCTCTCTCTTATTCGGATCCTTAGCTCTAGGTTTTGGCTGCTTCCCCGTTGCCACTCTTCCCACACCCGCCTGCGACATCACGGGAGGTGCCCTCATTGGAGATGGGGTCTGCACAGGTGATTGCACTTTGGGGGGGATTACAGGAGGCGGTGGATTAGATGGAGTTGAAGTACTAGAATGAGCCTGCATTCTCTCCTGCTTCTTCACAACAGGGCTACTATTCGGGTTTTTCACCCTTTCAGGAGTAGGAATGTGATTCCAAGAACTTCCCTGCAATTCCTCAACGAAACCTACATAACCACCACCGCCACCAAGAAACTCTCTCCGATCATTACCAATTTTCTCTCCAACCGGCCTAAACAAATCCTCGAATCTAGCCAGAAGCATATCAGCCCATCCGTGGACTTGATCCGTTTTAGGGTTATATAACAAAGCATTATTAAAAGTCAACCTCACATCAGCTGCAAATTCAGCAGGTGAAAGGTACAAATTTTTGGCCAAATTGGATCGCACAGTGCCTAAATCCATTGGCCGCTTCACAATCTGATGATAATCGTGAAGCCCTAAAGCCACTGCGTCCACCGGCTTATTAAATATCCAGCCGTTCTTATGTTTCATGAGTTTAGTCAGTATCTGCCTACATTCCTTCATCAAAACCTCATTCTCCACGCCACTGCCGGCTATCCCTATTGGCCCATTGTCAATGCCGTAACATAGTCTTTTCGGATCTTTCTTGGATCCTAAGGGAATCGGCCTTTTATTGCCAGACAATTTCTTGGATTTCCCTTGAGATTTGGGATTATAAGCGCTGTTGTTGTTGTTGTTGTTGCTGCCGCTGAATTGACCCGACTCGATTCTATCTCGCAAGTTTCGGATCTGTTCCAGCTCCGAAACCAGCCGTTTCCGCAGCTCCGAGAGCTCGCCTTTAGTGTAAGACGTGACGTTGTAGGTCAAATATCCGCCTTGATTGAATCCGGAAACGTTCCGCTTGATTTCAGTTGTTAGCTTTTGATTAAAAGAGTAGGCATCGTCGGACGCCGTCTGCGTAACGGCCGGCGAATAGTCGTGGTGGTGTTTGTTGTGATGATGTAATTGCTTCTGCTTTTTTTTAGGGTTAGGGTTAGGGTTCAAGTAAGGCAATTTCCCCATGAATGCGCCACCAGATTGCGCCCAGCTCGATTCATTGCCGCTTGCTAAGACGGCTGAGGCCATGAATTGCAACGGCGGATTTGCTCGGTCTCAAGTTTTTCGAAAAACATGTATTAATATAGCGAGCGTTTGCTCCACGCGCTGGACGGAATTTCCCAAAGTATCCTCCTCGGTTCACCGGCCTCCGGCAGCTATTCCAGTATAAGAAACTAATGATTCTGGCGTTTGAAGACTGAAGAATACAAAAGGTTACCAATGAAGGTCTGTAAAGGCTTATTAGGGTTTGGGTGAATTGAGCGAGAATGAGAGGGGGAGGGCTCGGCTTCTTAAAGGCGATGAGATCTGCCCGTGAGATTTACGGGTAGGCTGTGGACCGTCGACTTCTTCTTTGTCGTTGATTCAACGGTGGATGCGGTTTTATTTGCTGTCCGAGGGGTGACCGGGATATCAGGCAAGCACGGTCGAGATGGAAGAAGGTTTGCACGTGGAGCTATAGCAGTCGTTGGATGCAGAGGTTTCCTGGAATGGAGGGATGGTATGTATGTTTATTATATCCAGTTTGAAGCGGTTTTGGTCGCATGGGTCTAGGGTTTTGTGGGAAGGGGATGTGGGGCCCAAAGGTCTAATGACGTGGAAATTGAGCTAAAGACGTGAAATTGAAGCTAAACAGCAAAATACTAAACATTTGTCACGTCACCTGACGCATTAATACTAATTATACCTCACTAAATAGCTAATATAGATCTTCTTTATGTAATAATTATGGAAATTTATAGGGATATAAAAAATCAACCTAATTGCCTGACAAGATGTGATTGATGTTGATATATCATGTACACATGACATAACGTGTTTGTGCATTCACTACTAATAGCAATTTTCAATTAAAAAAATGGATTAGAAGTGAAATTATAAATGTTATTTTTCAACAAGAAATTGTCTATTTTAGCTATTTACAATTTAAGTGTGTTTGTGCACTCATCTTGTCTTTGTGCGTCCTCTACTCCAATTCTAGCCACCATCGCAAGTTCTGGTTTACCATCAATCGTCCTATACAAAGATCATCTCGTCTCTGGACATGGGATTCCAGAGATTAATAGAAGACTTGCAAAATGAAAAAGAAAATAAGAAAATGAAGTCTCAGATTCGGAACATTTGACCTATATTACTGACTGATGTTGCAATACGTGTGATTATACATAAATTTATTACAACTAAGGACAATATTTTACAACAACCACTGCATCAAATGCCAAAAAAGTGGGAAAGATAAAGTAAAAAAGGAAAAAAAAAAAAAAAAAAGAAGAAGAAAAGCAAAATATACTCTGAATATACAAATATTCAATCTTAATTACTAGCTTTAGAATACAGGCCAAAACAACAAAGGATCACAGCAAACGTCTATTAGGCAACAGCAACACAAAGCTGCCAAGCTGCAATTAACGCACAATAAATTAGTCCATATTGTAGAGATCATTGACAAAAGGGATGAAAAATGACTAGAACCAAATAATTTTTCTTTTAAGAAAAAGTAAAACGATAAGTTGCATACCAAGCATCAAGAAAACTTGGTTTTGCCGGTGGTGGATACATCGGCGGTGGTGCCATCACAGGAGGTCCCTGGTAGTAACCTGTTAGATTAATGTGAGGATCATCAACGTTATTTTTTTTTTCCTAGCCAGAATTATTATTTTCCGCTAGGCAATTACAGTTATTGTGTGCATGGAACAAAATTCAGTACTCAACTGCAGGGCTCTAGTATTACAATACAAATATATACCATTGAGAAGTGATTGAGAAATGATAAGCAAGACGGTGGT
Source organism: Mitragyna speciosa (assembly GCA_024721245.1). Lineage (NCBI taxonomy): Eukaryota > Viridiplantae > Streptophyta > Magnoliopsida > Gentianales > Rubiaceae > Mitragyna > Mitragyna speciosa. Next base: position 29,777,081 of record CM045555.1, read on the forward strand.
AGTACTGATCACTAAGCATTGACGAGACGAGGTTAAGTAGCTCATACTCTTATGTATATTTTCAGCTTCCTCATGGATCATTCAAAAAGAAAATTGGAAAAAAAAAATGAAAACATGAATGTTATAAGAAATACCTTGAGCAGGATAGGCGTACTTTGGATTGTCCATCGTATGTAAAGAAATTCCAGTTCAAAGAATAATAAGACAGGACTTTAAGAGGAGAACGTGAATCATTTGAACTTGGGTAGGGACTAAAGCAACAGACAAAGGAATGCGTGGAAATTTTTAACCAGGTGTATTTGTTAATGAAATTTTCAAGAGAAAAATGGGAGTAGTTTCTGGACAATGGACGAGGATGAAGTTTTTGGAAGGCTCTATAAATTACCGGAGACAAAGTTGTTGGTTCCAACTTCCAGATAATCCAAAGAAACCACAAGATAGATAGACGCTGGATTTTCCTTATTAGTCTTTAATCTTTATCCATCTAATAGCCATCTGGGGCGGCTGTATACACGCGGCAGAGCCCCAAAAACTAGCCGAAATTGATAAGTAGAATGAGGATAAAGTTCCAAGCCTTTTCATGTATCTGTATTTTCTTGAAAAATCACGTTACTTCAGCAGCTAACGCCTGATTGAATGGGATCCATGAATATTTGCCTTATTATCTCAGAGTTGCATTAGCCTGGTATTCTTTTTTCTTTTTCTTTTTTTGGTTTGATTTCAGGTTTCAAATTCCACTATTGTTGAATGATTCTTAGCAGATTACGTATTCTGAACTTTTAAATTTGTGTGTTTTTTTTTAAATGCAATATGTATATCAGCTGTAAGTATTTTACAGTGTGTACTTTCTTGGGACGCCTGCAAATGTACAGGATATATAAAAGTCGGCAAATGTAAACTTACCTTCGGCGTACGTTTTGTGTTACGCACTTGGATGCTTCTTCATCTCTCCCTTTTATAAATAAAAATGCAAATTTTTTTGGATTTCATTTATTATGTATGTAAATGCGGACAGCTGATAAACGGACCAAAGCACAAAAAATTGGCCGTACTTACTTATTGCTCCATAAAATAAGTGGGTTGTGGGCTCGATAGAGAATTTATACGAAGTTTATAATATGGCTTTCTGATTTGGGAAAGTTAATAAATTGCAGATGTGCATAAAACATCAGTAGAATGAAGTATTGTTGCTGGTTAATACATTGAAGCATCTGCTAATTGTTCACCATGCCTAAGTCGCCCTTAATTGGCAACCCAAAAAGAAATGGAAGAAAAAGTAGCATCTTTTGGTAACTATATTGAATCCCCACTAACCCCCCAAGATAAATATTATATACACTAGATGTGTCATGGAACATATCACGTGATATATTTAAAATCAATTTCATAATACTAAATACTGTAAAATGTGATTTACTGTCACCACATGACAATAAACTATTAATTCTAATATATCACATGACAATATACGTGATGCATTTAATACTTTTTAAACCTCAGGCCAAACGAATTAGACAAGAAAAAATTGGAGGCCATCTTGTGAATTGACATAAGTTGGTAGTCAAAATAAGTTTGATGATGCTGTGAGGCTCATAGTCTATAAATTATGCTAAAGCTATTATAACAAGTTATCAGAAAATTAGGGGAAGAATAGAAAAGTATGAAATGATAAGTCGGCTTCTTCCTGAAAAACACAAGCAATTTTTAGTTGTTAATGGTTATCAATATTCTTTTCCATCTTTTTTTTTTTTTTTTTTGAGTCTAAAAAATGTTAAGAATATTTAAGTTAGGAATCAAACATTATTAACCCGCAGAATCTTAGAGATAAAAGTGTGGGTTAGGTAGCATATATTCGAGCTGATTGGAAACAAATGATAAATAAAACAATTCCACTTTCCCGTGCACTTTCGCCACGGATCAATGCCTCAATAATTATCAGCCCCTGTAAAAACAAAAAATCATCATGCTAGATGACTAGATGAGGTGATTTTTTTTCCATCATGAACAAGTGTAAAAAGAACAAATAGAACAAGTGTACTTGCAAAGTAAGTCTAGAAATATAATACAGAGGAGGACAAGGACAGATTCCATTTCCAATAAATTCCATAATTGGGATTATTGAAAGAAAACTAAGCTCGATTGCAGCAAAAAGAAACAAGATAAAGAAAACAATAACCAATTTGCAACATGAAAACTTATTGAACGCCACAAGTCTCTGCTGTATATTATGTATTACATGCACCATTACACAATCATATTTTCTACATGAAAAAGAGAATTAACAAAGAGCAGGAGAGCGCCCCGCGGAAGAGGAGGAGAAGGAGGGGGGGGGGGGGGGGGCAATATAAAACTATACACAGTCCTGGCTATGCCACAAAGATGACGGATGGATCACAGCAACACTCATCCAGGAGACAACAGCAACATAAAGCTGCAAGGCTGCAAATATATTGTAGCAGAGAAAAGTTCAATTCGTATATCTATAATAACTTTGATCCCCAAGAAACTGAAAATTAACGAAAATTTCCAATAAGAAAAGAATAACTTCTAGATATAAACGTACCATCCCTCTAGAAAACCTCGATTTTTTTTATTAGGCGGTGGAGCAGCACTGTACTGATACTGAGGTGGTGCCATCACTGGAGGTCCCTGATAATAACCTGCCCCAATAACATTATATTAGTATTAATTATTCAGATATAGAGCCATATAAGATTGTACAAACGAGTGAAATTTTAGAAAATTTGCATCTTATTTTCTGTTTTTCAACACCAAATAATTCCAGATGATCAATTCTCAAGGACTTATAATTAGAGGACAAGTTAAGGATAAAGAAACAAGAATTACTTTACCTTGCCCCTGAGCAGGGTAGGGATAGGAATACTTTGGAGGCTCGTTCATGCTGGAAAGAGAACAAAGGAAAGAACAAGTTTGTATTTTGAAATGTATGAATTTGTGGGCAAAGGGGTTTAGGTCATCCGTTTTATCTTTGCAGTTTATTGAGTATATATAGCAGAGGAAAAGTTTCAGAAGAACAAGGAACCTGATACGTCTTGGATAAGAAAAGCGAGATCATTCTGACAGTCTGACGAATGGGGAGGAAAAAGAAAGTAGTGAGAATATTAGCTATGAATTGTTGACATCGAATTCTGGGTGCCATCCGAGGATGGTTGCACGAATCAGCAGCCCACATTATTAAGCAATAGGCAAACGTGTTTGAAGTAAAAGTGCTAAATTTGTATACAAGTTCGTTACTAGCACTTGAGGGTAAAGCATATCTGGAGGAGGGCCAACTTTGATAACATCCTTTTTGCTTGACTTCTTCTTTAGTTTATCTTGATGAATTTTTTTGTGTATATTTACCTTATATTTGTGTATATGAGTACAGCTTCACATGAAAATGAGTAATTTTATACAAAGTAATTCTACCTATCTTAGAGAAGAATTGAGAAAAGAATTGAGTTCAGTTTTTGAAAATTAAGTGCATAAATTTTGACCGTTTACAAGAAAGATAAGGATTCAAAAGTGATAGGAGGAGATTACTTTCTCTGTACATGCATATATGCAAATACCAAATTATATCCCGTTTACTGTTAATTGTAATCGAGCTTGATCAATCTTTTCAATCCATACGAACTCTAGCTTTCAATTCAGTTCAATTAAATGTGAACTGAATCACAACGGGAAATTGACGACAAGGGAAAAGAAGGCCGGATATGAGTGTTGGAAAATTGTCGAATAGATACAGGAATAATCACGCTAGAATATGCACGAAGATCAATTATTCACCACTTCTATTGTTCTTTTCACCTTTGTTTTTACGTTTTTTTTTTTTTTTGGCTAGCTAGTATCTTCACAAAGTTCTGAACGACAATGCAACTAGAGAAACATTGCAGCTGACATAATATTCTTTTCTTTACAATTTTAATGTCATCAAGCAGAAATATTTGAATTTCTGTCCATCCTAAAGACAAATATGTGTTCACAAATCAAACCTTTACTCCCCCCCCCCCCCCCCCCCCAAAAAAAACCCAAAAAACCCACCCAAAACAAAAAACCAAAAAAAAAAAAAAGTGTTTCTGGAGCTTTCATATCAGAAATGTAAAATGGCAATCTGGACGAGAGAAATAAGGCAGTACTCCTGGAATTTAATTATTCTAAAAAATATTAATTTTAAAGATCATTAAATAAGAAAAAGAAAAAACTTTTTAAAGCGGTTTCCGTATCAGAGAAAACTGATAAAGCTGCAAGAAATGTGAAACTAAAATTAAAATTGCAGATAATGGTTGCAATTGGTACTGACTGCTCCACGTGAAAAAGGAACGCGTGGGTACACTGTTTTCGTGGCCCACAGGGTATTTTGTTAAAAACAAGCAAAACTATTCTTGTAAACAAAGGTGGAACGGGCACAAAAGTAATTGCCTTTCATCCACAACTTTCTTAACCTTATTTATTTCCCCATTCAAACCCCCTTCTTTTTTTCTTTTTTCTTTTTTTTTTTTTAAATTTAGGGGTTCCGCGGAAGTTGCAAGGTGCAACTGTTTATTATTTTATCGACTTTTCTAGTTCATACTACATCAATCCCCACGAATTGATTCAACACAAGTGGGATGTTAAGCCTTATTACTATGTTTTTTTTTTCTTGGAAAAGAGCATTCAAAGATAAAATGATAAAAAAAATGGATGCAAATGAAACACATCCACCTAACTCATCATCCTATTATCAATGTGTATATTATACTACTAAGCTAATATAAAATCTGAAAGAAGATTAAAATTGTTACCAATTTTTTTACAAAGAGCAAAAATTGTGATTTTTTTTTTTTTTTTTTTTTTGGTTTAATCGCACCTTTTCAGAAAATCTATTCCCCAGGTGGGATGTTTTTAGAGAGAGAGAGAGAGGCGTGATATCCATTCTATTCAGACCTGAAAGGGCCATGATGCATGATGTTTAAAAGCACTACACTCCAACTGATGTATAGCAGGCCGGTTTCCCAAAAGGTGTAACAAGCCTACATCGGATCCAAAAGCAGCGAGCCCTAGCAGCTTCTACCAACCATTGCATCTGCAAGCTGATCACGATGGTGAAGCCGACAGGCTCAAATACTAGCAGAATGATGGTAATAGATATTCATGAAGAAAAGGTTCATAAAACAATGAATTACGCCGTAGTGTAGAAAAAGCCTGCGACGAGTATTTGGGCTGAAATGTACTATGGACCTCCCTCGGTCCCATATAAACATTGATGGCAAGTCAGGTACACCAGTTGTAGGAACTTCGTTGGTTTGATGGTTTTTTTAAACTTTAAATACGTATTTTAATCACAATTTTAGTACATCTTTATCAAGAAAAATTTTTAAAATTATTATAATAATATTATCAAAAAAACACCTTAATAAATAATCATCCAAACACAGTTAGTGAAAAAGGAATCTTACGTTCCAATCTACGATCTCAGTTCATCCAAGGCAATGGGTTCCAGCCAAACTTGTTTTCAATATCTAATCACTTACCAAAGACTCAGAAACTTGTTTGCAATATCCAATTAGTTTCCAAAGACTCTGAAGTCAAATGATAATGACATTTTTGGGTGAGAAAATCAGTCTTTCCACTGTATTAATTAGTTTATTCATTAGAATTGACATAACACTATGATGATATAGAAAAAAATCCATGCATGTTTGCTTACCAGTATAAATGTAATGAGAATTTTATCATTTGCGTACACCATAGCACAAAATTTGGCTCCACGCCATCTCAAAATTCGTCACTGGAAAAGTGACATCCGGTGAATAGGATGAAATGCTGATGCTGAAAGAGGGCAATGTTAGCGGGTCAAGTGGGTTAGTAGCGACTAAATTGATACAGGAAAAAGAAAGATGAAAGAAATATCTAACTTGAAATTGAATCAAAAGATTTGAATTGGTGGGGGCCTGGGAGCCGTTCTTCTTGTGTGAGTTGCTTCTGAGGATATTTCCACCTGTCTGCGGAAATTCCAGCTGCTATGCCTTATCTCTAGCGTGTAATCAATTGTTTTTGTTGGGAAGATCTAATCTTCATTGGCTACTCTTTTCTTCCTATGAGACCCCATGACAAGAGACTGTACCACTTGGCAAAAGAATTTTAACTCCCGTCAACCCATGATATCTATGCGCGTAAACAAAGACCAATTAAAAAAGCAACTCAAATAGGTACTATTCAGGTACTTTTTTCTTTTTTTTTTTTTTTTCTCTTTTGGTGGGGAAAATTCTACATAATATTCATGGCTAAATATCAGGTGGATCCAAGTCTCGTCATCAAAAGTTTCCCTCAGATTTGGATATTTTTCAACGGCATTGTATGCTTCCCAGTTTTTTAAGGTAACTGATCTGTTGATACAAGTCAAGAACTCTATTAGGGTTTCATCTGAATTAAGGTGGGAAGAAAATATTAAGGTTTCATTTGATTTAATGTGGGGAGGAAAATTGATCTAGTCAGGACTTGGTCAAAATCAGGATTAAAAAATTGAAAGAGCACGCATGGTTTTCCCAAACAAAATGGCAGAATAAGAGATGCAAACTTGGCAAAGCTGTAATTGCATCGATTAACAACGTTTTCGGGGCTAACAACTAGTAGCAAGGTTGAACCAAAAACTTGTGTTTGAATCCAAAGAGCAAAGCTCTAACATACAACACAAACATATAAAACTTACTCCAAATGTGCATGTGCATTGGCAGCCAACTCACCCTGTATAAGCTTTAATTCTTCGCTAGTACTACTGCCGATATATATCAAAAGCACGTCCCTGCATTAAGTGATGAAGGATACAGCTTGGCAATTTTATTTTCATTAACAGCAATGCCACGTTTGGAATTTGCAGGGCTTCTGATTCCAATTTCACCATCGACATCACATGCAAAAGGAGGAATCCTTTGGTCGTTTACTTTTCGTGCTTGCTATATAATTATTTCAAAATGCAGATAAACAAAAATTCTTTGTTTGCGATCCACATGGATGGCGGTATGAAATATCGGTATCGTGTTTTCTTTTTAGTTATCCGGCACCAGCATCACCCCGCACCCGCAACCCCCCTCTCTCTTTTCTTTTTTCTCTTCTCTCTTCTCTTTCCCCGTCGCCGCCAAAGCAACCTTCATCAATCATGCTCGCTGTTTCTACTTACCATCCACGAAGAAACAGAACTATTAGGCTGCCGCAATTTATTCTTCCAATGTTTCTGCAACAACTCTCAATGAAAATACCGCAACAACTCTCAGACTTCCCTCAGCCTCAGATGAAGAGGCAGTTTTACCTTTGTTTCCAAATGCAAGATTGACACAACCATGTGGCTAAATGCGTAAAACTCAGCCATTTTCATCCCAGCTAAACACAACACCTCTAGAAAAGCTCTTAACAAACCAAGGAAATACAGATAAAGTGCCCAAGATTTGACTTTATTCGTTATTTTATTTATCAAGTGGATACATTCCAAACGAAAACAGAGCAATGGATTCATGTTATGTCTTTAGATAATTACCTTTAGATTTGGATTTTCCACACATGTACGAACTGGATGTAGTACAAAAGTTATTGGAGAGCATGTAGAAATTACCCACAGCCTATGCCCTAGGAAACTATGTAGCAGCAGTCACAAGATAGAATACAGTAACTTAGTCTACTGCATGATTGACCTCTCAGAAATGTATCATCCGTAGCCGACTTCAACAGGCCAGCAGAATGAAATCATTCCACGTTCCTCCTCACCCACACTTACTAGCCTTTAACCATTGAACTAATATGAAATGCAGTACATAATAACCATTCGATTACGAGAACAAGTATTCTGTATCAACTTTTTCAACACTACAAATGCCTTAATTCGGCCCTCACAAAAGAACCAATCTCCCTATACCATGATACATGGTTGCATAAATCATAAGTAAAACATAACCAGCAGAAATAACGAACCAATCACACAAACAACGCCTTCGACAAAAAGCTCAATTTAATTCCCACATAAATTTACATAGCACGGTTCTTCTGACAAAGTAACATATGCAGTCGAAACCAAATTAATACTAGTAAGTAACATAATGGAGTAGTAAATCCTTGGTCATATGATTTTTCGAATTTTATTAATGTTTCCTTGGTAACTTTTGAATTTCATCTGTTTTTCACAAAGAACCTTGCGTAGCCTTTGGGACAACCTTACCAGCCTCCTGATTTAGCGCTTTCACATCACCACTCAAAGCAGCAGCCGCCATGGCCGAATACTGGGCTTGTTGTTGTGCCGCTTGTGGTGCATAGTGGGTTTGTTGTTGTGCCGCTTGTGGTGGATACTGGGCTTGTTGTGCCGCTTGTGGTGGATACTGCACTTGTTGTTGTGCCGCTTGTGGTGGATACTGCACTTGTTGTTGTGCCGCTTGTGGTGGATACTGGGCTTGTTGTTGTCCCGCTTGCTGTGGTGGTGGGGCCCCGATTACATTCACAGGTCCCTGCGCTGTATAGTACACTTGTCTCCCACCCCCACTATCGTACGCCATCTGGGTGTACCCGGTTTCCGTCGCCCCAACTCCACCTGTCGTTGCCGGTCTCACCATCCCATACCCCTCTGAATATCCTGCTGCAATTTTTGTGGGTCCTTGGGGCGGCAGGGTAGGTGGCGCCGCTGCCACGGACTGTACAGGAGTAGCCATTTGTGGCGAAACATTGTAGGGCTGGTGCTCCCGGTACATCTCCGGCACCCTCTGAACAGTGTAGTACCCCTGACCCGTGGGCCCAGTCACCTGCCGAACCATTTGCGGGGGATACGCACCAGCCGGAGCTGGGATCATGTAAACTTGCTGGTCTGTACCAAAAGTACTCGCTGGAAAAACCCCACCAGCGACTTGCTTCTCAGGCCAGTATCCAGCTGTATGCGGTACGGCCATGGTTCCGGGAACGGTAACTGGACCAACCTTCTCCGGCACCTTTTGAACGTAATACTCACCGCCTGCTCCGACGGGGTGTCCTCCGGCGAGATTATCGTCGCTTTTCCTGTGATACAGCCTTTCCTGCTCCTCAATTCTCAACCTCTGAAGATCCTGAATGTGTTTCTGGATCGGATCCGACACGATCGGCCTCTCGTCCAAAGCCGGTACCGGAATTTCATGCTCATGGGAAGCCTGTTCAGCAACCGGATCTCTCAATTTCCCTGCAGCAACCATAGACGGCGGCTGCTGGTGTTGCAGCTGCTGCTGCTGCAACGGTGGCGGAACCATTCCTTTCTCCAATCCGAATAAGAAATCCACATTCCCAGCCTGAGGATGAGGCGCCGCCGCCGCCGCCGCCGCCGCGGCGGAAGGTGGAAGAGAAGTCTGAATAGGCCCAGAATTCAAAGCCTCCACAAACCTCTCCTTCTCAGCCTTAGTCACCGAATCATCAGACCCAAAACTCCTCGCTCCCACCACCGTGGGCGACTGCGACGGCGGCGGAGTACTCGCCGGAAACAAAAACAACCTCAACCTTGCGGGCTTGGGAGAAGCCCTGTAAAGCCTATCATACTCTTGCATCATATGTTCAAGGTCATCATCATTGGTGACAGAAATCAACGCATCAAGATCTTCCCCTGGCAACTGATACTTAAACGAAACGCCGTCGCAATCCCACAACGCCGACAGCTTCGCGATGAGAGATGCAAACTTAATATTACGATCGACGGCTAAGATTTTAGTCTCGCCGCCCATGTAGGACAACTGATTATCATGCGGGCGAGGGTGGATTTTGCCGCCATAGCTACACATGAACTTCACTTTGTGGTGGTGCTGTGAGTCCTCCCATGGCGATGGGTTTTCGAAATCAATTTCCCGTGAGCGGGGAGAAGAGTCACCGGAATCTGGATAAGACGCCGGGTAAGAGAAGTTGTTGTTCTCCATCGGCCCAAGTCACCGGAGAAGAGAGTAGAGAGATGCAGTAGCTGAGTTTTAATGGATTTTGGGAACTCTTTATTTTTTTCCCCTTTTCCTTGGATTTTTTTGGCATAGTACACCCCAATTTCGTTTAGGGGCTTTTAAACTGGGTGTGAGGTGGGGTTCGATAGAACCGTCTGCGGGTGAAGAACGATTGCATGACGTGGTCAAGGTTTAGAGGTGGGGAGCGATGGGGGTGATGGTGAGATTAGAAATGGGCCTGGGGAAGGGCTGTGAGTCACGGCTAGGGGACCCCGGAGAAGATGGGTGAATTTTATACATTTGATTATGGGGAAGAGAGGGAGATAATTGTTGAGTGTTGACTGTAATTGGACCAAGACTTTAGGGAGGATTTTCCTCTCAAAAAAAAAAAAATAGGAAGGATTTTTTGGGGACTAAATACTACTATTATAGTGTCAAAAAGTGTCGTGCGTAGTAGCCATGGAAATGACGCCTACGTTTGGCCTGAACAATTCTTTAAAAAATTTAATTATATTCTTTAACTATTACTTTATCATACATATATTACATTTCAAAAAATACTATAATATTATTATTTCAGTAATTTTTTTTTTAAAAATACAATCGAAACGAAATCCAAATTTTTTTATCTGAAAGAGAACATATTTTTGCTTCTCTATTTAGGGGAAGGGGGTGACATGGGATTGATTTATGCCAAAATCTTGTGTAAAGTGAAGTCTACGGAATAAATGTTATATAGCCGAAGATGGTTTGGGTGTAATGGAATTTTTTACTAATTTGAATAAATTAAATTAGCTAATAGTTTATTATGTCACATAAATTTGTTAATTAATTTACTATTTTTATTATTGCTTGTATATTTAGATTGATTTATGTATATTTAATTCATGTTAAGTTCGATAGTTTGAATGATGTACTTGATCTTTGATTCTTGGAAAAAATCCCCAGTCTTTATTTTATCTCTACTTATTAAGAGAATGCTGTTCACTTTTATGCTAGTTTGAAAGCTATTAATTAATTTAATGTAAAAATAAAAATTCTTATGAATAGTTTTATATGTAGTTACAGTTTAATTTAAGGTGATGGATGAAAGAGTATTATTAGGACCTCAATTAGTGGAAGAAGAATATTAATTGGGCATCAATGAATTGACTCTTGTCGGTGGTGACATCTCCAAAGATTTTCAGTTCTAGATTTCAAATCAGATAGCTAACTTTTCTTTTTTCTTTTTTCTTTTTTCGTTTTTCTTTTTAGTCACTGGTCAATTTGAATTTTTTTGAAGCCATACGTTTTGTGGGAATGCAGTATTTCACAAATGGATATGACCTGATCAAGAATATGCAATGCTATGGGGGTATTTTAACAAAAAAAAAAAAAAGAGAAAGAAACAGACAAAATCTCCTTAAAGAAGAAGTTAACGGATGGGATTTGTCCCCTAATAATCATAAGGCTCCTCTCTTTGTCTTTAATTATCAGCCAAGAGTCGACAAAAGTCAAAAAAAATCAACTTCTGAAATAATAATGATATAGCATTTCAGTGCATTTTTTGTACTGTTTCAGCTTTGCAGTAAATAGTAGGAAAATGTGGAGCTGACCACATTAAGCACTTGTTCATCTATTGATTCTATTCGTAATTTAAAACCTAATGGAAAATCTATTGTACAAATTGCAAAAGCACCTCTTACGTTTCAGCTTTTCATCTGCGCATGCAAATTAAACTAGTAATATTTTTTTTTTTGTCAAAATTCAACATACTAGCTTACTCCTAACCTATTTTAAGGGGATGGTCCAACTGAACCTGAGAGGCCAATGGGAACTAAACCACCATTGGACCAAAGGAGTACTATGGTGCTCCTTTGGATTTAATACCATCCAACTGCTGCAGGTGGGGTTAGAACCCCAGACCTGCAGCAGGGGAGCTAATCCAAGAGCTCCCCTGATCACTGAGCCTTCGGCTCAGTGGCTATTAAACTAGTAATATATACACAAATCAAATTTGCACCTCTCTCTCTCTCCCTCTCTCTCTCTCTCTCTCTCTGTGCACCGTTTGAACTCTCAATCTTGATAACGTTTCAACTGCTAGACCAATGCTATTGGTGCCATTATTGCTCGTTAACGAATGCAATCTCAGTAATTATTATATGAACTGATAGCTTAATAACGTGTCACGTACTATAAGTACCAAATCATTAATTCAATTGGTTTCAGCGGTGCCTTACTACCTCAGTCATACGTTTTCTCCTTTTCATTTATCAAGGGACATGGATTTATCACAAAAACGCGTCAACAACACCATGTAAATGTGACCTTTGCTATTTGAAGTCATTTGGCCTATCTTCACACTTCATTCGAGATATATATATATATATGAGTAGGAAAAGAGTTTTAAAAAGACCCGACTGCCTTTTTTGTCTTTTAATCAACTATTTTCGCTTGGGATTCTTGCCAACCTATCCAGTGCTTTGAATTAAAAAGCAAAAGAAGGAACCAAATATTTGGTGAAATGGCTAACATAAGAACAAAATTGGAACAAGACAGTGCACGTTCAAATAAAACATAAGGGAAAATACACGTTCTCAGCATCTTCTTAACACATTTATTCCATGCATAAAACAAGTACGTAAAAACAAAGAGAAATTCAAACAAGTCAAAGCTTAATTTTTCTTTTTCTTTTTAATAGACAAGTCAAATCTTAATTGAAAATGCCAAAACTAATAAAAGGCTCCCGTTTCGGTTGACATGCTCGTCGAGCATTACATAATTATTTGCATTTGTCTTTCAAAACGTTAACTCAACGGAACAGCTGACCGATTTTATTTTTTGTTTAAATAATCGAACTGGTCTTGATCTACCGGGCCAATTTGGTTTGAAAGAACCAATTTTTTTTTCCCTCTAAAACCTTTTCAATAACGAGAAATATATGTGAATGTTTGATTTAGTTATATCTGTCAACAAAATGTCTTAAAATTGTAAAATAAAAATTTATGTGTATGTGAAATTTGAAATACACACGTGGAAGTTTATTTATATTGACAACATAAGCTTACTTTTACTTATCTCTAAGGGATGTTAAAATAAATTTACTTACTCTATGCGATGTTATTTTAACTAGCACAGCCAACTTGGAGGAATTATACACAATACTCTGCATTCTTGACAAATAATTTTGTAAAAGGACACTGATTATTAGAAATCGTGAAGAGATATTCGAGAATGGTACTTAGGTTCCTTGACAATTTATTTTGAAAAAAAAAAAACATGTATCCTAAAAATCGTAAAGGATATACAAAATAATCGGAAAAAAAATTTGACTGCTTATTATTTGTGCTACAATATATGACTAGATTTCTTGAGACAATTGAATCCTTTCACTTAAAAAAACATTTCTACACTTTTTCTGATCTTACCAGATTCATAACAAACAAATTAACAAATATTTGACATTTCTTAACTAGGAAATTAGTTATAGAAATAGTAGGAAACATATTGTGAGTTGCTTCAAATTTTCTCTCTTTCTACCGCACGTGATTAAAAATTAATGTATTATGAAATGTTCTTAACTTTATTTTTTTATACTGCACATAATAAAAATTAATGGATCATGGTTTTAACTTCCACGTTATGAAAGTAAATATATTAAAAATTAATTTCTGATCTGAACCAAATAGAGTAGGAGGATGGGTACAAATTTACAACAATGAAATATAAAGTTTTAGAAGTTTTAGCGGAGATCAGAGCAAAATGTTAGATCAGTTTGGGATTCTAATAGTTGTGGATCTAACATATAGATCAAGATAAGTGCACTTATCTTGATATAAGGGTTTGTTTTTAGAAATCTTATGTGAAATTTTATTAAAATATTGAGAAGTGCACTAATTTGAGTTCTAGTGTCACCGCTTGTTAAAAAAATTTCTATTGGACATAAAATAAAAAGCTATAATTTATATATTTTCAAATATCCAATTAATTTTTTAAAACAAATAAAATACAAACTAAATGTTCTAAAAATAATAAGAATTTCTATGGTATTTTGTCATAGAATAACTAACTAATTGCACCTCATTTAATCAGCAAACCAATCAAGCCCATTGAGATTTGATTGGCATATTGCCACATCTCTATGAAGAGAGACTTAGAGGGGTTCTTGCAATTTTGGGCTCTTACAAGGATATGGTTTATCATCATCATCATCATCATCATCATCATCATCATCATCATCATCATTATTATTTCTTTTTGCGGTTATATATTATGTTTATACTTCTAATATTGCACAATAGTCTACAGTCCTAAAATGGACAGACCAACCTGACATGGGATTGGCGACCAAACACAGTTGAGACTTAACAGTTAGCAAATATTAGTACACACAATTCTCGGCGATGATGGCTCCAAGAAGCAGATAAGTCAGAACATGCTCTCATTGAATGGTCAAATCTTTAGAGTCTCCATGCATGTTCTTCCATGCCTCTTTATTACAACTTCTCGGCTTCTTTAATTTAGTGTTCTTGCTCATGAATGTCCATATGTCCTTTAGCAAAAAAATTAAAACGAATTTCCAGGGGAACAACAACTAGGTTGTTTTTCGCTGCCAAGGTCCGGATTCAACTCTCGACGTTGGCAATTTAGTTGTGTGTGTATAAGAGCTTGTTAAGTTAGGGATATGTTTGTATAAGTTATATTGGGAGTCTCATATTTTATGTGGCAAAATAAAAAATTTCACCCTAATTATATGTGACAAAAGATCTACACACATTAAACGTTACATTCAGAAAAATAAATAAATAAACAAATAAATGAAGTCTAGCGTTAAAGTATTACAGTCTACTAAAATATTATAGACATTATTCTTGTGTTTTATAAGTTAAAAATCTTCATCTATTAAAAATTTTAGCTCGTAGAAATCTCAAATTTTATTTCAAGTTCAATCTCAGTCTTGAGTCTTTATTTAAAATCAAACCCATTATTTAGTAAATAATTGGGCACGAGACAATTAATAGAAAGACAGATGAGCCTGAATTTGACGAAAGTAAAGGGGTGAAATATCACATCATCATTATATTAAAATGATGATAAAATCAGAAATCTTGAAACCCACCATAGACGAGCCAAAGCATTAATTTGGTGTATGCTATCATTCAATCAAGATAAGTCATGTGGGCATCCATGATTTACTGTTTAAGTCAACAGCAGTTCATTCTTTTTCCTTTTCTATTTATATTTCGGGATCGAATGTGGTGCTACTGTTTCTTTTACCTGTCCTAGTCGATTTTAAGCTTTTATTGCTTACTTCTATTCGTTGGTTTGACAACTTCTCCACATGCTTCATCTGAGTAGGTATTACGTGCATCGCGCGCATTATGTGTCATGTCACGATATGCATTACAATCAATTATAATGGAAATAGCATATATTTTTATGAGTAATTTTGTTTTTAACTCGTGAACATCTAAGTTATTGAAAGAATTAGTTATTTTTTTTATATTTTAAAAATATTAAAAAAATATGATATACTTTTTTTTTTGTCACTATAGGAGTTTTGTACTTTCAGATATGAAAATAAAATATCTTGAATATAATAGTATATTTAAAAGTAATATCCAATTTATAAGCATAAAAATAAGAAAATTTCAAAGTAAGCACCAAAGGGAAAGTATTTTTTCTCAATCACAATATTATCTCAAATACAATTATGTGGATTTCGCATATCATAATTTTCTAGTTTGATCGTACAGTAAAAATTTCAATTTATACACAACCGATTATATTCTCAAATTAGAAGACTAAAAAGGTGCTTGATTTTAGGAGCATAAATTGAGCTATTCCCATCTTTAAATGACTGCAATTAATGCAACCGAATTGTGAATGGAAAATTAATAAAAATGTGAATTACTTAAAATCTGATCTAAAAAGAAAGAATGGTTATTCATGAAAGGCAATTTAAAGAGAATTTATTAAACTCAACGTCGTGGACGTTATCTTGGTTGCTCTTTCTTTCTCTAACACACATTCTCTCTCTCTCTCTCTCTCTAACAAACGGAAAGTTTGTGTTAAATCTTATGTGACGATTATAAAGTCATCGACGAGAACTTAATCTATTAGACCTATATTATATTAGCTAGTAAATTGTTTATTCATTACAAAATTTTTGCAAGTAGGCGTTCAACATCAATATCAATTGTCCCAAGACTTGATTGACCAAGATATTAGTTGGGTAACTCTGAGACTCAATTAGTTTGATTCTTTTTTTTTTGGATATCAATTAGTTTGATTCTTTTTTTTTTGGATATCAATTAGTTTGATTCTTAAGCGGCCTTTTCTCCTTTCTCCTCTCACGATATAGAAATCAATATCAATGAACCCGTATTTCATCAAGCTAGCATTGTTGCTTAGATATGTAGAAAATACTAACGTAATAGGCCGAAGCCGAGAAAAATGAGAAGAAAAATTATTTTCTCACTTGTTTACTTAACCGCATAATTATCTGGTATATTATTAACACTATCTCACTACTTTTTTTTTTTTTAATTTTGAGTAAATCACGTAAATACAAACCAATATCGATATCTTTTGTCGATAATACTAATATTTACAATATTTTACGTTATTAAAAAACTAATTCTATTTACATTTACTTTTGTCTTTCGCGTAGTGAAATGAGATTACATCTAGTAGAAATTTCGCCTGTGACAACCACAAGAGGAGTGAGTATTGCGTGCACCACGCGCGCCACGTGGCGTGCCACGTGGTGTACTAGAACCAATTATACATCGCCAAATAATATAAGATATGACCCACCATTGCCACATGGCGATATGTGATTGGTTTTAGTACACCACGTGGCAATGCACGTGGTGTATTGTATACTTTTCCCCACAAGAGAACCTTCAATAATAATTGGCATCCCGTTTACGGAAAGCTGCGGACAGGTGTGGCAAAGTTAGGCCGGCATCCATTTGGGCCTATTGAACATTTAAGAAATTAGTTAATAGTCTGGTGGGTCTGCATCCCACGATACCATGCACTCGGGGAATAAGAAAGACCAACACAACATTGTGTGGATTGGCCCAACCCGTTCAGTTAGACCATGTCCAGGCTCAGGTACAATACCACTCGATGAGGCTTTAGCTCGGTAAGAAACATGCCCTGAGAATTTTCAGTCAAGCTGATATCTTTTAAATTCAAAAGTTGGGCTAAAAAACATTCAAAAATTTTATGAAATTTTACCAAAGAGACAATCAAGCTAGGCAAACTTAGTTCGATAACAGCGTCTGCAGTTGTCCCATGAGATTTATGGTCCAAATTTGGACCAAGTCACATCGATAAATTGCAAAGCCAACGGCCCAAGTCACATAGAAAGTTAGCAAAACCAACGGGACGTGGGCGGTTGACTACCACATTGGACTTAAGTTTTTGTCTTTTTTGTTTTGTGTTGTGGAGTGGAAGGTTAAGATTTTAAACATTGTTTTCCATCAATTTACTACTAAGATGCGGCTTTGGCCACCACATTAGACTTAAGTCTTTATGAAGAGGTGAGAGATCAAGGGTTGCCTCATATTAATTTGCCATTGGCATGTGGTTTTAAATCCATATAGATGCATATAGAGTTGGCAAAAAAACTCAAAACCCAACAACCCGCCCACTAAGTTTAAAGAATGGGTTAGATCAGTTGGGTTATGGATTTTGATGAGTTGGGTTAAGAAAACCCAACTTATTTATTGGGTAGGTTAGGTTTTTTATTTGGGTACCCATTACCCAACTTCTATTTTAAAAAAAAATCAAAATGCTCCATTTTGTTAAAGGCATTTTGCATAAAATTATGTTGAAATAATTTTTTAAACATGTTTTCAATCACCTTTTATAATTTTAACAATATTTTTATTTCACGTACATTACATTTAAAAATTTGTTACAATATCATTGTTTGATAATATTCTAAAAAATTTCAAGTGCAATCAAAACTATCCAAGTCAATTTTTGGAAAATGAATTTTACATATGTTGCATTTTTTTTAGTGAACTTTTAAGAAATTTTGGTCCAGAATACGGACATTACTTCAAAAAACCATTCAAAATTTAATGTTCTCGACAAAATTGTAGTCATTACAAAATGCTAACTTTAGGATAAATAAATAATTGGCAGCTTGAAATGATGCAAAATCCATCATTCTTAATAGTTCGTGTATTCTCTATATATAAATAGAAAATAAAATTCAGCTTCTAAACCAGTTAGTCAAATTTTTTAAAAAATTAAAGAGGAAAGAGTAGTTTTACTAAAAAGCATACACATTGAGAGGATATATTAGAATGACACCATATTCTAAAGCAATTGGAATTTTGAAATATGTCGTGTAGTTATAATAATAAAAGTGTATAAAATAAAAAACCATTAAACTTATAATCATGTGAATGCTTAATAAGGGTAAATAATTACCTGCATGTTCTTTACATAGTCAACGCTACTGGAGTTAATTATCTCTTCTACAATTAGAATCTACGGATGCTTAATTAGAAGTGTGTGTTTGTATTTGTGGAAGCATTATAGTGTGTGAAAAATATGTTTATATATGAAAAGATGCGTTTATATGTGTGAAAAAATCATTTTGTAATCATTTTTTGTGTGTAAATATGTGTGAAAAAGTATTATGTACAAAAATCTATAAAATAATATGTTAGGTCATATTTGGGTCATGGGTTTAAGTTAACCCAATACGACTCAACCTAATATTAACCTAATATATAATTGGACTGGTTGGGTATAACCCATATAAATAAAAATCCAATACCAACCAGCTCAAAAACCGCCTAATTCGCTCAATTGCCTCTCTTATATGCATAGTACGCCCATTTGGTTTGGTAGTGGTTCATGTCAATAACTATGGCCTAGTTTAGTTTCCTTTAGAATAGGTTCGTTTAAAAGTAATAGTAGTAGTAAAGAAGTCGTTGATTGAAAAAAAAAAATGTAGCAATATTAATATTGGCAATTACAGAAGTAACACTTCTTATATGATTAAACTATCTCATCAGTAATTGTTATCCATTTTTATCTCTACAATTTAATCATCCCTATTTTGTAAATACTTGTATATTTTTAAAAAATTTCACACTTATATATTTTTGCCGTGTCTGTAGTGCTAAATTCTTTTTTCAGATGACGACCAACCACCCACCAACATCATCTCAGATTGATTTGAAATCTGATTTGAATTTGTTCATAAACTGTACGGGATGAAAAAGTCAAGTAATTGTCTAGCCGGATTCTGCCAAAAAAAGAAAGAAAGAAAGAAAAGTCTGGATACATGGTAGAGAAGGTCGTCCACCAGATCAAAACATCAACTGCCAGATAGAAAATATAAAAAAAAAGCGCCATCTAGGAGTAAAAACGCCCCCATTTATTACTTTCTTTGCTGTTTGGTCATTTTGGTGCTGGAACTGCTATTGAAAACAACATGCAGAAAATACTCTCTCTCTCTCTCTCTCTCTCACGGAGAAACCAAACCGGAAAACCCAAAAAAGTCACAATGGCGCTAACAGATTGACCCAGTCTGTGTAACTTAGCTAATCTGTGCTCACCTCCTAAACGCCTACTCTGACAATAGTCTCCATCAACATCAACTACCTTACTTTCTCGCTCTTAACTCTCTCAACCTCTCCCATTTATTATTCTTCATATTTATTACGACAACGTTTCTTCTATCCTTCCCTAAGTTCTAACAGTATTTATTTAATTCCACAGATTTCTTCTGCTTCCACATCCGACGGAGACTTCTTTCCTCCGAACTATAAAGGTACGTAAATCAAATTCATTTACGGTTTTTTTTTTAAAATTATTTATTGTAAGTAATTGTCTGATGAATTTTGTTTTGTGATTATGGATATAGCGAATTGTTGGTTGAAAAAATGGGGAAAAAGCGAGTTATGTTGCCGGCTAGTGAAGTTGACCTGACTGATGTCAAATACCAATATGAGAAAATTCAAGGTCTTTTTTTTTTTTTAAATTTTTTCCCCGGTGATTTTGATTGTGATTTGTGATGATATTGAATGCGTTAATTATGCAGCTCCGCATTTGACTGGATTTTGGCTGAAGTTCTTTGTGAACATTCTAGAAACACCATTTGTTGGTCCTATGATTATATCTCACTTGAAGAAGGAGAATAAGATGGTTGAGGTGCGCGTTCTTTTATTTGGAATTAAATATTTGCAAGTTTAATCTCCAATGCCTGCGTAGTTCGAGAAATTTGAACTCATTTTAGGCGATTTTATTGATGGAATTTAAATTCACAGATGTTGAGAAATACCGTGATACCCGAAGCGCCGATGTTTAGACCTGAGTTTCCTCCCCAAGGTTCATTCTTGCACTTGTGGATCTTATACTTAACTCAATTATATGAATGTCTCCTTTGCTATGTTTTTTATACGTCGTATATGTTTGATTCTGTGTATAATACTCAGACAATTAAAAAAGGGACAAACTTTCTACTATGGTTTGATAAGCGAATGGAAGTACACAACTTATGTGCTTTCTGTATACGAGTACACATTTTTCTTCGAGCATTGTATCTACCCATGATATGCTAGCGGTTGAGGAGGATAACAGAAATATATTGAAGAAAAAGAAAAAGGAAAAAACAGCACGCAATACAAACATTAGTTTTCCATTTTCTGTGAACTGTCCAAAGAGGGCCTTGGTTCATAGGAAGAGAAAATTGTATAATGAAGTGGGCGATTCACTTATAAATTCTGTAGTCTGAATGGACTAAACTGCAATAAAGGGTCTGTTATGTTCTCAAAAGTAAGGTTCCCTGATGCATAATGGTTTACCTGTCCTCTTGTGCTCCATGGCATCCTCTTGTGCTCCATGGCACCTTTCTCAAGCAATTTGAGTGACTGAAATTTCATTTCACGCGTAATGCTCCAACCTTGAGTATTCTACCAGTTGAGTTGGTGAATGTTTGTTTTGATTTACATGCCGCTGATTAAGAGAGCATCATCTGAATTTAGAACCAGAATCTGGTGTCGCTCCTTTGGAAGAAGATGGAAAACCAGAAGACCGAGTTGAAGTAGCATTGAAGTGTCTTCCCCATTATAATCCTGATAAGACATGGATTGCTGATTCTAATGCATCTTTCCGTTACTGGAAGATTCGTGATTATGCATATGCATACAGATCTAAACTTACCACCCCATCTATGGTAAGTGAGTTCTAGCTGCTGGGTTTGGTTGTGTTCTTCTCTTGAAAATTTTTTTACAAAAAATTACATATTTTGTCTTGCAGGTAGCTGAGCGGTTCATTGCAGCAATGGAGGAATTCAACAATAAGAAGCCACCAGCACCATTACTAATTTCTTATGACCCTGAGGATGTAAGAAAGCAAGCTGCAGCTTCAACACAAAGGTTTGAGGAAGGTACTGGGGATTTACTGTCTCGGGAGAAAATATTAGGCTGTTGTGCAGCTGACTCTTCCACTGCTGTAAAATGTGATATGATATCTAGTCAAACACCTGATATGTTTTTGATGTTAAGTCAAGACTGATTCTTCTCTGATTAATGGTTGTGCAGGGAAACCACTGTCTTTTTTAGATGGGATTTTCATGGCTATCAAGGATGATATTGATTGCTATCCTCATCCATCCAATGGTACCGGTTTTGCTTTCTGTTTTTCACAATACTTCTTGAGCAATTAAAAACATGGTGCTTTGTGACAAAAAGGTGGAACAACATGGTTTCATGAGGTGCGCAAGGTGAATAAGGATGCAGCTTCTGTGTCAAGATTGCGCATCTGTGGTGTGATCTTAGTTGGAAAAGCCAATATGCATGAATTTGGCCTGGGCACAACTGGAAACAATCCAAATCATGGGTAAGTTCTGCAAAATTGCTATATTCTCCAGATTTAAAATTCTAGATCCTTGTTTTAGGTCATGGATAATAGATGTTTGGTTTGTGCTGCTGGTTCATTCATCACAGAAATGCAATTTAACTTATATGCTACTGAGCTTGAATGCAACAAAACTCTTCAGGATAAGAATTTCACAATTCTAGAATTTATTTTTGATTCTTCTCCATCACATTATAGCACACTCTATTGATCTTTTTTCCTCCAATTCAAGTACTTGATTTGTATCTTATTTGGTCCAGTCTCTTGTAATTTTCTTTTATTGTTTTTAGTGAGATTTTATTTATATGCTGACTTAATGATGCATTATCAGTAGACAGGTTAACATTGGAGACTAAAGTTACCTTACACTTAAAGATATTAAAGCCCCCAGTATTATTACCCAGTTGATGGGGTACTATAGAGGATTTATGGCTTGTATTACTTCTTTGGGGAAATGCTTATATTCATAAGCATATGTAGGCTATATCACATATAATTATGTACCAAATATAACATGTGGTGTGTATGGTTAAGGTATTTCTTCCTTATCTCTTCCTTTCCCATACTTCAACCAAACTTGTAAATTAAAATAAGATAAAGACGTGTTTGGTGCATGGTCTTTTTATCCTATCACACCTGCTGATTACTTTTCTTGGTGATGTCTTTTTATTAAGAGAATAATCTGACTACTAATGTATTTGCTTATTCAGTTTTTTAATGAAAATAATATTTTGGATGGAAGATTTGTAAGTATGTTTTTTGTCTCATAGCATGTTTGATAAAAATTCTTTTCCATATCACAGGACCACAAGAAACCCACATGCTCCAGATAGGTATACAGGCGGATCTTCTTCAGGGCCAGCAGCAATTGTTGCTTCTGGACTCTGTTCAGCGGCATTGGGAACAGATGGTGGAGGTTATACAATAAAACTCATCAGGCTTCTGAACCATTATTTTTCAGTTTTATCAAATGTTCCTAATTTTGCATTATTAACCCAAAGCCAGGTTCAGTTCGTATTCCATCTTCTCTTTGTGGTGTGGTTGGCTTGAAGACGACATATGGACGGACTGACATAAAAGGGTAAGCTCATTAACCATGTGACACTTCCTTTTGATTGTACCGTTTCTCCCTCAACTATTTTTTTCATCTTTAGTCTTGTGATTGCAAGTCACATCTTCTCTTTCAGGGTCACCAATTTTGTCTTTGATTTGTTTAGGTTGTAGCTTTCACTGATTCATTTTTTCATACAAGTGCATATGTATGAATTTCTTTGCAGATGTGTACCTGTTTAGATCTCCAAACTTATTTTGTCTGAAAGGACGCTTCTTGTTCTTCCAACTTATTGACAACCTACAAGGGCATGTAAAGCTCAACACTTTTGAGTATTTTTTTATCAACTTGGAAACTATAGAAATAAATACATTAACAGGGGTAAAATCATCTCCTAGCAAAAGTGATATCCTGTCTGGATGCCGATATCAAACAAATTTCATATTTTTTCTCCTCTTGGTTCTATGATACTGCATTTTATAAGCATTTTTTATTCACTTAACTAATGTGTGCATCTTGGTATTTTACTGTTGACCATCTCGTGTGGCAAAGGTTTATCCATTACGAGTAGAAAGTTTTTATTGTATCTTCTTATTGGTATTGTATCTTACAAATAGTTGTGAAAAGAAAATCCCATATTTTTGCAATTTAATATGGTGATATGTGAGATATATCAAATAATTCAATTGCAGATAGATGTTTTAAGCTGCCACTGATCTCACACTAGTTATTGTGGACCAATTTACTTAAGAGTCTCTGAATTTTCTGTTTCAGAGCACTATGTGATTCGGGAACTGTAGAGATTATTGGGCCTATCGCATCATCAGTTGAGGATACAATACTTGTGTACGTGGCCAATCTGTGTGAATTCCTGTGGATCTATCTCTATAATACTATTCCACTATTTTCATTTTGTTGCATGATGTGTCGTAAAGCATGGAGAGATGTAGAACAGAAATTTGTCGGATTATGCTTCTTTGTAATATAGTTTCCACTTCAAGCATTGTACACTTAAATTTTCCAGCTAGTGTATCAGCATGGAAATGGGTGTTGAATCAAGTTTTGGCTCTTGCATAAAGGTTGAAAGACCTTCTTGATTATTGAAGTTAGCAGACACAGGCAACTGAATACGTGTATGATGCCAGGGAGACTGATACTCCTGGGGAAAAATAATTATTAGTACATTCGTGAAATAATTTTCACATTACTATGCATGTATATGCATACACTACATGTATGCATACACCCACATTCACATACACACATGCCTACATATATGTGTGTATATATGGCAAGAATATTATAGCTCTGTCGTTCTTATTTTCATTTTTTGACCAGAACTTCAGCTTAAATATTGATTTGATGTCATCAATCCAACTCCTTATCTATGTCTGACAGAGAATATTTTTTTTAATGCATCCCAATACCCCCATTCACATCTGACATGGATGGAACTCTTCAGAATTTCTTAGAGTTCTGTTAAATGGGACTATAGAACCACGAAGAGGTAGAGGCCCCAGATTAAGAAATCAGAGAATGTCTGTCAAGGAATGGAAAAGTCCTGGAGAGATGTGTGAATGCATTAATGGAGCCCAACATTTCTACCATGTTGAAAACAATGGGCATTAAAGACTTCTGTTGCTTTCAGTATGAATGCTATCAATCGGAAAGTGGTATCTTCAAATTTATTTGCCTTTATTTATGACTTTTCAGGTATGCGGCAATATTGGGATCCTCTCCTGCCGATAGGATTGCTCTGAAACCTGTAATCACCTCATTGTTATTTTTGCTTAGCTCTTAAATTTCTGTTTTCAGTCGCAAGTCCAGTTATTCTTTTTTCATGCAATCCACAAAAATTGTTAGTCTTTCTGACTGCTATCAGGGTACAGCTCGATGAAGCAAAATAAAAGGTTGGCAAAATGTCACTAAATCACGATTTTTTGCATTCATTTTTGGTATATGGAAGAATGTGGAATTAAAAAAATGGAAAGAGCATTTTACTGGAGCACATTAGTTTTAATAATGAATAATGGTTAAATAGCATCTCATGTGAAATGAATTGGAGATTGTAGTTTAAGTGAAACAAGATGGGCAGGGTGCTCGACTCCAGATTTCAATTTTGTGCAATTACTGCCTAGAATTAATTTTAGGGTTAATTACAGTTTGTCCCCTTGAAAGTGAGGGTAACCTACACTTTGCCCCCTTGAATGCAAAAAATATACACTTGGCACCAATAATTTCGGGTTAAAATTTTTTTATTAACTTAATTCTGCATAAATTGTTAAAAGTTTAAATTGCCCTTATAATTGCGTGTCTATTGACAAATATACCTATAGGCACTAAAATTTACTTTTTTTTCCCTTCCATACATGCCTATCACGCTCGTATATATAATTTTAAAAAATGATTGTACATGCTTACTAACCATATAAAATACATAAAAATTTTTGTTATATTATGCTTCACAAATAATATTTCAATTTGTCATAAAATTATAAAATTTGCATAATAATAATGATATATTTTTTGCATTAGATACAAAACAATAAAGACTTATAGCTAAATTTTTACACATGTGTGTGTGTATATATATGTATGTATGTATACACACACACGAAAAAAAAATTAATTTAACATTTTTAATATATAATGCTACATATATATCAGTTTAGCTTTTTTCTTTGTGCATGAAATATTACATTATGTTTAACATAGTATGTTTATTAATATCAATTTTAACTCTTTTTTTTTGTATATAACATATTGCATTATGTTTAATACATTATACTACATGAATATCAATTTTAACTCTTTATTGGTGTACAAGATATCACATTAATTAAAATTCTATGATCTTATTGGCTTTATATATATGCATGTATAAAAATTTGGATTTAAATCTTTATTGTTTTTATATGACGCGAAAGATATATCACTATTGTTACACAAATTTTAAAATTTCTCCACAAGCTGAAATATTATTCACGAAGTATAATACAACAAAAATTTTTATATATTTTATGGTTAGTTAAAAAGCATGAACAAGTATTTTTCAATATTACATTTTTAAAGATATCATTATAAATGTGTATTGTACGAGTACGATGGACATGCAAGGGATAAAATAAGAAAAGAAGTAAGTTTTAATACCCATAGGTATATTTGTTACGAGGGGCAATTTTGACTTTTAATAATTTACCCAAAATGAAGTTAATAAAAAAAAAATTTAACCCAAAGTTTTTGGTGCAAAGTGTACATTTTTTGCATTCAAGGGGGCAAAGTGTAGATTACCTCCACTTTCAGGAGGGCAAACTGTAATTAACCCTTAATTTTACTCTTGCTTTTCTCCTGATATTTGTGTCTTCTGCGATCGATGGAGTTGCGCCTGATTTTTAACACACTTTTACGCGATGCTTCAAGTTTCATAAATTCTGTTGAAGCCTGAAGAGTGAAAAAGACTTTAATTTTATTGACTCAAAAAGTCAAATTTTGCTAACTGAAGAGTCAAAAGAATCTTAATATAAGTTTAATTTGAATACTTGAGTTCCATTTTCCCCTCAGCCAATGCCCTTCTCAATTCATGCTGAGCATAACATACTAGCAATTTTTTGCTGCTTGATGCCGAACAGTTTAATTGGTGAATGTACTGATCAAGTGCATTTCATGGTGCTTGGAATGAATATTATTAAACCAGCAGTTATTCTATAGTTGTTACAATAATCCTTGACATCTGTTAGTTTGCATATCTAAGTGTAATATGCTGCTCTCTTTTTTGTGTTGGTTGATATAGAGTCTGACAAAGGAGAAGCTACAAGATTTTTGTTTTCATTTTATACATTCTACTGTTTATCTAATTCATTTTCTGATCCTTTTGCAGTCTCTCCCTTGTCTACCATATTTGTCTTCAGACGAGGGCCTGAGTGTCACAGGATCACTTCGTTTAGGGAAGTACACAGAGGTAATTGTACTCTCTTTTTTTGAAGAGAAAAATAGCAATTTGGTAACTCTTGACTTTCATATCATGGGTACTTCACTTTCCTTCTGCAGTGGTTCAATGATGTTTTCTCAACTGAAATCTCCACTAAGTGCGAGGAAATTCTTAGTCTGCTATCGGAAAAACATGGGTGCAAAGTAAATCAATTGTTCTTTTTGCGTGCTATTTATAGAACAGAGCATTAACTGTGTAAAAAGTTATATGTTTTATGCTTCTAATTCTTTGATCTTCTGTCCTTTTAGATGGTCGAGATTGCTATTCCAGAACTACATGAGATGCGTACAGCTCATATTCTGTCAATTGGTTCTGAATCCCTTTCTTCTATGACTCCAGATTTTGAGGATGGGTATGTCTCTTAACTTTAGGAGCTTTTATGGTTTCCATGAATTATTGGGATTTGAATGCACTCGAGGAATTTTGAGTTTTCTCTTCTTTTGTAATGTTTCTTTAAGTGTTATTGATGGTTTGAATCCATTAACTGGTGTTATATCTTCTTGGTGTAGGAAAGGGAAATATTATTCATACGACACACGCACAAATCTGGCACTTTTTAGATCATTCGCTGCATCAGATTATGTTGCCGCCCAGTGTCTAAGGTGAGGAATAACTTACTAGATCCAGAGTCTTAAATGTTGAAATCATTATAATGTACTACTCTCTGGAGTTCATTGTGGATTAACACATAAGTCTGGTTTTACGTGGTTGATTTCGTGTTTGTGCAAGAATTGTTAATTAACTATATTCACCATCCAACCGATGCACAAAGTTCTGGAAACATTTGTAAATTCAAATTTCCACCTGCAATCTGTTTCAGGCAAAATGAGAGACCTTTTAAGATCCTTATCACATCCTAGGAATTCCTTTATCTGTGATTTGAGTTTGCTAGTAGTCTGCATTGGCACCAAACAAACACTTCCAATATTACATTTGTTGTTGATTTAGTGCTTACTGCATTTCTAGGTGACTGTTTAAATTTGCAAACTGCTTCTCTTGCTAATTTATTTGTTATTACAGACTACAATATTTTACTCCTGAGGATCAGGGGAATTTGTCCCTGTTCTTATATATAATTTCGGGGAGATGAAGTGTTCTTCCGTTGCAGAGTGCGTGACTGATAAAATTGATATTTGTTTTTTCAACCATATCATTATTTTTATTTATACTTGTATCATATAATATCCATTTAATTAGGAAATTTCTTACATGTACTTGTATATGTAATCTACATTTTTATCAGGAAAAGGCAGTTTACCTTGTGATATTTCAACTATATAATTTCATCAGGCAAAATATGCAGTGTATTAGAGATACTGAAAACATAATGCGCAGCATAAATTCAATTTCATCTTATTTATTTCAATGCAGACGAAGGATAATGCACTACCATACGGAAGTTTTCAAGAAGGTGGATGTCATTGTCACTCCCACAACGGGGTGTGTATTCTGTTGTATAGTTCTGCGTATTATGATGTAAAAATCTGTTATTGACACTTGAATTTAGTTTCCTGCTTATTCCTGCCAATGGCTGTTGTTGAAATCCTTCGATTATTTGATTACCTTTTGTGGCCCTTGTTTTATCGGTCTCCACTTGCTAACTTGTGTAGCAGCCAGCAGGAATTGCCATTGTTCCTACTTTTTGGTTTACTTTTTTAATGTGACAAAAGGGGGCCCTCTCAAACAAACTCCTAATGGGTCATGACCATTCTTTTTGTCAGCATGACAGCACCTCTAATACCACAAGCTGCCCTTAAATCTGGAGAGACGAATCTACAAGTCTCAGGTTGGTTTGTTTCTGTTACAGTCATGTAAAAACACCACCAATTTGTAATACTTTACTTGCAAGTGTCAGGAGAGTTTGCAGTGGTTTTTGTTTAAATAAGATGCTTCAAGTTCATGTCAAGCCATTTTAGTTGTCACTGGAGCAAACTTATTAGACTTTCTATTAAGAATGTAATTGCTAGAACAATAGTCTGCTTCAAGCTCCAATCTAACTCGACGTGACTGCCTTCTTCTTTTTCCAGGAAATCTTATGCGATTTGTTGTGCCTGCAAATCTTCTGGGATTGCCTGCAATCTCTGTACCTGTAAGTTTGATGTTTCTTAGTGTGTTAAACTGCAAAAATACCAGAGGCCATGGGACTGAAGATGTCCTGCCTCTAATTTATTGCCCCATGTCCCTGCTTTTATCATGTTTTCTTTCTTAAATTATTTTTTATATTGAATCATAAATTTATTCTTGAAGGTTGGTCAATGGATTATTTAGAAGTGAGTAATTACCACCTGACAGAAAGCATAGAAAGCTTGTTCCCTTTGTCACAAACAAAGGCAACCTAAATAAACATTAGATCTGGATATAAAATTGAAGATGGGTTCCATTTATACTAATCTACTAATTACTGGACATCTTTGTGGTCCATTAAAGTAATTTTTTCTTACAACTATAGCCATGTTCTGTAGTTTGTCCTCAAATATTCTTTCCTTTGCATTTGAACGTCTTAGCATTATTTTTTATTCCATTGGTAGTCCAAAATAGGTGAAAGGACTATTTACTCCAGTCATAAAGCAGAAAAGTTCTTGGACTTTTGTATTAGCTGTTGTCATTACAGCTACTGATATAGACATCCTATCCTGTCAATATATCCTTAGTAGATATCCTAGAAACGAGAATTAAATCTCCTGCTGCGACAAAAACTACACAAGATATTCTCTGCCCCCAGTTAGAAACCGTGTTCCGTGTTATTGTTCATTTATGCAAGCAATAAAGAATGAAGCTTTGTGTTAACTATTGATGTGACTTCGCTAATCATTCAACAACTTTCAGATCACTTCCATTGCCAACTTCTTCTAATTGACCTGATTTTTGCACTTCCAATGCTAGAAGATTGTTCTTTTGCAATTTGATGGGTTCAAAATGAGAAGCCTGCTTACGTTGATTACTTTGTTGCAAAATATTTGTATGTTAGGTTGGTTATGATAAGCAGGGACTCCCCATAGGTCTACAGCTTTTAGGCCGTCCCTGGGGTGAAGCTTCCATTTTACGTCTAGCTGCTGCTATAGAGGTATTGGTTTCAATTCTTGCAAAAATGAGGTTATATTCTCTAGAATCAAACACTTCTTGCTACATGGATCATTTATCTGTATACACCCAAAATGTAGTTCTAGCTAATATCCTCTGCATCTTTAGGAGATTTGTCCCGAGGCAAAGAAGAAACCGGTTCAATTCTATGACTTGTTAAAAGGGAACTAACTAATGAAGGGTTTTTGGCTTTGATTGGTCACTCATGGAATTCTGGTGTCGTCTGGAGGAGCTAAGAAGACTCTGATACTGACAGTGTCTGGCAAAACTGGTTCACGCTTGAGCTGATGTTGCAAAATAAATGATCGATATACATACACTTAGGAAAATAACCAACAAGGAGGATTTGCTTTGGGCTGTGACAAATTTCTTCCCGCCAATTGTAAAGCGCACCTTTTTATTTTATTTTATTTTTATAAAACCTTGTGTTTCCATGTCATGGGTGTGTGACACTGTGAAGGTATCGCTTAATACTCTGGTAGTAACAACAGTGTGTTTGAACGCCATCTTTCCAATTTTTTTTTGCCCAAACACATTTCTTAATTGCTTTTTATCTTGTAAATACACTTACCCATAAAGATACTCTAATAGCATATTTTTTAAAATTCTTTAAAAAATTTCATCCAAACACACCCTTCAGATTATCCCATTTGATTCATAAAGAAAGATCAACATGACGAAAAGATTACAACAAAAATTCCAATAAATATGCTCCCTTAAGCTACAAATTTTAGATTATTCATTATGTAGTACAGAAATGTTTAATGCAACCAGAGAGTCATCATCTCCACAAAACGTATAATTGCTTGACTTATGAGTTGAATTCAACTGTAAACATCTCGGGTTAATCAGAATAAGCAGCAATGATCTAACCAGTTGGTTCTCCATCTTTAACATATTTGATTCTTGCGAATAGAAATCGGTTATGAGCTTCACATAAACGATGATACGAAGTTAACAGGAAAAAAAAATGTATGATAGATTGAACGCCTTTTAATGACATAACAATTTTGAATAATTTAATTACTAGTCTAGAATCTATTTCATCTTGTTAGTGACATAACAATTCACAATCGAATAAAATAAATGTGTGTTCCGAAACCAACTATTTATAACATTATTCATTCATTGTTAATTTGAATATTCCAAAATTAGGATTTTTTTTCCATTAAAGCATATTAACTCACTGGTACAATAGTATGGATATATGGGTATAAGAGCAGGAACTAGGGTTCATTTTAACTTTTAAGTTTCTCTCAAGTTTTGTTTCCTTTCGGTTTTCAGAAAGGACAGTTCTGTTTCTTGGTTTCTAACGCATAGACAAGGGAGAGACTTGCATCACTAGTATTTCTAGAAACGGAATTACACTGCTTATTTTAATATTGTAACGTTATGTGTTAAAATTGACAAAAGTTCTTAAGTTTCGGTGCTATACTATAACACGGATAATTTCACATATCTCCCCTAAGGTATGTGAAAATTGCAGAACCCTGTAGTTTGATTACTTTTACATGCCTACCGTTTCCTTTTTTTTTTTTTTTGGTTAAATTGGGATA
Source organism: Mitragyna speciosa (assembly GCA_024721245.1). Classification (NCBI taxonomy): domain Eukaryota; kingdom Viridiplantae; phylum Streptophyta; class Magnoliopsida; order Gentianales; family Rubiaceae; genus Mitragyna; species Mitragyna speciosa. Next base: position 29,808,536 of record CM045555.1, read on the forward strand.
ACGGTATCTAGAATTAAAGATTTTTGCTGGATAGATCCCATCCCCGTTAGGATTTGTTTCCATTTGTTGGGTATTTTGAACCCTCATACAGTAGCCATAAAAAAAAAAAAAAGAAAAAACTTGGGCACCCCGGTCCCGCGGTGGGTGGGGGGGAGAGAGAGAGGGATCCCTTTGCTTACCAAAAATGATAAATACGATCAGATGGCCCTAGACATTACGGAGTGACGCTCAAATTCATTTAAAAAGTCATCATCTCACAAAAAGATTTTATTGCTCAACTGATGAGATTGATGACGATTAAAATCTTGCTAATGGGAACATGGCACTGGCAATTCCATGCTTTTTCTAAAATGGATTGATCTGGGTGGGATCATACGTCTCTTATGTACTTCATTCTGACCAAAAGCAACTGGATATGAACTTCTTATACTCCAAAAGAACAAAGCCTAATGTAGCCTAATACCATTGAATAGAAGAGATTGAAGAGCAAGATGACCTGATTTTGCCTTAACAATTTTTGTGGTAAAGAAAACGTCAAACCAAAGGATTGGGTATCTCTGAAATAATCAAGAATAAGATATTGGTTTGGTAAACATGCCTTTATGTTTCAATGTACTAGCAAACTACTAAAGGTATATATTGTTTGTGCACTTGCAAGGATCGAACCTTCTCCACAGTCCTGAATTGGCTTTGATCAGATAAGTATAGAAAATGGTTCCAAATTGGCTGTTTCATAACCAAGTCAAGAGTGAAGCTATCACTGCACACCAAAATTACGCTCGCATTAAAAGGCTGGTGTTTGGAATATCTTCATTTAGCCTTGCCATTTTCCAGATCCTTCTCATCAGCCAGATCGCTGGGCAAATCTGGCCCAGGAGGAATTCTTCCAGGATAATCTGTTTCTGATATACCTGACTCAGTCATGCTGGAAAATTGGTAGAGTCAGGCAAAAACTCAGGTAGAGGAGTGAACAAAATTGATAATGGCCATGACACATAATGATATACCTTTTATCCACAAGGACCATTGAGCGAAGCTCACAGTTAGCGAAACTGCAAAATATGGAGAAAGAGTTATTTCTTTCTGCTCTTTTTAAACAAATGAACTGCAAAAATAGCCACTATTAGATGTTCACTTTGCTTTAGCTTACACAGAAGAGATCTTAGTCTTTTATTTAGCAAAGTTGCCTGCATCTAATTCCCCAGATTAAACAGGTGGAATGTCTCGGCAGAAACATAGCTTTCAAGATAAGTAGTCACTAAGTTGATTGGACTTCCTTTATTTATAGGAGCAGTTTTCCTATCCTTTTTAGATATTTATACTTGCCTTATTTGAATGTAGATATTCTGGGCAAGTTTTTTTGCAAGTAAATTTATATGTGAGGGACTTGCCATTGGCATTAATATAATACGTTTCAATCAGTTAACTTATCACCCTTTCCAAATTTAAGTTTCCTGTTCAACTTTACTAGTCAATGATTTTCTAATTAGGTAGGTACTTTTAGTCATACAAACTAATATTTGTAAGGAAGCACTTCATCCAAATGGAATTTACTGTTCTGGAACTAGTCCCATGAGAACTTACTGCTTTGCAATTTCTTTCTTCACCAGAGGATGACAGTCATTACCAAATGCATTTAGTGTATGAAACAAGAATCCACTGTGTGTAATGACAGCTATCTCTTTCTCTTTTCTTGTCCATAACCTGCATCCACGAAATATTGTTTTGGGCGGGTGCTTCAGGAAGAGTAAATCAGAAAAGAATCAATCTCATTTAGATAATCACATTCAAATGCACAAGAATGTTGTGACGTGAGTTATCTGAAAAAGCAGAACCTTTGTCACATGCTTTTAAGCATGACCCATCTAAATGCATATATAACAGACATCATGATATAACTGTAGCTATTTATGTGTATGTATTGTCAAATGACTGACACATATGCATATACGAGTATTTAATTTTTGCTTTGAACACTGAATTCTTCAGAAAGCCACCCTTTTTTGGGCAATATGCTAGGGTTTTAGTTCTCAATGCTGCAGCTGTAGCACCTGATTCCCGTGCACGTCCAACGTGAGAGAGAGAGAGAGAGAGAGAGAGAGAGAGAGAGAGATGCTTTGCATTCCAAGCCCAACTACCCAGTGAGCCTCGTGACTTAGCCCCATTCTATCTTAATGTGTTTGGTACCAAGCAGTAAGGACCAGGATTGCCAAGGATCAAAAACTTAATAAGATTTGTTTCATTGACACAAGTTGGCTATTCAAGGTTGGAACTGCCACAATCTATTTCTACACACGAAAAGTGTGCACCTGAAAGGATGCATGTGTCAGCAATTAAAGTACATTCTAGTGCAATAAGAAAGAAGTACTTTACCATTTCATGAAGTTCATTCCCCTCGCTGCAAGTTCTTCTTTAGTTTCCCTGACATTTGCCTTCCACAAAGTATCCTCATCACTTTCTATCTGAACATAAATAAAATTTCCAATCAAATGCAAGAAACAAACTGATTATTTCTCTAGTGCATGACAAATGATAAGATCTCATCACCATCTAAATGACTGGTAACAGAAGTTCGAAACACTTGCCAGTGAAAAATCAATTGCAGGAAAAATGCACTGATATTCGCTGATGCTTCTCCTTCTATCACATGGATGAACACCCTGGAAACAGAGTATTGCAGGAAAAAGATTCAGGCTTCAATATAAACATGACAATATGCAAATAAATTCTGAATCTGGAGTAACATAATCACCTGTACCACATAACATACAAGGGGAAAAAGAAAACTCACTGGATTTAAGAGGATGCCCGTATGAAAAGTAAGTTCAAATAGACAAATCTATGGTTACCGAAATATACCATTGAATTTTAACCAAATTTATTTAGGTCAACAAAGATTCAAAAAGGGTTAATAAACTTGCCACAATTGACAGAAATAGCAAGAGCAATATGCCTATATAATGTTCCTCTCATTACAGTAAAAGAAAATGGAACATTTTGTGTACTATTCAATCTATATAAATATCTATACACTAAAAAAAGCAAAATATATTGTTAATATTTAAACCATTTTAAGAAATCCAATCAAGTGTGCAATCAATTTGATAACATATACTCCATCTCAAGAAAAATTACAAGCATATTCCTGCCAAAAAAAGAAAGAAAAGAAATGCGTATAGGCAATGGACTCATTAGCAAATTAAACAAGATTGAGAAAGAGAACTGACTCAAAAGATGTACCACAAAATCATGTAACTAGATCTGCATGTAACAAACCAGATCAAGAAACTCAAATGAGGCGATTAGTTGTCAGACAGTACATTCAATTTCATTCAATAAAATCAGAATGCATATGCTGACCAAAACTGTAGGAATGTTAACATGGATAATCAAAACGTGCAGACACATAAATCCTTCAAAAGACCCACCAAATGTTCTCGACATAGTTCTACTGCAGCAATGGGTGGACAATTAAGACTTGATATTGCAGCACGCTCACTATTTCCTGCATTTGACACCATTAGTGGCAGAATATCCATCCTGTCTGTATAGCCATCACCACCAAATACCCCAACAGCTGTTTGCATAGTCCTGTAGTGTCATAATAAATAATCACCACAAGACATATAGTCAAGCAGCCAAAGTATACCTTCTTGTAAAATTTGAGAGCTTCGGCAGTGGTCCAATGTGATTATCAGCGTGGTTTATAACTGTTAACTTTAGCCTCCTAGAAAGAGGGGGCAACAGATATTGACAACACAATTAACCTATATTAACAACCACGTCTATTCCACTATGTGAAATAGAGATTGACAGACCCAACCAACCCCCCCTCCCCCGGCCCAACAAAAAAAAATCCAACAAAGAAAAAGAAAAAGGAAAAAAAGAAACTACATAACAACAATAATTGTGGAGCAATTAGTCTATAATTTAGAGGCAGTATCACATTTTATTGCTAGCAACATGTGATGCATAATTCTGCTGGAATTTCTTTCTTAACTTAGGAAATGCAGAAAGGTACTTCAAGAAATGAATATACCCATGTTTAACCAATTGAAATGCAAGGTCCCAAAGTGGCTGGAAGAAAGCCAAAATTTGAAGGGTCATTCTGAAATGATAATGTGAAGTAGAAAAAAAACCTAAAGAATTGGTACCTCATCAATGGAGATGTGACAACCAATTCAATCCTATTCAAAAGGCCACTTGCACGTACGTGTTTGCGCAAATTATCAACCTGATACCGCAAAAGATTGCCGTATCATATAATTACTTTCTAGTTACTTCAAGACTAAAAAACAAGAGAAGAAAAGAGATTCAACTGTTTATGACAAGAAGTTAGATGTTCCCCCACCTGTTGCCAGCCAAGTGGCGTAAGGTGTGCGTCAAAATATTCCGGAGACATATATGCTTTATAATTCTTATCTCCTTCCACATTATGAATTCCTTGAGCATGCCTCACCTAGATTACGATTTAGTAAGACCATTAAAGCCCATTAAATTGTGAGCAAAATCCCAGAGAAAAAGGCAACCTTGAGTGTTCTTTAAACTTAAGAGGCTGCAATTTGAAATATTCAAAGCAAGATAGTGAATATCTTAAAAATTCCAAAATTTACCAACCAGATAAATTGTTTTGCAGCGGTGCAATGGATACAAACTTGGAACTTCACTGCTGTCCATGCTAGCAACTGTGACAAACAAAAAGACTCATTCATAGCTCCCAAAAATGCTTTTACATGGTAAAAGCTCTTACCTACATTATGCAGCCACACACAGATACACATATATATACACACGCGCCCACACAGAGAAGTCAAGAACATTTGTTCGCAAGTGATAATGAACAATTGACCATCCATGAAATTTCAAGGCATGGAAATAACTACTGACGGGAATCTTACTTCAATTCAGAACTAACAGATATTGACCATTTCAATTTCCTGTTAAACAGACTCATTCCACATTGTTAACCAAACAGTTTCCATATTTTAGCTCCCAAGATTCTATAAATTGCACTATATTCTCTTAAAGAAACTAAGATTTTGATTTTATGGTCCTAAAACTTCACGAAAAAATATAAGGGTCTACTCCCTCTCAAGTATATATCTTTACTACTCCGCACCCCACATTTAAGATATCCTTTTGGAGGATAAAAATTGAGACTTTCCAACAATTCCAAGAAAGAAAAGTAAAAATTCAAAAGCACAATCCCCGAATGACATGCTTTAGATACTTAAATCATTTAACGAATCTTTACAGAATTTCCAAAACAATCAAAGATAAAAACGAAAAAGAAGAAATTCTAAATCCAAGTCCTGCAATAATTGAACTGCTAAGTTATAAAAAATCACTGCTGTTCATAATAAAATGAATCTCAAAATTGACAAAACAAACAGTAGGAGTTGACTTTTGACTCACAGCATCGACGACGAGGGAGACGGAGCGGACGCGATGGTGAAGCCGCAGGAGTTGGAAGTTTTAGGAGTGCAGGGAGAATTGAGGAGAATCGGAATCGACACGATGTAGCTGACGATGAAAGTGAAGAAGATATTCTTGAATCTCCGGCAAAGCCACCTCTAATTGTATTAAGATTGGTGGTGGTGGTGGTTGGACTGACGGTTACGGTCATATATGAAGGAAGGACTAAGGATGAAAGAACTGCGGCCCACCTCAGTGCCTCAGTGCCACCCCCCCACTATCAGACAGACAGATTCTTTGCATATTTCGTTTTCGCAAGTTTTCAATTGGATTGGATGGGGAAATGACTGCCTTTTTCACGTTGGATAAAGCGTTTCGTAGGATGTAATTAAAGCATCATCTAATACTAGTATTTATTTATTTTTTTTCCCAACCTCCCACGTTTTAGGATTTATTCTAATATCTATTTAAGTTACTTATTATTTGAAAAAAAAAAGTTTAATGTCACCCTTTTGATGTGTACCCATCTATAAATTTTTCAAAAAATATTTTTTGAAAAATAATTCTTTGTAACTTAAATCTTTTTTGAAATAATTATCTGTATCGGTTTTTTTATTCATCATTTCAAATAATTACTAATTAAGTCACTCATCAAACAATACTATAATAATATCTTAAATATTATGTCAAATAATCGATAAATAATGTAAAAATGATATACTAAGTATTCCTAGACATTTAGTTCATTAATCACATTAATATAAAGAAAAACCAATTAATTTTGTTATGTCTTGTCATAATTTTTCCTTTCTCTTTCTCTCAAGCTTACCTTCGCTTTTCTATTTGAATACAACTAATTAAAGTCTTGTTAGTTGAAACAGTTAAAAAAAATAGCATTACTTGGTAAAATCTTAACAGGGTTTTCATGGTTAAAGTGATTAAAATAAATTTCAAAATGCGAAGTTATTTTTCCGTAGTCGATTTAATTTTAAGTGCCAATGAAGATTGTATTGCGACATCGTTTTGGTCGATTTCCTCTCCCCTTCCTCACCCAGAATTTAGTTCCCCATAGCAGAAGAACCTATAGAGGTCCCCTGTATACTTTATAGATGTTCTGGACGATGATTAACTATGGCATCTAAGCTAAACCGGACCTTCTTTACCCGTTTAATCTTCCCAGCTTTCATCCTTTTCTTCCTCTACTCCACCAAACTCCTCTACACTCCCTCGCAACCCACCAAAAAACCCCATGTTACAATTTCGCCGCCTGACCCTGAGCCCTGCAACCTCTTCAAGGGCAAGTGGGTAACAGACCCAGATCGCAAGCCCATGTACGATGAGACCTGCCCTTTTCACAGAAACGCCTGGAACTGCCTTAGAAACCAAAGGGCTCACATGGGTCGGATCAATTCTTGGAGATGGCAGCCCCAAGGCTGTGTTTTGCACCGGGTCGACCCGGAAAAGTTCTTGGATATGATGAGAAATAAGAACATTGGTCTTGTTGGGGATTCGTTGAATGAGAACTTTTTGGTGTCTTTTTTGTGTATATTGAGATGGGCTGATGCGGGTGCTAAGAAGTGGAAGAGGAAAGGGGCATGGAGAGGAGCTTATTTTCCCAAGTTTAATGTAACTGTTGCTTACCATCGTGCTGTTTTGCTGGCCAAATACCAGTGAGTATACCTTTTTTTTGTGTTATTTTATATTGGTAATTTGTACATTTATTGGGATGTTTTGGGCTTGAATGTTGCTTAATTTCATCTTCGTCTCAATTATTTTTATAGTTGTTTTGCCTGTTCGGAAAGATGTTAACTTGCACAGAAAAAGTTGACTTTTAAATAGTAGTTGAATTTGAAAAAAACAAGAACTTGAAGTTTTGCTTGGACTTGTAATGTATAGATACGGAGGAATTTGTGTTTCTTCTTGTTTCTATACTGAAGGAGAAGTATTACTGGAAAAAGTCATCCTCTAATTTTGGCCGAAAAGTTTTGTTGGACAAAAATATCAGCTTTCTGAGATATAGGTGATTGAAAGATGTGAAATTGTGAAGGAGAAAAACTTGGAATATCTTTTAATCTGATACCTAATGAAATACCCATTTGTGATGCATACAGTGTTTAGAAAATCTATCTCGTAATGCGGTGTGCCTGTTTTACCTGCGGGAGCCTTTTTATTCTTTTATTCTTTTTTCTTTATTGAACTATGACTGCAAGCTCCATATTATTCTGATGCATATAGACCTTGACCCTAAACACGTAGAATTAAATAAATGAATTTGCATTTTACATGCCAATGGTCACCTATATGTATTTGCTTTGGCAAGTGATGGAGGTAGTTTAGGTGTTAGGCTGTTAGCTTCTGGTCGTTTTCCTGAGATGTCTGCGAGGTGGTCGTGATAAAGTAGGGAAACTGCTAGTTTTTGGCTTGGCAATAGAAAAGCTGATTTGTTGCATCTTCTTTGTTTTCTTCAAGTGGTAATTCATTTTTTATGAGTTTATCAACATTTTGTTGCTTATTTGAATCAATCAATTACATGCTTCCAGTTTGTTAAATAAGGTGATGCTGATATGAATGCTGGAGTTCGTTATTGAAATTCATCAAGATCGAATGACCTCTGCTTTTAATGAAAAGAATTACAAAATCTTTCATCTGTCATTTTTTTTTAAAGATTTTGTTCATCTACTTTGGATATAGCAAGCTTACTTGCTCATACTGATCAAAAAAAGGTGGCAGCCAGATGATTCTGTGCATTCTGATAAAGATGGAGTAAAAGGAACATATCGGGTGGATGTTGACATTCCAGCAGATGAATGGGCCAACATTGCTGATTTCTATGATGTTTTAGTATTCAATACTGGTCATTGGTAATCTTCTTTCCTTTGATTTTCACTGAAGTTATTGAAAATTAGCCAATTTTTTCTTTTCTGCTCATCACATCTTGATATGCCCTGGACTGGTTTGTAGGTTCACTGCTATAAATATGCATGGTTTTTAAGAGTTCTGATTATTTATCTTCTCCAGGTGGGGCTATGATAAGTTTCCCAAAGAGACTCCACTTGTGTTCTATAAGGCTGCGAAACCATTATCTCCTCCTTTGGAGATGTTGGATGGACTTAAAGTTGTCCTTGATTCTATGGTTGCTCACATACAGAAAAAATTTCCCAAAAAGACACTGAAGTTTTGGCGGTTGCAATCACCAAGGCATTTTCATGGTGGTGAATGGAATAAAAATGGTAGTTGTGTGTTTGACGAGCCCCTTGAAGAAACCCAGGTATAGAGTCATGACAAGTAACAAGCTTTCTTAACTTTACCTTCTTTTGGCCTATCATTCTTCTTAGTCTGGATAATTATATAGGTAAGGTTTCAAAATAGTTGCAAAAGAATAACGAATTATAATGTAATAATGAGCATTCTGAAATTTGTGCATTCGGAACATGTCCTACTCATTAGAGGACTGTTCCTGCAAAATAGATAAGAGAGGAAGTATTAGGTAAATAAGTTATTTTGGTAGTAGTAATTGCTGTAACATGTCTAAGAATGTTTGTTTACTGACACATGAACAGCTTGACTTGTGGTTCGACCCCAGCAACAATGGGGTGAACAAAGAAGCCAGACTACTTAATCACCTTATTGAGGAGGCATTAAAAGGTACAAATATCAGAATGCTCGATTTAACTCATCTCAGTGAGTACAGATCAGATGCCCATCCAGCAATTTGGTTGGGAAAGAAGGACGCAGTGGCCGAATGGGGTCAGGACTGCATGCACTGGTGCCTTCCTGGTGTTCCTGACACGTGGGTTGATATCTTGTCACAGCTTATCCTTTATCGCTTGGGGAGGGGGTGATTGCTGCTGGATTCATACAGAGAGAGTTCATTTCTTGGAATTCATGATGAATATTCTGTAGCTGTTACAGCAGATGTTATGTTATGGTTGATGCGGTTTAGCAGTTCATACGTGGTTTCAGAGTGCAAGGGTTTCTTCTGAACATCTACATGCTAATTTGAGGTCTGAATGAAGAATATAGAAACCTATTCTCCCTTACCCAGTTTTCCCTTTTCTTTTTTTTTTTTTGGTGGCGGGGACACAAATGTTACTACATATAAATGGAGCACCTCTTTATGTGAAACCTTTTCAAATCCTTTTTTCCCATACTTCGGGATGAGATTGGAGTAAATGCAGAGCGTAATGCTAAATGAGCATGCAAAAGCTACATAGGTTGAAAGCTGATATGGAATTACATTAGATTGATCTGTTTCATCATCAACAGAATACTAACTTATTGTTGTTCATGATTCATTTATTCTTTATCCAAGTTTTCATTAATCCATCTTGTCTTTTATCTCTTAGTACTTTGATATCCCTCATCCGTGGATTAATCGTCTAGATGTAGTGAAAACAACTTGTGTAATTTTCAGAAAAAGAGTGACTCATGCTTATTAGCTAGAAATTGCTTGGTTAATTGTTCATGACTGGGGGATGGAAATGGTGATTTCATATCTGAACTTTTGAAATGTAAATTTTCCATTGTGTGCTCTTTAAGCTGCTTCGTTTGGTTGATGCAGTCTTTGTCAAACGAGGGCCTCTCTCTTGCATTGGATTTTTTATTAGGCCAGAGGTAGGAGCGATGCAGATTCTTGTGATTGCATTATATGAGTATCTTGTGTGCAAATTAAAACGATCAGGTCTCAGCCACATTTTTAATTTTTTATTTTTTGCATAAATAATATCCCTCTGCGTAAATATATCCCTTCCTTCCATCAGCTGCCCTTTTTTATCTTGAAGTACCAAAAAGTACCGGTGGTACCATATAAAGTACGGAAATTCGGAATAAGAGGTCGGAAATTTAGTCCTTTTAAAAATAATTAAAATCGAAGAAAAATAAATTTTTATTGTCTAACAACAAATTATCTTGAAGTCTAGCATCCTTTTAGCATTTCTTTATGGGTAAAATTTTAGCATCTTTTTCCTTTTTCTGGGTGATTTGAGTTATAAAATAACTCATACAGAGCTACACAAAGCCTCACAAAATTTGGTCAAAATACAAAAAAGCTTCACAGCACAATCTGCATTTTTTTGGCAATTAAAATGCGGGCCGAGAACTGGCCAACGGTAATAAATGCGCAACGTTTGCAAGGAAACTTACTGATAAATTCTCCCCTGCCGGACGGAGGAACTGAACTCCCTTTTCTGCTAGATCTGTCAAATAATTAGTTGAATCCTTTACTGATAAGCAATAGTGGTGATTGTAGTACCATGTTATTCCCTTTTTTGAAAATTTTGACAAGATTTTTGCAAAATTATAGTAGTAGTTTAGGATAAATTTATATCCTTGAGGATTTTTTTGGTTTGTTTGATCTATTTTGCCAACTTTGAGGTTCTACATATGAAAACTCCCCGAAACTGTATCTGCGGAGTTGCAGTCCCTGAGCAGGTTTTATCAATGAGCAACATAAATTCGAGATTGTGTTTTGATTTTTACTGATCCAGGCCTTCTGTCACTTGATGTATAAACAGAGGGTATAAACAGAGGAAGACCATACAGCAGTGTTCAGCCGCTGACATAAATCATATGCTAGAAAGCAGAACTTGTTAAATGGTCTGGAAGAAATTTCTTGCCATTTATATAAACTCAAAACACTCAACTACCTGGTGCAAAATGAAAATGTACTATTTGTCCAGGAACAAACGGTAAAGTAAGATGGTTTTGGATGACATATGGCTCCAATAAGCTCAAGGGAATAAGATATCTCTTGAAAATAATCTCTAGTGCACCTAGAACTTTAGAACTGGGAACAAAAGTTTTGAGATGGTAGATGGATCATGTGCCATAACGGATCAAATGCGAAGCCAAAGGCTCCAGAGCACAAACAGTAAACCATAGACAGGTTATATCCATCACACATCAAAGCATGGTACCTCACTTCCTAGCAATTTATTGACAGTTGAAATACTTATCAAAACAAACTATTAGGTACAGAAGTCCTCAAAAAATTAATAAAAAATTTCTATGCACAAAACTGCACAAGATACCACGTAAAAAACCACCATAAAACCTTAAAAAAGAGCGAGGCATGGAATACTAGAAAAAGAGTCGTCTGCACTGTGCAACTGAAACATCCTGAGGACAGTATGGACACTTGAAGTTTCGTGTGCTACTTTTAGATAGCTTATGGATTGAGTGCTTGCAGAGGACATGTCCACAGGGCAATAACATGGGTGGATTTTCTTCACTCCCTTGCTCCCTACTAACTGGGCAGACAAATATTGAGTGATATTGAAATTCCTTCCCCAATTCCACTGGTACTGGCAACTGCTTCATTGCTAGCCACTCCTGTTTCTTTGCAGCCATTACAGTTGCCAACTTCAACAAAGTAGGCAAACCTTCAATCCCAGCAGCCAAAGCCACACTCAGAGGACTCTGCAGTGACTGCCCCAATAAACTGCAGAACTGCTCAGTTATTTCCTCAGTCAGTTTCTCCCAGTTGCTTGGATCAACCAACTCAGAATAAGGTGATCTATCCAGCTTTCCTACCCATAAGAGACAACCCATGAGCTTCTGTACTTCATCCATGTGAACAGATGCCAAAGGAGCAAGATATGTTTTCGCATAGTTAAGTGCATCTGCTTGGCTTCTTTTCTGCAAAATCTCCACAAACTGAAGCTTATGAAGTTTTAGCTTAAGATATGCACCGCATTCTTGTTCACAGTTTTCATAAACCCATCTCAGAGCAGGCTCCAGGTTCCTCAATTTTATAGCCTCGAGAATTTGATGCATCTCAACGAACGCCAATCTAAGTGAAATGGCCTCTGGTTCTCCAGCCTCATCTATTAAGGAATCAGCAACATCAAACAGACCTTCCTGGTAAAAATGGCTTAGGATGATCTGATGTAAAATATGTCTATCGAAGTCAACATTCCTATAAGCCCTTGATATATCAGGATTTAAAGTCTTTTCAAGAATCTTCTGGAACTTGCTCAGAATTATGTTCAAATCTCTCTGTGATACCTCTAGCTGATTCATGGGGCCAATCATATTGAGTTTATTTTTAAGTTCAGCAAGAATAGATCTCTGATCAATTGGGGATGTAGCAACATCATCCGATTGAATGTCAACTAAAGCCCAGGTAGCAACATGATCTGATTGAATGTCAACCAATGCCTGTTCAATTTCATGCCTAACCTGATCAATGACTTCTTGAGATTTGGAAATAGATAACTTTTGCTTCTTATCAACTTGATCAAATGCATCTCTCACAGAACTTAGCTGCATTTCTATACTTATAGTGCTCAACAAATTCCTGCAACAGGATGCATGAAAACTTTATTTATCAGAAAATAAATGTGTAACACCAGAAAGAAATTTAACCTGTCTATATAATTTGCCAAAAAGGAAAGCAAGTCAAGTCAAAAGAAATGGTTAAAACTTAAAATTCTGATCTATCAGAAATTGAAGATTTGTAAAGTCAAAGAGCATACCAGTCAGTTATACTCGCTAAATGTTTTGCCCCTTGCTATCCTCGAGTACCAAATACTAAATAGGTAAAACTAAATTGCGAAGCTTGTCAAGCATCTCAAAATTAAAAAATATGTGAAAAAAATGAAGGTAAAAAATAGCTACCATATTAATAGGTCAGAACCACGATGTCATCTGTCATTAAGGGTACAATAAATGCCTCCACATGCTCTAATTTCATACCTGTGTTTCATTACACTGGCTATCAAGATAAAGCAAATTAAAGAACGTAAAGGATGCCACACTTGTCCAATATAGTCTCTGAAGCAGCAGCACAGTTACAGCATCTTATTTTAGTTTGTGGAAGCTAGACATCAACCCTCCCTCTAAGTTTAGTGGATCAATCACTTGCATTCCAACTCATATTGGGTGTGAAGCTGCTGGCCTCATTGTTCTGTTCCAATATACCTTAATGATTGAGTGAGAAATATCTGTATTGCGAAAAAAAATTCCACAAACATCTGGCATTTCCTTCAGCATGTTATTAGTCCTTGTCATTAATAACCTCAGAACTCGTAAGAAAAACACTAAGGCATCAAGCACTCAAGTGAACTCTAACGACCATAGAATACTGTTTACGCTCAACTAGTCCCCTTCAAGTCCCAAAACTTTGCCCAAGGAAAAACCCTATAGCATAGATCATGAAAATCCTTTTCATTTGCATCCCATTAACTTTATAGGCTAAACAATTCTCCTACCATATGCAGCCATGATTCCCGTCAAACTCGAGAATCAAATATACAGTGAAATATACTACATTTCAATGAACCAATTAGTTTTGTACGGAAAACAAATTTCATAGGTAAAAATCATAAAAAATGGCTATCCATCATCAAGTTTTCGGTTCGTTAACAATGTCATATTATGGGAAATAAGTGGCAAAGGCCACACCATGCATGCTGACCACAAATAATTATAATTATAAAAAAGAAAAGGTTAAGATCACTGAGCTACCTATCCCACTTAAAAATCACATCTTATTCAGTTGTTCCACTCAACTCTAGTTCCTGAAATGAATTTTATTGCCTAAAATCCTTACATATTTTTACCCTCGATATCATAATTTTTCTTGACCAAGTTCCAAAATCCGATAAACGATCAAAGAAAATCTAAGCAGAACTAGAAAGTTCAAATTTTCCACCAATCAAGAATCTAAATTCTTTACTTGCAATCAAAACAAATTAAAAAAAAAAAACAATGATCAGCTTCAATTTTGATTTGCATGGAGTCAGTCTTCAAGAATAAAACAGAGGCAAACATAACAGCATAAGAAAAATGAAGAAATAGACTAATTATGCTAAGCCCCTCAATTTATTTCCAGATAGATAAGTGAACTATCTTATCTTGCAATCATAGTATTGTATTTTCAAGAAACTAATAAAAACCGTGAAGGGTGCAGCATGAAATAAAATTAATTGGAAAGAAAATTAATATGATAGTATTAAATTTGCAAGAAAGATGGGAAAAAAGAATACCTCGTTGAAGGAGGAAATTCTATAAGAGGAAGCCGAGCAATTCTGAAGAGGAAGGCAGCAGCATAGGGAGAAAATGCGAGATTATATACAACTGCAATAAACTCTGAGACTTGAGTGTCCAACATACAGAGGAAATGTACGCGTGTGAACTATGTATGACTTTAAGTTGACAAAATGCTTTTATTTATTTATTTGGTTGTTTTGCTTTTTATTCCTCTTTATTTTTTCTTAAGTCTTCTTTTTTTCTTTTTTTTCTTTTTTTTTGTTTTCCAATCAAGGGAAGATAAAAATTTTGATTGTGTTTTAAAATTTCCATCCCATTTCGTGAACACAAAACTTATTCATTGTGTTTTGTCAATTAGGTAATGTTTTGAGTTAGTTTGTTTGCATTTCAAATTAATTTATTTTTCTAATTGATACAATATATTTTAAGAAAAATTTTGAATATGTTTTTTTGTCCCTAAGAGAAAAATTTTGACTATGAGACCTCGAAATGTACGTCTCTGAATTAAAACTTTGATGTACTTGCAAGATACTTTGGTTCTAATATTGTTGTGTTTGTTAGTGAGGAAAGCACGAAAAAAATGGAGATTAAAGATTTTTTATTTTGTTTAATATGTATTCAAATACAAATAAATACATTTTGAAAATCGTATATTCAACCAATGAAAATTATTTTTTTTTCATTTTTTATCAAATAAGAAGAATCGCACTCTTCGTCGTGTTTACCCTTGAATAAATACAAAATTTCCACTACTATAAAGTTCGTCGGGTCCTTGTGTATCATCTAAAACACAATCTTGAAATGAGCAAAAAATCAAGAAAAAAGAAAAATTAGTCTACGTCTAGAAGAAAGGTCATCCAACAACGCCAAATCATCTTCTCTTTAATAAGACAAAACAACACCACTTCTTTAAGTTGGCCTTGATATTTCGGAGTCGTTGTTTGTCCAACGTTAAAAGTGGGAAAACAAAGCATTTCCTCAGTTCCTCCAGCACAGTTCCATCCATCGCTTGTTTCCATTTCCAATGTATCGAAGAATGCAAATTTCTCCCTCAACAAAAGGAAAAAGAAGAATGAAAAATTCATGCAAAAACAAATGAAAAGAAACAAATATGTTACTACTGCATAATCATCAAAAAATGAATCAGTACAATTACTTACAATGGAAATTTCCTAATCCAGTGTTTCCCTCCAGTTATGGAAGTTAGCAACGAAAACTGACTAAAGCTTGCCTGAAAAAGCTTTCGTCTTTTTCCCTAGTTCTTCTTTTGCTTGAATACTAATCTCACCATCCACTTCAGAAACTAAAAGTTTCTAGAAGTCTGGATATCCACCAATATACAACTATGGACTTACAGCACCCCCTTGTTAGGAGTTAGGATGATACCTAACCGTGATAACGTACACATCCGTTTTAAGGTTCTATGCTTATCCATTCCAGTTGGAAAAATTGAGAACAATAGAACCTTACTTCTGGCTCTTTTCCATCTTGCTCCGTTTCTTCTCTTCCAAAACAGAAATCTCTGTGTCCAGGTCAAATATCCTGTTAAGAGCATGCATATTTTCAAGAATCTCACCAAGACACCTGTTGTCAGTGCCACCACACCTCAGGTGCTCCATCGGTCCGTGAAGAAGCTTGTTCACTTTACCTGTACTCAGATCATAAATGGCTTTCTTTTGGTTCTTTGACACGTCATTTCCCATCTTTGACAGACACTTATCAAGCTCTGAAGCCCTGATTCTTTCAGCATAGGATTGGAGCTTTTTTATGGTCGGGATGGTCTCAAGGGAGTCCTTCCAGGCTTCAAATTTTGTAACTTCCTCCCAAATAATTCCCTGGGCTTCCATTGCTTTCTGCAGCCGATCCTCCTTGGTAGCTGCCACAACTTCCTTTAGATCATCCACATTGTAAATACACGCAGTTTCAAGATCAGAAAACACATGATTCCACGTTACAAGGAACGGATATGTCAATAAATAGCCTACGCCCCCAATATCAGAGCTCACGGGCGGCAGCGTCTGAACATGCTTTTTTAAAAACAACGGTGAATCTGAAGCTGTACAAGTAAAAACTAAATCAGCTTCAGCAGCACATGTGAACATTTCTGACAAAGATCTGTAGACTATCTCCACATCTTTAAACTCCTCCCGGATGGCCGCTACTCTGTCCTCAGTTCTGTTGACTACCACCATTTTTGTGCACCCCTTTGCAACAAGGTGTTTGATCACAAGTTTCCCCATCTTGCCAGCTCCAACAACCAACACTCTCACTGTTGCATAAGAAGATCCAGGAAGCTTCGTCTAAGCCAGCTCTACAGCAGCGGAACTAACTGATACTGAACCAGTCGAGGTACTAGTTTCAGTTCTAACTCTCTTTCCAGCTGTGATACCATGCTTAAACATCCCACTTATTTTCCTGCCAAAGCCAGGGATACCCTGTCCAGAGTTGACCACTTGTTTTACCTGTGATAGAATTTGGCCTTCGCCCAGAACCAGCGAATCAAGTCCAGAGGATACTTCAAATAAATGTCGTGTGGCATCCTTGTTATAGAGCAAAAACTGATGCTGACAGAGCTCTGACATAGGAACTCCACTTTTCTGACAATATAGAAAGCAAATGTAAGATTCACATTTGTCATGCATTACATATATAACAAAAATGCCTTTGTTAGCAAGGTTGTTCAGGTGAGTAAAAAGAAATCTTTTGGCACCAATTAAATTTGACCTGAAAAAATAGAAAAGAAATTCTAAAGAAGAGAAGGAAGAATGTTTGACAGGAGAAACAACCAGAAAGGCTTGCACCACTAACTGTTTCAGTTCTCAATAAATAATTGAGAATTCTTAGTCGAGATGAGCAAATTGAATATTCGAACCCATAAGCAAGTAAACTAGTAAACAAAATTCTCAATTCTGCATACAATTTGTGTAGATGGGCAAAGTGAATGGTGCTCCCCAAAAGTCCATCTTGTGAAATTTCTCACACTGTTACACTAGCAAAGTTGGAAAAACACTGATGCTATTTTTTAGATTAATGGCTCGCAACAAATTCAATTATTTAATCACATTCATGGTGTAAGGACAGCAGAGCAATCATGAACTTCACATCAACTCAAAACAGAACAAAGAGAAGTAAACTACTTAACACAAGAGACAGAGCAGATCAGCACCTTAGACATCCATTCAGTCACTTCTTTTACCCCACAATGCTGAGACAAAGCCACGACATAGATTTCCATTCTGTTACAAGTACTAAGAATAGCAGCTTCATCTATACGATGCAAACCACACAGTTCACTAATTGCTTGAGGCCACTGAGCTTCTGGAGTAGTCCGAAAATTTATCCCTATAACCAAAACACCACTACTTTCCTTCGTATACCCTGAAAAGAAAAATAATACAAATACCCTAATCAATTCCCCCAGTAAACTACAATCGTCACAAACCTTATTCAACTGCATTCTAAAATACTATACAAATATAAAGGCAATACCAAAAGGATAATTTTCTTTCTGCAGTCCCATTTTCGTATGTTATCATGTTGTCAAAAATTTATTTTGCCAGTGAACCACTGCAACTTGCAAGAATGACGAACAAGCAAGGCTATCAAGGCAACTTTAAATCCCTAAAGCAGTACTAAATGGCTTCACATGATCAACTTAGCTGTGTAGCTCCAACACACGATCAAGCTAGTTAATATTGAGAAGGTACCAATTTCCGAATTTACGATAGAAAAGGTCAATCCTTTATGATGTTTTAGAGCTCCAACTGAACTAGTATATATTACAGATATCCACTCTTTTCACCCAAAAAAATCTCGAATGGTCAAAAACCCCAAATGCAAATTATAAATTTCAAGGCTTAAAGAATAGTAAAACAATATTTAATAATAAAAATGAGCTAATTAGCTAAAATGCCACAAATGTCTATCCATAAGTACAAGAATTTTTTCATATGTCCAAATTTAGAACAAAAATGGAAAAGGGATAGGAGGGTTACGATCGGCGGCTGATGTCTTGAGGAGTTCCAAAGCCGAGAGACTGGAAGCCCTGGAACCGATCTCATCTACAACCTGGCATTTGGTGTTTAAGGAAAGCGACCTCATTTTACTCTTAATCTTCAACCCATTACGAAAAGATCGATCTTGAGAAGGAAAACAGGCTAAAGAACAAGAAGAAGAAAACTGATTAAAGCTACTTATATTCTTGAACTGGATTAGCCCATTAGTAGTAGTATTCATTCCCAATTTCAAGTCTGAAAATCCAATTGAAACAAAAAAAAAAAAAAAAAAACGACAAAATTAACTAGGCGAGATTGGTCCGAGACCCCTCTTCGTGTGTATTATTAAAACAATGATGGGTATCAATTTCTTGACTAGAAATTGGGAATGGAATCAATAACGTATGCTAATCGGCTTGGATTGAGGGGGCATTGGGTGGGGTGGCGTCGGGGGTACAACTGGGAGCGTTTCAAACTTCGAATTCGAACGTTGGGGTTGTTACATCATTTGGTGCGGAATTGTTGGAGGTCGTGGTCTGTCTTTTTTTTTTCCCCCTATACATGACTTTTACGGTTTTTTTTTTTTTTGGCTGAAGATGGATATGACAGAGTGGAAAACGTGCAACGTAGATTATTAAAAACTAATATTAAATCGAGTTGCATTCTACCAAAGTTTCAAGGGAATTTCAAGGGAGTATGATCCAAAACAAGTTATTGGCATTAGTTTCAATCTTTATACATGTGCATATACAGACGTAGCTGCGAAATAGTTTAGCTATTCGAAAATAAAACTCTTATATAAATTCATGTTTGGTTCTTTACAAATCGAATCGAACATCAATGAAAACTCAATTAATAAACAAACTAATGTGGAATTTTGTTCCTAAATCCTTGTTTATATTTAAGGTGTGCAACGAATTCTAATTTCAAAATCCTAAAATAGGATAGTTCAAAAAATTGAAAAAGCTATCCGACTGATTTTGAATTCAAAATCACATTTTTCCCTTTCGAATTTGATTTCAAAAATCAAAATCGAATTTAAAAATTTCGAATTCAATTAATCACTCGGCAAAACTCAATAAGCAAACAAAGCCCAATACAAAAAGAGAGCCCATTTAATGGTTTTATAAACAAATAAGCCCAATACCATACTCTCTCATTTAAAAATCCAAACTTAACTAAAGACATGAATAAATTGATTTGATTATTTGTTATGTTACATGGTTTGAGTTTAATAACTAACTATTAGCCTATTAGTTATGACTTAATTGTATTAGTATAATATATTAAATTATTAATGTTAATTATTATATATGTAATATGTATAATAATCCTTGTTTTTTTTTTTTAGCAAAAATCAGATGTTGTATTAATGGAATATTACGTTGTGCTTGTACATCAGCAGTTTAACTGCACCAGCTTGTTTGCCTGCTATACATGTTTGAATACTTTACTTCTTTACACAGAATCACAAATCATGCCTAATCTTTAATCAACAAAAATACTAGATGGACGGCCCCATTCAATTATCAACTGCCAGTTTTGCTAGTTGCATGTACCCAGGCCAACACAACTTCAACCATGTTCTTCTCACTGTAGCTACTAATCTACTGTCGTTATGGTTTGCCCTTGATACATGAGCTGATTTCTAGCTCTCCAAATGTTGTAAATAGTGACTGCACACATCACCCTTTTGAATTTGTCAGCAAAGGAACCAGCTGACCATGTTTCACTTGTCCACTCTAGTTCATCTTGACAGGAAGCTGTTCTTCTTTGTATCGAGCAGAGAGTTAACACCTCTCGCCACATTGTTGCAGATGGATTGCATTAAAAAAATGGATGGTCTATCGTCTCTTCTCTTTGCTTGTACAAAACGCAATCAGAATTCTCTAATGGAATACCTCGTGTCTTCATTCGATCTTTAGTGGTAAGCCTCCTTCTGCAGGCAAGCTACAAGATGAAATTGTACCTTGGAATATGCCCCTTACCCCATACTAGTTTATACCATTTAATAATACTAGTTGTTTATTTTGACTATTTGTTTTTTTGTGTGGTTTGAGTTTAGTTTATTTGACTATTTGTTATTTTATGTAGTTTGAGTTTAGTTTATTTGACTATTAGTTTTAGTTTATTTGACTATTTGTTATTTTATGTGGTTTGAGTTTAATAACTAACTATTAGTCTATTAGTTATGACTCAATTATATTAGTATAATATATTAAATTATTAATGTTAATTATTATATCTATAATATATATAATAAAACTAATTATTACATGTATGAATTCGTAATTTTTGAATTCGTTTTCGTTTTTAATTCGAATTCGAAAATTCTAAAATCAAAATCCCTTATAGCCGATTCCAATCCTAATTCGTTGTTTTGAATTTAGATTTTTCCGTTTTTGTTTTGTTTTCTGTTTTTTCAAATTCATTTTGAATTGGGACGGAGAATCAGAAAATTTCAATTTTGCTCACCCTATTTATATTCACGAATAACAAATATAAATAGTATTTATCACCTTTCCGTAGTCATAACCCTGTATACTTAATTTAATTTGCTTTCTAGTAGTTCATTCCTTGTATTTATGATTAACTTTTTCAATATTTAATATTTTTCAAACAATTTTCTTTTCAAATTTGAATTGAAAAAAAGATAATCTAATCAACTCGACTCATTTCCATCTCTTATCAAATAAGTAAAAAGTAATGGACACAAATATTAATTTCACCTTTAAAGAAATGGATACCATAAATTTTCCTTCCCGTGCCCTTGTCATTTTTTGTTGAACAATCATTTAGCAAGGGTATTATCTTTTAATTATTTTACCTGATTTTAGATGTTGAAAAATCTAATTTTATTAAGAAAATCTGATTTTTTACTATTTTTATTTATTTTTTGACAATTGAGGAAAAGGGATTGAGAAAACTCATTTAACTCCATTTTTTTTTTGGTTAAAAATTTAACTCCATTTTTAGAATAAACTTTTGTAAAATCTGCAGCAACAGCCTAATGTCAACAGCATCCCCCAATTCCGATCAAACTCGGTGACAAACTGAGCACAAGCCCAACATCAAATGACAAGTCGTTGGACCTTTTATTTTTATTTATTTTTCAATAAAAAAGTAGTTGAAGAATTAGTTATCTCATAAATTCCGATGAGTTAAGGTATATTCAATTGGCCCGTGCAAAACAAACTATCGAAGTTTTATCCCAAATGGGTTATCAAATCCTCAAAATATCACCATTTGCTTCTCCTAGAACAGTAATTTTCAATTCCACCCTTATATCAAGAAGATTCATCTCAAAGTCGGCTCCCGTTAATAGGCTTCCCAAAGCCAAGTTTAGACCTTTATGCAATAAACCAATTAAAGAAAGCATTTTGGGAAGTGGGTTCGGTGGATTGAATCATCAGAACAGGAGAGGCATCAGAGGTGGGGTCTCAGCCATGGCTGCTGCACCTGGGTCAGTTCAAAAGTCCGAGGAAGAATGGCGGGCAATTCTTTCTCCTGAGCAGTTCCGTATTCTCAGACAAAAAGGGACGGAGTATGTTTTCTTCTTTAGTGTTCTGCTATAGCTAATTTCATCCTGAAATTCTGCTATACAAATGTTTTCTAGCTTTATGTTGTTGATATGAGGTTGTATTTTGCGGTCAACCCTTTTAGAGCCAGGGGAGGTTGAATCCGTGGCTTAATCATTGCTTCAAATTTGTGGATTGTTGATCAATTTATGGTAGTTTTATCAATTAGTCTGATGTTTGCTTGTTTAATATGGCACTTAGTCTGATGACAGCTAATTATAACATTTGGTACTTAATGCATTCCCCATATTTGAACTTTTGGATGTTTGGAACCTGTGATTTTGCTGAGCTTACAAAAATGAATAAAAAATGGGCTAGTATCCTGTCTTAGACGTTCTAAGCGGTGGCACTGCATTTTTGGCACAAAATAGTTGGTTGAATCCTTACAATCTCACTGTACCACCTAAGTATCACAAGAGCATTACATAGTTTTAATTGCATCAACTTAATAGTAAATTCTAACTTTGAAAGCGGGAACAAATATATTAATTACTAGATTATTGTTACGACTTTTTACTCCATACTCTACTTACCACATATGAGATGATTCTTCATTTGCCACCAAAAGGGATTATCTTTGTCTGCATGAAATTTGGTTCTTTCTTGAATTTGATATATCTCATCGTTGTGCTGATGTTTAAACAAAGCTGATGCACTTTGAACTGTGCCTAATTGGAGACACATATATACCATTTGAAATATATTTCATATTTATAACGAGATCTATTAGGCTTCTGACCAAGCATACTTGAGATCTTTGTCTGTTTAGATGTGGAACAATGTTTTGAAATTGTAAAAGAGCTTAACTGCTGTTTACAGAAACCCATCCTATTGTGATACATCATTTACTAGTGGCATAGTGAACTAGCTACTAAATAAGTGCTGTTAGAGTTGAAAGGTGGTATTAATTCCTTCAATCTGGAAGTAGAAGGCTTTGCAGAAACACCTGATATCTTTGGCAAAATGCAAGAGACAATTAATCCATTCATCATTGTCTTTCAGGGAGGAAGGAATAGAAGCAGTAATGGGATATATAGCATTTTTTATTCTTCTTTCTTTGAAGACAATGTGCAAAAATAAATAATACTTGAGCATGAGAGTAAAAATGTAGATTCATGTGCTTATTCAATTTCACAGTTTTTATGCTGAAGGTCTACTTTTAAATGAAAAAGATTTGCAGATGAACAATTTAAGCAGACCGAAATGTACATGGATTTGTATTGACTTAGAACACAAAAAATAGATACCATGGCTCATATATTTCAGGGGAAAGTATTCTAGCTCTCCATTCTAAGCAACCTAGCACCTTTTGCAGCTTCATTGGATCAGTTACTGTTCTTTAATGCTATAGTGATAAACAAGCTTACACACTGCAATAGGTGAGTGTTACCACTTAAAGGTTGCTGTATGTTGTGTTAATCCTTAGGAGTTCTCCATAGATATCCAGGTACAGGCGAATATGACAAGTTCTACAGCGAGGGTGTCTACAACTGTGCAGGATGTGGAACTCCCCTCTATAGGTCCATAACTAAGTTCAACTCTGGTTGTGGATGGCCAGCGTTCTATGAGGGTATTCCTGGGGCAATAAATCGCAATGTGAGTTTATCCTGTTCTTGTGCTCAATCTCCATGCTTGCTACGTTTTGGAATATTATCATAGTGATATATGTGTGTGTGTGTATTGGTTTTAATGAGCATATCTGTTTGATGCTTTCAGCCTGACCCAGATGGAAGGAGGACAGAAATCACATGTGCTGCTTGCGGTGGGCATCTTGGTCATGTGTTTAAGGGTGAAGGGTTCCCAACACCAACAGACGAGCGTCATTGTGTCAATAGTATTTCACTCAAGTTCATTCCTGCCAATTCTGATGCCTCATTGTGAATCTTATTTCATGTTTATCTACCTTATACATCTATGTCAAAAACATAAACCTACTACTATGATCCGTTGATGGACAGTGATATGGTGCGCTTGAAATGAATTGTACTCGTAATTTTCTTTCTTTATGGGTGTCTGAAATTTGACTTGCTTTTTGGTAACAGAGAGTATGGAACTAGTAATCAAGGGGAAACTGTGTCACTAAAATATCCTATAGCTCAATTCCCAACTGTAGTTTTCTACAGCACCATATTTTCATTCATCGCAGATGACGTGTAGCGGGGTTAATAGTTTTTCGTTTAGTTATTGTTAATTTTTTTAAGTTCATATCACCTCATATATCTGATTGCTTCGAAAAAAGAGTTTGAAACATGGGATTGGTTTTTTTTTTTTTTTTTTTTTTTGAGTTACTCTGGCTTGTTTGAAATTATGACATACTTGTTCTTTTGTTCTCGAGCAAACGAGGGGAAAATCTTTTGCGTAGTTTTAGTGAAGGGACACGGAAATGTGCCTAGTAGCCTGCTTTTGGTTTGATAAAGAGGCTTTGTGTATTGGTATAATATTGAGAATTTTTGAATAAAATAAAGGCAATGCGACTTCAATCATTGCAGTGATAACTGATAATTAAGAAAGGCTTCATAAGTCAGGATTCTAGCTATGATCGAATTCAATATAGCTCACTCCTCTGATTCTCCCTTTCCTTTTCGAACTTTCCTCTTGTGGGTCCTTCTCTAAAGCTCCTGTAAATTTTCTGAACGAGTAGTGAAACTATCAAAGGTGCTACATTTTGAAGTTTATAATTTTTTTCGTAAATTTAGATGATTTAAATGCAAATAAAGGAACAAAAACCAAAAACAAAAAGAATTACTCCTACACGACAATGGTATGGATATCTTAATTTTGCTTTTGATCCTCTTTATTTGAATTATTGAGCTATCTTCACTTCTGTTTATCTATTCCTTCTTTGGTTTCTCCCATTACAAAAAAGAAAACAAAATGCTTCAAGCTGCATGGATGGACAGTCAACAAAAACGCCAAAAATCCTTACTTAGTAAGCGGGCATGGTCTGAATAACATTCACAAGAAAAATCAAAAGAAAAAAATCTCCGGTTTTCCAACTGGTGATCGTCACTATCTAAACATCCTGAAGCCAACGCCTCTGCCGCTCACTGTTTCAACCATTTTCTCGTCCATTGTCACCCCAGCTCTCACTCACAACTCACAAGTACCACAATTCCACCTGGGCTTAATGACTTTGCGGCCCCCACTTATCATCTTCTTCTCACTAGTGTTCACTATTCACTGTTTCTAAGTTGTTAGTGCGTAGGTATGCAATACACGCTCGTATAGTCCTGCAATGCGGTAATTGGCAGCTTCGTTGTTTTATTTATTTATATATTTATTTTTGGGGTAAGCAGTCAAAGTTTCAGCTTCGTTATCTCTTCGTCTTGGGATGTGGTCATCAACTAACCTCCTCTTTTTTTATTCCATAGTCCATTGCTACATGCCACATTATTGTTGACTGCTTTTCGCTTTCCTCATAAATGGTCCCCATTGAAGAGGAGGAAATTTCCACAGAAATGTCTCTGCATCTGAATTTTGGGCTCTCTTTTGTTTTTGGTTGACTTGACTGGAGAAATACTTAAATGATTGCACCACTCTTCCTTTTTGGAAGCTACTGCATATAGTTGTAATTTGGATATGTGGATCAATATGTTATTCTGCTTACCAAACAAATTTGCAGTTTGTTCTTTGCTCATTACCAATTTTTAATTTTAAGTTAACTCATTCCCTTATTTTAGTTTTCTTGAGTATTTGATATTTCTCTTAGGATGCCAATAGCAGAGCTGGTCTTGGCTCCACTTTTGCAGGTTATCTTTGAGAAATTAGCAAACCCTTTAGTCCAAAAATTCGCTGAGGCATGGGACTTTGAGGACCGCTTGAAGAAGCTACAAGAAGTACTGCCAATGGTACAAGCTGTTCTTGAAGATGCAGAAGAGCAACAGATAACAAATAGAACTGTAAGAATTTGGCTTTCTGAGATCAAGCAAGCAGCCTATGAAGCAGAGGACTTGCTAGCAGAATTTTTATACTATTCCACCCGTACTTCGACGCCATATGCCGTAAGTCAAACTAGAACGAGAAACATTCTTGATGCACTAAAAAAAGCAGCTGTTCAAGGCCTCACTTTGCAGTTAAAAGAGAGAACTGTGGTGGTTACTCAATCTGACAGAAGAGAAACAAGCTCTTTTGTTATGGGGTCAGATGTTTATGGAAGAGAAGAGGACGAAAGGAAGATAATAGAGCTTTTGTTGTCATCATCATCATCTGGAAATCTCTTAATAGGAGCAAATGCTTCAGTAATTTCAATAGTTGGTATTCCAGGAGTTGGCAAGACAACTCTGGCTCAGTTGGCCTACAAGAATGAGGAGGTGAAGAAACACTTCGATTTGAGCAGCTGGGTTTTTGTGTCCCGCGAGTTTAGAGCCAAAAATATAATTAAAGCAGTAATTGAATCAGCAAGAGGAAAACACTGTGAGCTATCACAGTTAGACATGCTGCATTCTAAACTGTGGGAAATTTTATGCAAGAGAAGATTCCTGGTTGTTCTGGATGATGTTTGGGATGTAGATCAGGATGAAAGAGAGAAACTAGGACCATTGTTTGGAGGAGGCGTTGGTGGCAGCAAGATCCTTGTTACTACCCGGAACCAGAAAGTTCCTCTTCTAATGGCATTTCCAAGTGTAACATATCAATTGAAAAGCTTATCTGAAGCTGCCTCTTGGGATTTATTTAGAAGGCAAACTTTCCATCCAGGAGAAGAAGATAGGTACCAGAATCTTTTGGCAATTGGCATACAAATTGTGAGGAAATGTTTCGGTGTGCCATTGGCCATAAAAACCATTGGTAGCACGATGCGCTTCAAAAGAGAGGAGAGGGAGTGGTTATGTGTGCAGAGAAGTGATCTCTGGAACATGAATGCTTATAGAGCCCGAATTCTACCAGCCCTCGAGTTAAGTTACTTGCAGTTGCCATCAAGTCTGAAACATTGCTTTGCATTCTGCTCCACATTCCCGAAGAATTATGATATCGAGAAAGAGAAATTGATTCATATGTGGATGGCACATGATTTGATTCTCTCAGATGGAGGAAGCCGACGGCTGGAGGATATTGGAGATGACTATTTCAACGAGCTATTGCGTATGTCTTTCTTTGAGGAAGTCAAAGAATGTCACTTGGGCTGTAACGCAGTATACAAGGTAAATGATCTCTTCTACAGCCTTGCACAATCTCTAACAAGAGATGAATCTATGGTACTAGAAGATGGGATTCAATTTAAAAACTTTGCCCAGGTTCGTCATGCATCGAGGATCTCTACCCATAGATCCTCGATTGTCCCGGAAGATTTATATCAAGCAACACATTTGCGAACTCTTCTTTTGTTTTCAGATGCTTTATATGAGGTGCCTTCTAAAATGTTTTCAAGTTTTTTCCAATTAAGGGTGCTCAATTTAAGTGGTTATCGGAGAGAGTTGCCAGAGTCAATAGGTAAAGTTCCACTTTTGAGATATCTTGATATGTCAAACAGTCATTTTCAGAAATTGCCTGCAGACATCTCTTCCATCTCCTCTCTGTTGAGTTTAAACCTATTTGGTTGCTACAATCTCAAATTGTTGCCCAGTATCAGTTCTGGCTTGAGGCACCTTAACATAAGTGGATGCGAGGCACTGATTGAGGTGCCAATTCAAAACTCAGTACACCTTCAGACTTTACCCATTTATATTGTTCCCGAATCCAAGAAATTTCGAAATCGAGAATTTCTATATCCAATAAGGAAAGGAATTTTTGGAAGCAGCATTTCAGATCTAAAAGATCTAGATCTTCATGGTGAGTTGAAAATTAAGCGTCTAGAGCGTGTGTGTTATGCAGAAGATGCTAAGGAGGCCAATTTGCAGAATAAAGAAAATTTAGAGTCAATAGGGCTCTGTTGGGGTCCTAATGGTGCAGATTTAGTCATGAATCCTTCTTTAGAAGCCAGCATATATAGACTTCAGGAGAGAAAACAGAACGTGTCTGGGACATCACAAGAGCCTGAAATGGAAGCTAGCCTTGGTGATCAGGAGTTGGCTGGAGAAGTTCTGGCTTCCCTTCAACCGCCTAAAAATCTGAAGAAGTTATTCATTTTGGGGTATCCAGGAATCAGATTTCCACTATGGAAGCTTCCAAAATTGACAATGGTAGCTTTAGCGAAATGCAGTGGATGCTTCCATTTACCAACCCTCGGTCACCTTCCCTATCTCAGAATTCTGCGTATGGAAGATATGAATAATGTTATTAGTATCGCCCAAGAGTTTTATGGTAGAGATGTCGATGTATTTTTCCCCTCCCTGCAGGAACTATCAATCCAAAACTTTCCGGCTTTGCAAGAATGGTCAAGACCGGATGGTCGTGAGACTTTTCTTAAGCTTCAAAAGTTAGTTGTGAGGAACTGTCCCAACCTCAATTCAGTCCCACTTCTTCCATCTGTTCAACAATTGGAACTACAGGGCTGCAATCAAAGAATATTGAAGTGCATGGAAGAATTAACCTCACTTTCCAAACTTTCAATTGAAGGATTTAACGACTTGTTTTCTCTACCAGGGAAGTTACTCAGTAACAGTTATCATCTCAACCATCTAAAGATTATCTCCTGCCCAAAACTTCAGTCCCTTGCGTCAGAGCTAAGAGGCCTAACTTGTCTAAAATCCCTGACAATTCGTTGGTGCGAGGAACTCTCTTCACTTCCAAAAGGTCTTGAATATCTCACTGCTTTGGAAACTTTAGAAATCGGTGACTGCCATAGTCTGAAAAATTTTCCTGAGAATGGAATTGGAGAATTGCAATCTCTCCGCATCTTATCAATTGAAAACTGCAGTGATTTGGCTTTTATTCCAATTGGATCTCATAGCCTCACAGTCCTCGAGCACTTAACCATTATGTACTGTCCAAGCCTAGCTGCTTTGCCTGATGGTTCACAGCAGCTTTCTGCCCTGAGGAGTTTGAACATTTTAACCTGCACAGAGATTCAGTATCTGCCTGATGGGCTCCAGCATGCCACGATGCTACAAAGTCTAGAAATCCGCAGCTGCCCCAGATTTACGGCTTTGCCAGATTGGCTTGACAATCTTTCATCACTGAGATCATTAACAATATCAGATTGTTATAGTTTGACTTCGTTGCCAATTGCAGTTAAATGCCTCACTGCTTTACAGCACATCTCTATTCAAGACTGACCTGATCTTCAAAGGCGTTGTCAGCAGGATAGAGGAGAAGATTGGTGGAAAATTGCTCATGTCCCACACAGGTATATTTCCTCTACTCAGCCAAACAGCATCAATTGTGCTTCTAGCTCCTCAATGACCATGTAAACATTTTACTCTCAATGTACATGATCACACACGCCTTGTATAAGTTTGTCAATAACCCTCCATTTTAAAGTGGATTAGATGGCAACTGCAAACCATCCGGTATGGCTGAAACTGGGATCTGTCAAAGCTCTTCTTCCTTCTGTCAACTGCTATTCAAACACTGATCTTTTTTTCACCCAAAAGGGGAAAAAAGGGATAAAAAAGAAAAAGAAAAAAAGAGGGAAACGACGAACCTTTTAATAGTTACTGTTTTTCTGTTATCAGCCAATGAGTTTCTCAGAACTTTCGGCTTAAAATTTTCTTTTCCATACCACAATCAAGAAGGTGCAAATGAATGTCAACACACTTTCTTGCCAAATCACCATCAAGTAATTGCATTAACCAAAAGGGACTGCACCAGAAGCAAAAGGATTCAACTTCCTCCGCCAAACAATAGGGTATCAGAAAAAACCAAAAAGCTAGTCAAATACACATAAAATAACTATTTCTAAGGTTAAACAAGAGGAGATCAGTATTCCAAAAAAAAAAAAAAAAACACACACACACAGGAGAGTGTCGTTAATGGATTTGTTAACCTATCACAATGACAAAGAATGAATATTTTCCAAATTTTATACTTCAGAAATTTGACTGTGTACATCAAATAAGTTTTCTAAAATGAAACTTTTAAAAGATGACAATTTGAAATTACCTGTCATTTATATCCCGAAGTGATCCTCATCAAACCAAAAAACATTTGAGAAAAAAGATCAGATTAACCAATCTGTTTCCACCTAAAGGGGGATTGTGCAGTAACAGTTTTGTTGGCTAGATTAAGGTTATTCATATATGCACTACAACTTTAACTTCCATTTCTTCTATTTTCATATGTATCAAGAATTTCTCCAATCTTAGTTTATTCGAATAGGCATTCTAAGCCAATACAATAGGGGAAAAAATCTATGTATTTAACCCCACACAGACAACAATTAGGCAATCGGAATGATACAAGAATGCCTACATTAATCGTGCAGTGCTAATGAACAACATTATAAGTTGCCTAGCTACCGATACCAGAAAACAACAACTATGAAGTTTACGGTTTAACCAACGGAATCTCTGAGCCATTTCTCAAATCTCAACTGATGGAGACGTGTGGGATTGTGTGTGAGCTGATTTCTGCCACTTCATGCCCTTATTGGTGCAAACAAATCGTCTAAGATCAGGACAATCTTCCTTGAAAGGTGCTGAACTGGTCTGAGCTCGTTCAATCCTTCTAAAAATGACTTCATATATTTGCAATTTGAAATTGCCAGTGATCTAGCAGAGGAAAATTTAACAAACCAATCAGACAAATATGTCAGACCAGGACAGGTGTGAATGACGAATCTTTGCAGGGTAAAAACAAGGATTAATAACACTTTGCCCCCTAAAGGTATAGAACAGTCACACTTTATCCCCTAATCTTTAAATATATACATTTTGCCCCCAGTCAAGTAGGTGAGAGAAAATTTAGTTAAAATAAATAGTTAAATGACACAAATACTCTTGATCTGGTAGATGGAAAAATTTTAGAAAAAAAAAAACTCAACCGTTACAATATTTTTTTAAAAATATTTCTACAAACTTTCAAATAAAATAAACTATTGAATTTTAGATGAATTAAATATAAAAAAAGTTAACAAAAAATGTGATTATGATATCATAAAAATTATACTTTTTGTACTGTTAAAGAGGATCTTTATTAATTTTTTACTAAATAAAAATTGCAATGTTATGAATGCAAAGCTAAAATTAAAACTTTTGATTTTTTTTCTTGATTTAAGCAAAATTCTTAATTTACAAAAAAATCTCAATTTTAACTTTGCATTCATAACAGTGTAATCTTTATTTGGTAAAAAATTAGTAAAGATCCTCTCCAATAGTACAAGAAATATAATCTTGTATGATATCATTGTCACATTTTTTGTTAATTATTTTTCATATTAATTAATCTAAAATTCAGTAATTTTCTTTATTTGAAAGTTTTTCATAAATATTTTTATAAAATATTGTAACGCCTAAGTTTTATTTCTGGAAATTTTCTTCTTTGCCTAATCAAGGGCATTTGTGTCATTAGACTATTTATTTTAATCAAATTTTCTCTCACCTAATTGATTGAAGGGGCAAAATATATATATTTAAAGGTTAGGGGAATCAAAGTGTGACTCCTCTATGCCTTTATGCTTTTAGGGGGCAAAGTGTTATTAACCCTAAAAACAATTGAGGAAATATACGTGTGTGTGTGTGTGTGTGTGTATATATATATATATATATATATATAAAACTAGAGTGTATAAATGATTTCTCTACGCATTTTGAACAAATTGGCCAGACATTCAATTTTACCATATATAAAGAATATTTCAAAAGCAATGTCAATTTTAATGTGCTTTCAAAAATATTCTCATTAAGTGACTATCAACTTTCTTCACTTTTAATCATCCACCTTCATTATAAGCATTCTCGTTAACCATGTCAAAATTACTAGTCTTTATTATACCCTCCAAACGTGTTGGATTGAACAAGGACAATCAACAAACCAGAAATTGATCAAATTTTTGGGAAACAATTGAAGTATAAAACTTTGAATTGATTTAGATAATGAAAATTCATCTTTGAATTAATTCCATTATCAATTAGCTTTTCAGACTTTCAAAAAAAAAGAAGAAAAAAGTATAAGTTCTGCACATACGCACGTATTGTTGCCAAAATAATTAGTTTAAATAAAGCAAAACTTCCTTTAGTTCGAGAAAAGTAACATTTTTTTATATTAACAAAAAAAAAAAAAAAGACGACATCTTTATGCACACGTGGATTACTTATTACTTATCATAATTGCAAAAAATGGAATACTGTAGTAAGTGCTATAATTTTTGTGTAACACTTAAAGATTATACTGAATAATTCCTCAAAAAAAAAGAGATTATACTAAATAATTATAAATTGCAGTCAAAAGTAAGATAACTCCTCAAAACAAGAAAAATCAGTAGGCTAATCAAGAATAAAAAATTATCCCAAACTACCTCTTCCAAATAAAAATATAAATCTTAAATTTAAATCTCAATCTTAACTCAAACGAAAATCCTTAATTGTCACACAACCTTAATCATCGAAACCAACAGAAATTAAACGCATTAATCTTTCCTTTGCTTTAAATAGGAGGGAGAGGGGCAGAAAGAGAGAGAGAGAGAGAGAGAGAGAGAGCTCAAAAAAGGAAGAAAAGCAGAGGAAGCTGACCTGACTCCAGGTAATCTGGCCGGGTTGAGACGGACGAGAGAATACATCTCTTCTAAGCAAACTACCAGTCAACCTCCATTAAGAATCCTCGTACAAAACAAAAATTCAAATAATTATTAGTATTGATTATTATTATTACTATTATTATTTTTCTCATTGGTCATGGGAGAGGAGAATGACAAAGAGCTAAAGCCACTGCAAGTATCCACCCCAAACTTAAATCCGACGCCTTCAACTGTTGCCGTTTCTGCTGAGGCTCTGGTGGTCATAGCTCCAATGCCTTCATCATCACCTCCCAACCCATCATGGTTTACTCCCAAAAGGTGCTTTTTTTTTTTTGGGGGAAAAAGTTGGTTTCTTGTTGATTTAATGCTGAATGGATGCAAAAGACACCCGTTGTTATTTGGTCTTTTTTCTTTTTTCTTTTTATTTGTGGTGGGTTGCTGGGAATTTGTAAGAAGGTGCTAAGAGAAATTGAGATTTGCAATCTTGAGCGTGTTTTGCCAGATGGGTTTGTGAGAAATTAAAGATTTTGTTCAAAATTTGGAGGTTGTTGGTTTCTTTAACTTTTGCTTTATCAAGAAGACTTCCCCCCGCCCCCACTCCTTTAATCAGTGGGGGAACTGTTCTTTAAACTGTTCTCTAAGTAACCCATTCTCCGTAGAACTACTTTCCGATTTTTCTGCGAGCTCAATTGTGGGAATTGGTTGAATTCTTTAAATTTCTGATATGTTGATTATGGTTTTTCCCATAGTTGATATCTCGCCTGGTTGACTGTGACCCATTAGACTATGGTTTAGTTTTCAATCCGTAGATGGAGTGATTTCTGTAGAGTTGGGATCAGTTTATAATAGAATTATGAACTTGGACATATTACAATTAATAACCCCTTTTAATGCATAATCAACCCATTCATTAATGTTCTTAATGGGAAGATGTTTGTCTTTTTGCAGGTTGCTGGTTATATTTTGTGTGATTAACATGCTAAATTATTTGGACCGTGGAGCCATAGCGAGTAATGGTGTGAATGGTACTCGGAGGACTTGTAGAAAAAGCGGTACATGTTCAGCTGGCAGTGGAATTCAGTAAGTTGTCTAATTTTACTTTTTTCCAACCATGAAATGTATCAGTGAAATTGTTTTTAGCATTTTCTTTTAATCCTTGCAATTCTTGTTTAGTTATCATTGTAGCTCTTTCACTGTACCCTGGATTAGGGTTGGATTTGCTTATACTAACTTTGCTTTTCCTTGCCTTAAATGAATAAAATATGTTGCTGTCCCTAATTATCTGATACTTTGGAGAATGCAAGAAGTGGGGAGATTCATCCAGAACCAGTTGTTCCTTGAATTCATTCTTTTCAAAATATAGTTAAATAGCAACCTTGTATTCCTACCCATCCCCCACCTCTCATTTTCGAGACCACAATTCCCATTAATATGGATGTTATCGTCTTTCATAATGGTATTTTGTCAAGGACAGTGCGAAAAAACCCTGTGTCTAGTTTGGCTATTCAGTGATTGCAGTTCTATGATGCAGTGTCTTTATGTGTGTATACTTTCTTGGTTAAAATGTTTACATCACTTGTGCCCATAACATCATCAAAACTTGACAGTGATGCCTCAAAATAGTTTGATTGATGATTTAATATCAAAATAGTACAATTTATTTTATGTACTTTATTCAATACAGGGGTGATTTTAACTTGAACAACTTTAAGGATGGTGTTTTGTCATCAGCTTTCATGGTTGGACTCCTTGTGGCATCTCCAATTTTTGCATCCTTAGCAAAGAGGTATCATGAACCCACATCAGTTCTTTCCTCTATCATGTTCCTGATAATTATATACTTGCATTTTGATATTCTTGTTAGTGCAAACTGTTTAGGAAAAGGCTGATATGGGGCAAAACAAGGCGTAATGGAAAAATACAAAGGCAGAGTAAAAGTGGTTCATTATGGAATAATTTCAAGAATTATCACTTCTGAATCTATTCTCGTAATCCTTCAGGTAGAAAATATATAAGTTGCCAGAAAAAGTATCAGTTTCATCAATGAACCATCATTCAAATTCCAGAGCTGAAGATGATTGGCTTCGTTAGGAAATATTCACCCAAAAGAGGACTTCTAATTAGTACGATACAATGGAATTTTTTGTTGATTAATCACATGCTGTTGTTGTTATTGCTAAACCTTGATAATTGTGTGGAACATCAAAGTATAACTTTCAATGTTCTTGTTTATACTTGCCAAGTGGAAACTCTCAGTCATAAATCCAAACCAAAAAACAAAAAAGGCATGTGTGTCTGCACTTGTGTATCTCTGTGTGAGCTTACATGCTGATTAAAAAGAACTAATTTAAATACATTTTTTTTTTGCATGTCAATGTGCAGCATTGAAGAGAGAACATTGGATTCTGTCTTTTCTATATATTAAAAGCTTGAAAATACTGCTCACTTTTTTCTTCGTTGTGCTCTCATGTTTGTACATGAACTTGCAGTCTTAATCCCTTTCGACTTATTGGAGTTGGTTTGTCTGTCTGGACTATTGCTGTTGCTTGTTGCGGATTTTCCATTGATTTCTGGTCAATTTCCATTTGCCGCATGTAGGTTTGAGAGCTTAGAATAATTGAAACATTGGTTAACTCTACTTATCTTCTTCTTCTGGCTTTTAGCTCTTTACTTTTTCCCCCCTAAATATTTTTCTCTTTTAGGTTTGTTGGTGTTGGTGAGGCTTCTTTTATAATTCTTGCAGCCCCTTTCATTGATGATAATGCCCCTGTTACTCAGGTCTGCATTTTTTTTTTTTTGGCTGCAGAAATATAATTTTGGAAATTGTTTTACTGGCAACATCATAACTTTACATTAACTTCTTTGTAGTTCAGAAAACAGCTTGGCTGGGATTGTTCTACATGTGCATACCATGTGGTACTGCACTTGGCTATGTCTATGGTGGAGTGGTGAGCTTAAATTTGTCATTTTCAAAATTATATTCTCCTCTGCAGAAAATGCTTTTTCTTAAGTAATGAGTCATCTGGTAGTTTGTGAGAGGACTCCAATCAAGTGTGTGCGAGTGACCAACCACTACCGGTTTATTGACATCTTATACTTGTGTACAGATCAAATCACTTTTCTTTGTTCTATAGGTTGGCAGTCACCTCAATTGGCGTTATGCTTTTTGGATAGAGGCAGTTTTGATGCTTCCTTTTGCCGTGTTTGGTTTTGTTATGAAACCATTGCAGCTTAAAGGTGTGCAAATCTGTTCAGAAGTGGTTTCATTCTGTATCCATTTGCCATTACGAATATTTCTGAACATTTGACAGTACAGGTTTTGCTCCTGTTCGATCAAGAAAAGCATTGACTGCTGTAGAGACGGCTGCCTCCGAAAATAAAGGTGCTGTATGCAGGAATATGTCTGACTATTCAATAAAAAATGCTTTTTGAATTTGTCCTTATATCGTAGTCGGATCTAGAGCCAAAAAAACATCATGTTGTAATACTCATATTGCTTATTCCCAAATGGAGTTCATGTTCACCAAATAAGCTGCAATATTATTTTTATTTGTTTTATCTTAGACAAAATCTAGTTGAAACAATTAAGTGTATATAGGTAATGTTGCAGCAAAGCTTGTAGTGGAAAACATAACTTGATAATCGTGTCATAATCAAAATAAGAATGATAGACGTGTAAGTAACTTGGCATCCTTGCTGTGAAATAGTGATTGATTCTTTTGATGGGCTACTTGATAACTGTTTTGGTCCGTTGTTTAGTAATTATTTTCTATTTAGCTTTCAAGTAGTCATTATTAATAATTTTTTGTTAATTTTAAGAAGTGATACACTAGTATTGTCTTACTAGTGGCTAAGGGATCAAAACCTCTAAAATTCGTGTGCTTATAATTGGATGTTGAATGCAATGTGATGTTGCTTTTTTCATGCCATGATGGAATTTACACTTGTTGATGAATACTGAGTTACCAAACAAGGGGAGAAAACATGTATAATGTTGATTTATTTCATAAGTTCTTTATGTGTTCATTTACTTGTTTTTCAAGCTTTAGTGGCCATTTTGATTGGTAAAACCAAGTTTTCTGCTTCTTTCTTCGAGTCCCACACCTGTTGAGTTTCCTAGTTAGTATGATTATTTTGATGTCTCTTTAAAAGGGAAATGGTTTCAGTTAGTATGAACATTTTAGTGGTTTTTTAGAAGGGCAACAGTTTCAACTTCTAACCTCAAGTCCAGCACTTACTTTAAGATAATATTTAGTATTTCCTATTTTTTGTGATGCAGAAATGAGTTTTTCGTCTTTTTATCCTTTTTCTTTTCACTTTATCTCTTTTTTTTTTTTTTTTGGTAAATTTCTTTGTTGGCTTCATTCTTTCATCTGTGTATTGTGCTGAGTGTTGTTCTTTCAAACGTTAGGTGATATGACAGGAGACTTCTTAAAGCAAAACTCTCAATCTTCCGGGTGAGATTTTTTCTTTGTCCCGGCTATTATTTGTTAATGATTGTAATATCTGCTTTTTTTTTTACTTTTACTCCTCTTGTGCTTTGAACTGTAGAAGTTTCCCATGAAAATTTACTACTTCAGTTCTATAATGTACATTGATCTATTACACTAATGGAATTTGTCTTTGTTGCAGGTCTAAGGCAACTAATAATTTAAACCAAGTGAAGAGATTTTTGCGAGATATGAAAGCCCTTTTGGCTGAAAAGGTTTTTGTTCTGAATGTTCTAGGTACATCTTTCACCTTACTCTGGAATTTGCTAGTTTTACGCAGAATGGTAGAAAAGCTATAACAAATTATAACTTTTCTGTTTCTGATTCATCCACTTTTTGAGGATTATCTAGTTAAAATGAGTAGAAATGCTAAATGCAAAATGTCAGGCAGTATAGATGATATCAGTTTCATGACGCTGTGTATCAATATCACGATAATTGTCAATGGTTTTGGCAGGCTACATCGCGTATAATTTTGTTATAGGTTCATATTCCTACTGGGGACCAAAGGCTGGTCATGACTTATACCATATGGTAAGCTCAACACCTTTGTATGTTATGATGGCACATTTGGATACTTCTTTTCTAAGAGAATCATATGATTTATAAGCTCACTCCTACTCTTGAAACTTTACTTTTCTCTAAAGTAATATGTCAAGCAAATATACCAGAAATATGAAAAGCCTTTACATGGCTGATCACATTTAAGTGTTTCTTCTATCACAGAAAAATGCAGATATTATGTTTGGAGGTGTAACAGTTGTATCTGGTATATTGGGAACAATAGCAGGAGGTTTCCTTCTGGATCATCTGACTTCCACGATTTCAAATGCTTTCAAGGTAAACGTGCTTGCAAGCCTTTCATTTTACTTTGGCTTATATATTCATCCAATCAAATAACAAATGCTTGATTTGTTTGCACTCTTCAAATATTTATTCATCTACTGGTGATCTGTGTCTGCAAACCATTTCGGAGTGGCCATGCCTATGGTGGTTCATGATACTGATGACATATGTTTGCAATCATACTGTTGCCATCAAGGCTTCTTATATATCCTTTCTTCTTTCTTGTCTGTAATTCATCTAGGATCTGTTAAATTAAAGTAAAAGGTTCTTAACATTGTGAGAGCTAAAATCAAACCCACCTCTCTCTCTCTCTCTCTCTCTCTCTCTGTATGAATGTGTATATGCTTCCGAAGTACTGATGACACAGAAAAATCTGAAAATGATTTGATTCTTTGCAATAGAATTTAAGCATCCAAAACTTTCTAATTTCTCTATTTCATCTTACATTAGTTCGATGTGGAATTGCTAATCGCATGTTGCCTAAATTCTTGGGCCTTTTGCCAACTAAGCATACCTTTGGCTTCTTTCAACAGTGATGTTTGCATATTCTTGGTTCTTATTAGTGAAGTGTCTTGATCTCTTCTGCAGCTTCTTTCAGCGGTAACCTTTGTTGGAGCGATATTTTGCTTTGCTGCCTTTTGTTTTAAGAGCCTATATGCTTTCATAGCTCTTTTATCAATTGGAGAACTGCTTGTATTTGCCACTCAGGTAAATTTCTCATCAAGTGATTTTCACTGGTGTGTTTGTTCTCTGTTCTAAAGTTGTGTCATTTCTGATGGACAACGTCATTGATCCACTGCATATCCATCACTAATAAAAATAAGTTTAAGGGGGAAATGATGCTGAAGATTCATTTGGTCTTTATTCACATTACCATCTTTGAAATAGATGATCTTATGCTTCCCAGTGTCATTAGTTTCTATTCATTACTCCAATTTTTTTTCTTATACTCAAAAAGCATCACCAATTCCTAGAGTTCCTTCTAAAACAGGAGAATGTGTTACGGTCAACTCAGTTTATCATGCGTCAAGGCATCAGCTGAAAGAGTTATTTTCAGCATCTATTGGATATTGGAGGTTCAAACTGTTGTAGACATCATCATATTAATGTTCATTGATGTCACTGCAGGGTCCTGTAAATTTTGTATGTCTGCATGCTGTGAATCCAAGTTTGAGACCATTATCTATGGCTATGTCTACCGTCGCCATTCACATCTTTGGGGATGTGCCTTCTGCTCCTCTCATTGGAATATTGCAGGTCTGCCTGTTCTTTAATTTACATGAGTAACTTGTTCTTTTCTGTTAAAATGGTGCAAATTTTGGATTCCTTAAGCTTGGACTCAAAAGCACTACTACATAGCCTGTAGCTTTTTTAAACTTGGGTTATTAGCACTAATATGTAGGCCATAGCCAGTATGTGCTGGTATTTCTGTTGCTGTCAGTAGCTAATATAGTTCTCATAAGTTAATGCCTTCCAAAGAACTCAACTAACAAGAGATAGACTGAAATGGCCAATTATGGACATTCTTCTCTGTATTTTTTAGATAATTGTCAAAATTGGCTCTTAATGCTGTTAATATGCCCCAAAAAAAAAAAAAAAAGTGCTTGGACAAGATGATTGCAATTAGTGGAGGTCCGAATCTATAAAATGCATATGATTTTTTTGGATTACTGTTACTGTAAGAGAAGTGATTAAAAAAATGAGTATGTTATAAACAAAAAAGAGAGAATAATATTTCCATTTCCAACCGCCATTGAGAAAAATTAAATTTGCTGGTAATTTTTTGATTGATAAAGTACTCTCTTACATTTGGTGGAGATATCCTCATGAGTGACATTTTCTTCCGTGCAGGATCGTGTCAAAAATTGGAGGATAAGTGCGCTGGTTCTAACTTCTATTCTGTTTATTGCAGCTGCTATATGGTTCATTGGTGAGTGTTTAATTTGTTCACTTTTTGATTGAATTAAAAAGATAAGGAAGAGACTCATTGTTTTTGGTTAATGTGATTCTGATTGTGAGGCCCAAGTTGATCACAAAATATTTTCTGTGATCACTAATGTGGTATCAGCAAAATGAGAGCTATTGTCCTTGGTCCTGCAATCCCATATGACTGATTGTAAATGGTACAGATGATTTAGATAAGTGTGGATACAAGAGAAGAACACCGTTTTCTTGTTTGTTTATTCTCTATGCATGGTTACTTTCCATTAATCAATTCAAAGAAAGTAACTTCGACAACTACTATCATTTTGTCATACCTTGTTATGTGACTTCTATTCCACCTAATCAGCGAACTACTTATTTTTTTGCTGGTTTTGTAGGTATCTTTCTTCACAGTGTTGACAGATTCAATGAAGACAGTGAACACACAATTACTGCAAGTGACAAGGCAAACACAACACCTTTACTTGAAGAAGAGAAAACAGATAGAACTGCAGCGTGCGTTGAACCATAGCTCCGCGGTAGCACTTATTTGATTCGTGTAGGACTCTAGATGTATATTCTTTTTTCAAGTCTTCTATTGGCTGTAAATATTGTTCTATGCTGTGGCCAAATTTGTTTCGCATCAATTTCAAGAAATATCGGGATATGATTTACAATTGCTTCGCATAGATGGCTAACATTGATTAGTCTCTCTCTCTCTCTCTCCCCTGCACCCAGCAGTTCAATTTTAGGTCCTCTAAGTGCGAGGACTCGGTTCTTGAATTACTGAAGTATTTTAATCGAAGGATTATGAAACTTGCACTGCTTAAGATGATAACCTCCCTCCCTCTCTACTCTTTTTGGGTCGCTGGTCTTGAGGGCGTTCGGGCAAGCTGACCATCCTTTCTATTCTTTTGTCAGCGGTACTTTCACAGCCACAGAGGCTGCATGTTCATGCCACAAGGGAAATGTTAACTTTTTTTATTTTTTTTTGAAAGAAGGAAATGTTAACTTAATGGTATAAAAGATTTCTCATCACTTTCATAAAGGCCATTGGTCAAAAATAAATAAATAAATAAAAGCCAATGTCAAAACTGATCTGTGTTAATGCCTAAATTATTACGTGTAACATGATTAAGTAACCTGGGCCTAAACTGGGCTAAGTCTGTCTTTGCCCAAGCTTTTCCATATCTAATCAAGCTTAATTTTTTAGCCCAAATCTCAACCCAGCCTAAGTTCATGCAAGCTAATCTCGGAGTGACTCCACTGTCATGGGCGATAAAATGCGTGGAATGAAAGAGTCTACCGATAGCACCTCTAAAAACACCACAAAAGGGATACAAGGACCGTCAAATGTCAGTTATTCATGTAGATATGGTAAGTAGTAGCATTAGAGACCCAAAATAAAGTAAGCTATCTAAACATGTTTGTTATAATCCCACTTCGCAAACAATGGTAAGAGTCAAATTCAGCAAAAGATGATTGCTAGTAACGTTTTGAATGACTCAAAATTAGACTATCAGAAGAATTTTCCAGAATAAATTGTTTTATTGAAAATGTACAATCTTATGGTGCAGAGAAATTCATAAAAGGTTGGAAATACAATCAATTAATAATTTAATACTAATCAAGCTGGTAAGGTAAAAGACCGCTAGGATAGAGGAGAATTTTGCTGAGAACCAGCCAAAAGCGCAAAGTTTTTACTAATTAATACTCAACAAGATAATTTCCACATTGCAATAAAACCTCTCCAACTGTGTCATACATAGACAAATTACTTACCACTATAAAAAGAACATTTGGTGCTACGACTGTTTATGTACTTTTGTTTCAATTTGCTGGTTGAACAGTATTTGTTACTGGTATCTGAAAAGTTTGATGATAAAAAATGGCACCCAAAGCTCATCCTGAATCGCCGAAGACAAGCCGCTGCTGATCCTCCACCTTCTCAACCTCCCTAAAAATTCACCAAATTCTCAAGTACAGGCATCTCTCCAGATATGGCTTTCGGAGAGGTCCAGGACTTCCATTTTCCAAAAGAGATCACAGGCAGAAGCAGTCAAACAATCCACAGGGACTGAGAATTCCAAGTCATTGCCAGAGATGGTTCCGTATGTTGTTGAACTCTGCAACCGTTAATTAATCCAAGATTAGAATCAACTACAACTACGCTGGGCTACTATTTTACAATCGTAGAGAAATTATTTTTATTGTAAGTTAGGTTTATTTGTGTCGTTCTCAATCATTCCGCTGTTCTTGAAAACATCTTATATTGGTTCAACGTAATATGGTTCAAATGTTGATTATACTGTAATACATAAAAAATGATCAATGCTAATAGCTTGAAAAAGTTTGGTTAATGAGATTAATGTCGACCCCACAATTCTTTTTCATCTTCATTTGCAATTCAAATTGAAGATGTTATTGATAAATTGTATTTTCCATACTAAAATTGGAAATACATATGCAATACAAACGGAGCCTGACAAAAGCGGTCCATCTGATCAAGAAAGAAACGAATGCGGGTTCGAAGCATCCATGCTGTGCATGTATTATTCTAGAGCTCCTCACACGCAAAATCCTACCGTGCGGTTTCGCCTCGCAGAAAACCATACGGGAGTTGTCGGCAGGTTGCGGCAATTTTCTATGCCATATCTAATCCTGATATTAATGGCATTGACAAAAGTCAGTGTTTTGTTTTGCATTTATAACTAACAACCGTGAAGTGCAAGTGTCACGCAAGCACAAAGATCCAACCTGATCGAGGAAAACAACACTTTCCCCACTTCCAGACAAATCCCGTGAAAGAAAATTCATTGAAGCAAAACATAACATGAAACATCTTCTTACCTCAGTATCATCTTTTGTTTGGGAGGATTGCGTTAGGAGTATGGCCAGTGGTATTGAATCGAATCGGGTTGGCCGAAAAATAATAGGTGAAGGGGCAACTGTGCACGCTGCACCTCAGAAGAGATCAATAGAAGATGTAGCACGGAGCTGAGATTTCGGCGGTCAATCCTAAATTATGCATACTTCGACACTTGGGACCCCACTTCAATATTCATTTTCCGTTTATTTGTTTCATCACTATCATTATTCAATAATTTTACCTAATGAAGCAAGCGAAACTACAATCAAGATATTCCCAAGTCAGTTTTTTAACTGCTGCAAGAAATTATTGTAGAAGTACATTGACTACAAAACAATTTTTTACATAATCCTCAATCAGAGTACAAGAAAATTCAGTCTCATCTCAAATATATGTCATTTGGATTCGCAGAGATATCTGGTGTCTCCTGGCTGAACTGCTGGCAGCTAAAACTTACAAGTCCCATTTATACAAGTGAGAGCTCACCCGCAGGAATAGACCTTTTGACAAGTTTAGCCCAAGATTCATTGGTTTCAGTGATGACTTTAAGTGCATATTCCTATCATGACGGTTAAACAGATAGTCAATACACAAGAGTAGCATACGACAGATAAATAGGTTGAAAAAGGAAGATTTGAAGTACCTTATCAGCTGGTTTATTCCCAAGACCAAACTTGTTTGCAGGTTTCCCATCAGGGATCTTGTAGTCCCTAAACCAGTCTCTGATTGCAGTAAGAGTGCCCTGAAAATTTACACAATAAAGCATAAGACAATCCATGCAGTCATTTAGCATCAGAAGAACAAATTCTTCAGTTCCAAACACTTATGTCTCATCTTCAGAAAAGCCTGAATACAATCATTTATTACAGAAATTCCCAGTTCACAACTCAACAAAATAGATATATATCAGCATGCGAAGCAGCACCAAAAATGCAGAGCATAAAAAATTAGAGACTTATAGCATACTGGGAAATGTTTCTCAACATCATTAACATCATTAACAAGTGAAGCTCTTGGATCGTCCAATGAGATTGCAACTATTTTCCAGTCAAGTTCACCCTCATCAATCATTGCCAAAGCTGCTAAAGGCTTGACTTTCAGAACCTGACCAATTTTGGCACGGCTATCTCCAATTTCAACAACATCAACTGCAGATAAAAGGAATTCTTAGATATGGTATAAAAGGCTCGTGTTTTTGGAATGTGTTTTTCTCTGAAGAGAGCAGAAAGAATGTCAGTAATTAAATCAAGTGATCACAGGAATGTTGGCATAGGTAGTAGGTAGTAAGTATATACCAGGGTCATTATCTCCAAATGCCCCCTCAACTTCTGCATCTGCAAACGAAGGATCCTCCCATGTTTGTGGAAGCAATCCATAATTCCAATTAATGTTGTACCTGACAAAGATACAAGAATTTGGCCTCCTGAAAAAAGAAAACTAAAAACAAAAAATATGCTCAAGAAAGATAAGAAGCTAGTGCAATCAGGTCAAACGACTCAAACAACATATGAGCTTGAATATGTTCCGGTTAAATTAGGAAGAGATGATTGTTCAGTTATATCTGAATTTAAGAAAAGTTTTAAGTATGATAGATCTGAATGCCAATTGAATCAGATTCCTGTGGCATGTATTAAAGGCACTGCCACTGAATTACAACATCACGCTGTACATTCCACAGTGAGCTAAATGAAGAAATCTGAAAAAGCAATTTCTCAAGTATCTATGTTCTACAATTTCATCATCCAGTCCACATAATGGCAAATAAGTGCACTTTAAGGTCTATCCTAATGTCAAATTTTGTCTGTACCCGCAAGAGAACCAGCAAACCAGTAATCCTTTAAATAGTCATTCACCAGCACAATAAGCATTGTGATTCTAAACTAGGTTCAACAACTAT
This sequence comes from Mitragyna speciosa, assembly GCA_024721245.1. NCBI lineage: Eukaryota > Viridiplantae > Streptophyta > Magnoliopsida > Gentianales > Rubiaceae > Mitragyna > Mitragyna speciosa. The sequence continues at coordinate 29,853,089 of CM045555.1, forward strand.
CTCACAAGCCTAATAAATGCACATAACAAATGCAAAGAAAAATGGCAAGTTTAGTCTTACGGATAATATCGAAGCTTCTCCTTTTTAATATCTTGTTTTATAGGAGTAAACTGCTCATCAGTTGCAACCTCCATCTTCGCATTTGATTCTTTGGGAATTTCAACAATAAAATTGAAAACACCATCGCCCAAATGCAATGGAATATCATGCCAAGGAGAAATCTGCACATAAGGTTCAGAAATGATGTTTCATGAAAATAAACAAAGAAAAAATCCCAACTGATTTTAACTAGGCACTGCAAATTTGTTTTAACAAAAAAGTTAACACATTGAACAAAACAAAACTTATATATCTGGTCCTAGGAAAAATGTCCCCTTATTTTTCGGATTTTTTTGGCATATTTACAGATTGAGACTATTGATTTTACCCACCCCCCCCACAACTACACATAATATTCACACAAACAAGATATCCAGTTAACATTTAAGCAGGCAAATGTCATGCTTACATAATTAGAAGCAGAAATTTGTCTACCAAGTGAAAAAAAAAACTGTAAATATTGAAAACAATAAGTCCAACTTCGAAAGCAAAGATTAAGTAAATTGCTAAAAATGTGCAGGGATTCGTCTCCCACACTTAAATCTAAATACAATACTAAAAGATTTTTCAGACTTTATACAGCAATCATCAATATAAGAAACAACTCCAACATCCTAGTACAGTACCAAACCTAACATAACTAAGATATTATCCATTTATAGTTTCCGACAAAGGGTTTGAAACTACAAAACAACATTCTTACAATTATTCAACCCCCTTCCATCAAGCAAGCATCTTTAAACAAATTCCAGCATAAAACAACAAATAATGACAATTAAACAAGCCCTTCGATCCAGCATACACAACAAATAAACCAAAACTAAAAGGAACCCGCACAACAAAAAGACCTTTTTGCTAGAATTGTCAAGGAAAAAGACTCGGTAATCAAGGGTTTCAGGCTGGCCTTCTTCTTTGATCTGAATTTGGGGATTGTGAATAGCACTGCAGGTAAAAAGCTGCCTCTTTTGCAGAACAAGTCCATTTTTGTTGCTGTAATCGAAGCATAGACTGAGGCTGTTGGGTCGTCGCAATGGCAATGGGCCTTTTCTCAGTAATGAAGTGGTGATAATGTTGCTTGAGGACGGTATCACTCTAGTGGCCACCATTGCTACTGCTGATATCGTTTGGCGGTCAGGTCACAGAACAACTCAGCAGGACAAAGAACCAAGAATTAGCGCTTACTGTTTTACAACTATTGTTTATTGTTGTTGACCCCAGACCTAAATGCTAAAGGACTAATTGGTTTTTTTTTTTTTTTTTTTTGGTCACAAGGAAGAGTTGATGCTCTAATATCTAACAAGCCTTGGGGTAGTCACCCCTATAACATCACAAGTCAAAATATGTCTAATACCACCAGAGGAACCAACAGATGTTTCTGGGAGACCTGTGTTTTGACACTTTCTTTGGCAAGTCAATCTGCACTCTTATTGGCTTCTCGCCATACGTGCTCCAGTTTACAATCCCAATTCCTACTGATCATCCTTCGGATCTGATGGATACAATTTAGGTGAGGGGAGGAGTGAGTATTGCGTGCAACACGCGCGTCACTTGGCGTGCCACGTGGTGCACTAGAACCCATCATACATCGCCAAATAATACAAGGTATGACCCACCATTGTCACATGATGATAAATTATTAGTTCTAGTACACCACGTGACAATACACGTGGTGTATTGTATACTTTTCCTTAGGGGAGTCCTCTTCAGCTGAATTAATAAGATTGATGCGACTAATTGGTTTATTGAGGCACAAGCCGCCAAAACTTTTTTTTTTTTAATCTTAACACTCTAGATCAGGTCTTGCAGAAAATATTATTATTTTTTATTACAAATTAAGTAAATACTGATAGTTTTGTTTACTTTACTAAAATACTGAAGTCGATGTCAAAAAAGATTTACTTCGAAGTAAATATCCTAAATATTGAAGTTGAAGTTTCAAGAATTAACATCAACCAGCATAAAATAAAGGGAAAAAAAAAATCAGTCTTTCGTCCTCTATCCAACATAATATATCCATTATCTTTCCAAGAATCCATACCCATCGCCTCCAACACACTCAAGAATGTGTCAAGTCAACAACACAATCAAGATTCTATTCATCATCCTTCACTACCTCCATACCTGATGCTGCAGTTGGTGTGCTGAATTGCTTTGACATCAATGCCTTCCTTGATTCGGAAAACTGTTAAATTAAGCCATCCCATAATGGATAAACTGATATGAAATTGGCAAATTATATTCACACTTTGGTCATCAAAAGATTCTAGTTCCACGCTTGTTGATCAAGTAACATTAGTTATTCAATTTAGTAGAGCTACACTTAATTAGATCTAGCAATTACATGGCCTGACGACATTTAAATCATGAAGTAAAGGAAATAATTGCATTAGATGAGATGAGTAGTATATTTCTGAAATTGTGATAAAAAAAAGTGGTGGTTGTTTGAACAGTAAATTAAAGAGCGTTTTTGAGATTTTGAGAGACATGGAGAAAGCGGGTGGTTGATGGTAAAAGTCTCGTTATTTCAGAATAACGACTTTAGAGGCGAATTGTTAGAAGTGTACTAACTAGAATTTAGGAATTCAAATAAAAAATCTCAATGTTCTTTTGACTTTGAATAAAAATCACAATATTTTTATAATTAAACCCGATAGACTGTATACTAAAGTTACTTTTAAGTTCGATTGGTACGATGACTGTTACATTCTTGTATATATGTACACAAACAAAATATTAATCATTGATACATTTACTCATTTTTTTTAATGAATCTACACCCAAAAATAAGGAGACAAACATCGAAATGTCCTATTTTTCACGCCAACATGTGCCCTTGTCATTGTTTACATTTTCTTTTATGTTTGTCACCTTTTTAAAAAAAAAAAAAAAAAGAGGATCAACGGATTTTACCTACCTTGGTAATTCGAACTTGGGATTTATAGATATTAGGTGAAGCGTCTTATCAACTACGCTTTGTCATCATTTTTGTCACCTTTTATAGTCTTTCTCATCCCTTTGTCTTGTGTTCTTAATTGAAATAAATATTATTCCGTTACAAAAACTTTCACAAAAATTTATTTTTTTCAAAAATTAATTATCACTTTGGTAAATATTTGGCATTTGTAGGAACTTACTATTTTTCGTTTTACAAAAAATTACCATTATTTTTATAAATGTTCTGTATCATTCTCCTCAATATTTAAAAATTGTATCAATGTCTCAAAGAAAGAAAAAAGCTTGTGTCAATGTTAATTCTAAAACGGTTACTTTAAAGAAAAGTACTTTTAGAATAATTATGTAATACTACTAATGCTTATAATCTAGGTAAATAAATGTCAAATAATTTTATCTTACCATCTTTAAAAGAAAGCATCCATTAGTCTAGTTATCAATAATAGTTTTTAAAAAATAACTAGTCATAAAATAAATAAGTAAATAAGATTACATTATCTAATTAATTTTTTCTCCTATTTTTTTTTTTAATAAAAAGCACACAAAATCTCTAGTTTCCTTAATTTTATTTGTGCGGGCACTGGAGTATCAATATAAGGAGGCGGCCAGGTCCGCATAAGGGTAATTTTCCCTGGTATTTTAAATAAAGCCATTGGACTATACAAGTTATTACACAAAGCCTTCCGGAAAAGTTGGGCACAAGAAAGAACGACCTCTTTGTCTCCCGCGTTCTTCTCTCAAACGGCACGCTTTCGCCAGGTCTGGGGAAAATTTTATTTATTTATCCTTTTTAATGTATAATTGCATGGCTTCTATTTAAACCTCGAGATTGGTACATGAATTGTCACACGCCCTTGCTGTTTGGCTGCTATAATTAATGGTAACGTTTGCTAAGAAAAATAATCTTGAATTACTTAGTTTTGTGAAAAAAAAAGTAATAAATTTAGTAAGAAAAATTATACATTTAGTTATAAAGTACTAAGTCTTGTCGAAAAAGTAGTAAATTTGGTTGTTAATTTCTTTCTTCTTTTTTTTTTTTTTGGTAAAAACAAAGTTCATATTTATTGATTCTACAGTTTCTTGGATTCTTGATTGTTTTGAATCCGATGACCAAAGATTGATACTGGTACAAGTTTTGTATCTGTGTTTTTGACTTCCCCTTTACATTCTTATCCTGAAAATTTCATCTTTTTCTCTCCGTCTTTTTTTCTCCAGATTAAGCATGAGTCCCACAGGGAATACGTCAACTTACCCTCAAAGCGACCAACGATGCAGTTAAGAAAATCAGCCAAAGCCATGTCTGTTTCAAAATCTAGCTTGAACGAAAATCCAAGGCAGTCCATAAATCCAAACCAAATCCAAGTCAGAACGAAAATCCAAATCCAAATTCAAATTCAAGTTCAAGTCAAGACGAAAATCTAATGCAAAACCACCAAGAATAGCAACCGCAGGTCCACGGAAGGGGGTCCTTTTTCTGTGCTTTATGAGTCGTCACTGTCTTGACAAACCTTTGGGGTGTGCTATCCTTCCTCTTCAAGTTTCCAGTTTGCTCGATGAAGATCGTTCCTCATTAAATGATTAAACACAACTTAGACATGTCTACTCTTGGTCTAATTATAATGTTTTCCCGAATTCTGGTTGGATTAATTTGAAGTTCGGGCTGGACATTGTTGGCGATCGGCGTCGTGCTGGGTACGACGAAAGGTTGATGGCTACAGTCTCCAATGCATGAGTAGTGATTTTTCTCGTGTTGATATGAAGATCAATCACATTCACAGGGACTACTGGATATGCACTCAGGTTTCCCTGATCCTCCTCTGCAGTCTATGGTCCTTCACCTCTGCCGAATATGTATGCTTGGAAGGGAGCCCCTATTCTAGTTAATATTCGTGGCAAGTTATATGCGCTTACGACGATCCCAGTTATAAATGACCCTAGACCAAAATTCGAGGCTTATGATCCTGTTTTGAAGAAATGGCTTCCTCTCGAGCCCCCTCCTTTTTTCATAAAATCCAGCAAATACTGTGTATATTTGCGATTCCCTGTCTTCTCCTTTGTGGTTATGGATGACAAATTTTGTGTTTCACTTGGATGTGCCCCTGCTTTCACGTATGATATTTCTACTAGCAGATGGAGCATCTGTGAGTTGTCTGTCGGGTTTGATACAGGGTCAGACGCGTCTGATACCAAGTCAGCTGATTCTGGTCATGACTCTGACTCATATGCGTCCGATGATGATGACGGTGACTTGATGCGCCATTCAGTATTCAGGTTTAGTGGGAGAGCCATCTTTTATGATGGAGACACACTGAAAGGCTTGAATTTCAAGTTGGAAGCGGTGGTTGCTTTCCAGATCGAAAATGGTAAAGTTGTGAGAATGCAAGTTTTGGATAAGTTGACGTTCGATCATAATGGCTGCTATTATGATTTGGTTTACTTGGGACGAAGTTATTTCTGTTTGGTGTGTCAAACTATTGGCATATCATCATTAGTGACATTTACGGTTTCGAAAATGAGTAGTCATTGGTGACGGTCCAGTTTCCACATTCTTGGACTACAAAATCCTTAGCAAACGGGCTGCCAAGTTTGGTCGGGATAATATGCAATTTTCCTTTGCACGTTAAGTCCGAAATGGTAAACTAGTTTGTTTGCAAGTACTTGATACAGTAAGCTGTTTCTTTAATAGTCTCTTGATGTCTGTTCCTTTATCTCCCAGTGCTCTTGTTAATTTATTCAAGGCATTTATTTAAGCCGCCAGTTGTTCAAATATGTTGCTTGAAGTAATGTTGGGTTCTCAGAAAAGAGTTTGAAGTAGCTGAGTAGAAACACCAATTTGACAAGTAAAAAGGAGTTTGAACACACTGAGTGGATACCACCAATTTGATAAGTGAAAAAGATAATGCACCAAATTGGGATTGACAAAAGAAACCATAGAGCTACCAGCCAGTAACATAGAGCCTCAGCAGTTGAACCAGCTAATGATAAGTAAAAAGGAGTTTGAACAATCTGAGTAGAAACACCAATTTGATAAGTAAAAAGGAGTTTGAACACACTGCATGGATACCGCAATTTGATAAGTAAAAAAAGATAATGCACCAAATTGGGATTGACAATTATAAGAAGAAACCATAGAGCCACCAGAGAGTAGCATAGAGCCTCAGCAGTTGAACCAGCAGTTAGAATATCAAAGCTGTTGAATACCACTTGGCCACGTCTGATTCTTCACAGGTTGCAAAATTTTTTCAATTTCTGACACTGTTTTCTCATCCTTCCCAACTGTTTTCAGTTCTGCAGCAGCAGCTACATTTTGCTCAACCTGATTATCAACAAGATTGTGTATTATAAAACTACAATTGATGGGTATTTCCTGTTGATAGGTGTAAGGACACTGAGACAACATTTATTTGCAAAATGGGGACACCTTGAGCAATACAAATCACATATTACTTTGAGAAAAATCTTCAACGGAGGAGGATCAGAAAGTCATTGGAGAAAATAAAAATGGCAACCAGTCACAGAGAAACTCGTAATACAAGAAACTTATAGAAAGTAAAAACTGGTGCTATTTCAACCACAACTCCCATAAAGTTAAGCCTTCTTTTTTTTTGTGCTAAACATATAATAATAAGAATATGCCTCCATATTTTTCCTCCCTTTTCAAGACAATCTTGCTCTCAAATATATCAAACAATATATACAAAAGAATGGAAAGATAGTGTCCTCTAAAAATACTACCTTTGCAGGATAAGAGTTAAATTTAAACTTGGAAGAGACATGAAATGAAGTAAAATCATATCGAATGGTCATTTGAAAGAAAAAAGCTGTAACCTTCATTCGATGAGAGGTAAAGAGAGGTTTATTTGAGAAAGGACTATGGTTCTAAATACCAAATATGCCACCGAGTGTGCTTAAGAGGTAAAGAGAGTGAAGAATCTGATCATGAATTTGTTATAACATGTTCTAGCTGATATATAAAAAAGAGCTCATTTGTTCAATGAGGAAAACTTTTCCAAGAAAGCAAACTAGGTAACTTGAATGTTGTGGATTTTAGGGCTCCACTGGAGTCATCTTACCTGTGTAACAGAGTTCATTCCGACCAGTATCGTGGAGATGTCTTTATTTGATAAGCTGAATTGCAAGGCTAATTTTGATATATTTTTTCCATTCTCCTTACAGTAGGCAGCGGCAGCTTGACAGGCAGCCTGAGGAAAAGCAACAGTGTGACTAAGTAGCTCAAGCATTTCAGCCATATATAGAGTAAGCTTCACCACAAGGACACATCTGATAAAAAGACACGAGGGCTTAGGAAATGGCTGCTTAAGTGAACATAGATCCAGAGGCAGTTAATGTACTGCACTCAAGTGGCAAAACACTAAACACAATACTTTAAAATAAACTCAATTATTTGAAAGTGGAAGCATTGACTTCCATGCTATTGAGCTCGTCCTGATCTAAAGATCACAGTTCATACAGTACGTAGAGAAATTAAGATTAGCACCTGGGTTTTGAGACTTTGTTATTTATGCTAACATTGTTTTCTCGTATACATAGCACCTCAATGGTGGATACAATCTCTCCTTCTGATTGGAATTTACTTGTACATTTTCTATCCACACATACTCAAGGGAAAGACAGAGAAATGGACTTTGCCACTTATTCCCTGAGATCATTCCCTTTTCCCAAACACTTGCATCACTTTTTTACCGCTCTACAGTGGAATTAAAGTCTCTGGCACAACTTTGACTGATGTTACTTACACAAAGTGGAATAAACATATAATGTTCTATGGTACAAAAAGTAAGGTTCTTTTCAATGATAAAATCCCTAATCATACAAGGCTAGATTCTTAATCACCTTGTTATATATATAAGGTTGGCGTAATAGAAAGTCATTTGTCTGATCTCATTTTCTAGCATTCACATCTAAGATGAAGTTTGACATAGAGAAGTCAGTCTGCAGAGTAGTATAACTAGTAAGATAACTACTGGAAAGGCCAAGAATGATTATTTGCTATTGAAGATACTAACTAAAGGAGGAGTCTGACTACAAAAAATACCACAACCTTGAGTTCAGGCGGAGCAGGGTGCCATCCCGGAGGGCCATTTTCTGTAAGAAGCCCCATCGCTAGGGGAGAAGCACTTATTATTCCAACACCCTTGCTCTTCAAGTAAGGCAGTAGGTCTTGCAATGTTGTATCATTGATGCTGTAGTGACAATAGGACAGAATAACATCAACTGTACCAGGTGGTACCCGATCAAGTACATAAGTAAAAATCCCCAATGGCAATCCCGTTATACCAATGAATCGAGTCTTCCCTGCTTCCTTTAATTTTAGAAGGGCAGGAATTGTCTCGTTGACAATCTGTTCAAAGCACCGATGAACCAATCACAGAATTAAAACATTGCTGTATCCAAAACATTGTCTCCAATTTCGGAAAAGAAACAAACTTCAATCCAAAATGAAAGGGGGAAAAAAAAAAACAACAACAATGTACCACCTGATCAAGAGATCCAAATTCAATATCATGACAATGCAATATATCAACATAATCAAGCTGCAATCTTTCCAAGCTCTCATCGATGCTTCTGGTCACTGTCTCAGCACTGAAATCAAAGCCTTCTTTATATCTCCCACATTTTGTTGATACAATGTATTCATTTCTAGGCACCCCAAGTGCTTTCAACCCCTTCCCCAACATCTTTTCTGATAAAGTCCCGCCATAGTACCTATTAACATAAAAATCAAGAAACCCACTTTTTCTCAAAACCTTATCCAAACCAAACTTCAATTATTACCCCCATTTAGTCAACAACAAATGGAAATTTGAAGAAACCAAGAAAAATTAAGAATTTGAATAGGCAGTTTAAGAAATTCAATCAAAACGTGGGCTTACGGAGAGGTGTCAAAGAAGTTGATGCCAAGGCGAAATGCTTCACGAACAGAGGCGATTGCTTCCTCTTCTGAGACTGGTCCGAAGACACTGCCGAGAGGGGAGGCCCCAAAGCCAACGGAGCTGAGTTTGAGGCCGGTGTTGCCAAGGGGTCGGAGCTCGAGGGGTGGAGCAGCTGCCATTAATGTTTCTGGGGCTTAATCGCAAAGGTTTTTCAAGAGGAAAGGAGTTTTCTTGGGCGGATTAGTTTTTAATCCAGTGGTTTGGTGGAAAAAGATTCCAGGGAAAAATTTCAACTGCCACAGAGAGAAGTAGTTGAGTGAACTAAATATGGGCCTATAGATAATTCACCAATAATATATATTTTTTTGGGGTTCCTTTTTTTTTTTTTGTGGGGGGCTCCTAGGAAATTTCTTGGTAATATCATGTTTCGTACTCTTGTTTACCAACTAATCACATTTGAGAAAAGGCAAAAGAAGGTGAACCCCCTCCTTATTGTTCGTTAGGTGCCCGCAAGAAAATAACAAAAAAAAAGGGGATGGAGTGGACGCTTCCTTTTCCTTCCCCTTTTTCCTCCCCCCTCATTTTTGTTGGGGAATGGGGAGAGAAATTTAGCTCTTGGAAATGTTAAATTGATGGGCTTCTTCCGGGGTATCTCGATCGAACATACAAGGACTCAGTTGTATGATTTCACTATCCAATGTACATGCTTTGGTCACTTAGGGCTAGTTTGGGAGTTTAGGATAGAAAATAAAAGAAAGGAAATCTTAGGTGGGAAAAGAAAAGAAAATAAAGGATGAGAAAGGAAGAGAAAAGAAGAAATGATAGAATTTTCTTTTTTTTTTTTTTTGAAGAAAAGAAATGATAGAATTTTCTGTTTTGGTATTATTTGGAAGTTTAGAAAGAAAATGAAAGAAATTAATACTCATTGAAAATTTAATTTTACTATAAAAGTTTTTTAGGGGTAAAAATATCATATTGTAAAAGTTTACACCACATCTTTCTCTTTCTTACTATTTCCACCTAATTTTGGGTAGAAAACTTGTGAGAATTTGAAAGCCAAAATTTTCCTTCCAAATCCCTTCAAATCCTTTTCTTTTCCATTGGAACTTCCAAACATAGAAACTTAAAAATTTTCGTCCCATCATTTTTTTTCTTCCCATTTCTTTCTATCCAAACAAACTGTTAGTCTTGCAAGGCCGTGGGCCTCAGCCAAGTCTGCTATTATTCAAGAAAGAGAATAGTTGCCTTGTTGAACACTCATAATTGATTGCAATAACAAGCCTCTTAGACAAAGAAAATGTTCAACGCCATTGTACATGTGAATGGTCTCTACCACACGGGGCCGAGTTAGTGTAACAAGTCTTGGTAGAACATTTTGACACTTTCTGTCTCCAATTTTTTCACCAGAGCAAATGGTAAAATAAGAACATCATAAGCTTTAATTAGACTTCAATATCTCAACGTTAGCATTAGTGCTAGAACCGGAGCATAATCAGCTAGTTAGATAATTTTTCCACTCCGTATTTGAGAAGAGAGGGGAAGTCAACATATCACAGAGAGGCAATGATACGAAAGCTACAGGAGTTGGAAAACAGTTGCAGAACTGCTGAACCACATTGGCAATAGGTCTAGAAAATTTCGATTGGCTCCAGCTATATTCTCTTCGTATATTATATAGTTTGCAATCAGAATCAAAAGGTTCACAGGGATGGAACCTGTTTCAGCTCTGTTTTTACATCACCTAACCTTTTGTAAGCACTCAAAGAGACCGATAAGATTAGATAAGTTCACAATTGTCTTCATCGGAATTCATTGTTTCTTGAAAATGGTGACACCGCCAGAGCTACATTTGATGTTTTGAAAAGTTGGTCCAAGCAACCAAACAGTTATAACATCATTTTGAACGAAACAAACGACTACGCCAAGTGCTTTCGGAGCAGTATATATTTGTTTTTCTTCTAGTGGGTCATGTCAACACTCGTACATAATAGACTGAAGAAGAGTTGCTCTATACTCAGTTTCTTGTGGCAGTGGTTTTTTTGTAGGTTTTAATCAATTGATTTGGTTTGTCTCTGAAGAGAAAGGGAAAGAGTAGGGGGAGGCTGTTGGTTTACTTTCGTACCAGGGAAGTATCAAAGTATTCTCACGAGGTAGAAACTTCAAAGTCCCACCAAAATTTGTAGTTTGTTGAATTTATAATACGGTAAATTACATGGAATCTCCTTGTGGTTTGACAAATCACTTCTGGATTGTTTGAAAATCGACATTTTACATCCTTGTACTTTGAACTTTTTAAAAATGAATGAAAAATATAAAAAAATAATTGATTTTGAAATGCACATATATACTTTTTTTTAATATTTAAATTGTAATTTTTAATTTTTATTAATCATGTATATGAGATTAGCTATTACTTTTTTGTATATTTTCATTACAATTGACTCTTTTTGTTCACTTTTCCAAAAAGTCTAAACTACAAATAATAAGTGTAGGTTCTAAAAAATACTGAATAAACTATTCGTAGGTTAGCCAAACAATAGGGGATTCCGTGTGATTAATATTTAAAATGTGTTGTTACAAATACTTATAGTCACTATGATTTTATGTCAAAGAAATGTTAAGTGACCTCTTACTTTATTATTCATTTTTTTTTTGACAATTATTATTCATTTTTAACACGAAAATAAAAAGAAAGAAAAATGTAAGAACAAGTAAACAGAAAATTCTCTCCCTTGTGCTGAAAATTTTCTTTCTAGAAGCCTATATATATATATATATACCTATATATATATATATATATATATATATATATATATATATATATCCACCATTATCAACTACGGCACAGAATGTTCCTACTTATGGTGCGGCCCTGTAAAGTTGGGTTCTCCGTGTGGTACAACCCTGTACGGACTGGTTTTCAACTTTTATGCACAGTCAAAAGTTTTGGGAAAGCATTCCCATAATTAGGGTCATTTAATTTTTGTTTAAAATACTCTCAAGCTGATAAAAGAGGTTTGGTGTGTGATGATGACGTTGTTAATAATTTAATTAGCTAGTTATATTTCATTTGAATTTCTTTATCTAAAAATATCCTATTTGCAAATCGATGACGAAAGCCATAGTCATTACTTTCCAATCATTTTATTTTTCTGGTAAAGAAAATAATTTCAAAACTAAAAATTACACAGAATAAATTTTGACATGCCACTTGTATTCCAATTCTAACTAACAATTTGCGGCTTGTATATAGATACTTTTTATGTATAAAAAAAAAAGTTTGAAAATCATCCGTTTAACTTTCAATACTCTTACTGTCACTAACACACCTTTACACGTTATTTTACACGCATTTTTCTAGCAGACTTTTATTAGCCTACATCTGAGCAGAAGGTAAGGTGAGATTGTACATTTTGAGACTATTGACTTCGATATCACATTTGCCGACTAAATTAACTATTATATATTATAGGGATAAATGCAGAAACCTACTCTACTATGAGGTTTATGACAATTTCACCGAAGCATATCTGAGGTTCTAAAAATTACACATACCTCTCCCTGAGGGAGTTTGCTTCTGTTTTTCATTAATTCTTTTAATCAATCATGAGAAATTCGTCAATCACAAATGTTTTTACTGATCACAAAACTTATTTGGTAATTATATCATTTGAAAAATCAGCAAGAAGAAATGTATATGTCCTCCTCTACTCTACTCATAACTTTGTAACTTGTTGCTGTTTAAGATCAAAATGTTTTACTTAATTACAATGGAATATATTTTAATATCAATTAATAAAAGAGTCATTCTAGAATAATTAGTTTTTGAAATTTACTAAATTTATAATTGCGATTGAATAGAAAAAAAAGAAAAAGAAAAAGAAAAACACAACCTACCAATTATTGCAGCGTTTACTAAAATATTGTTGGTAGATCGTAAACGGGCTTTCTTGGATATATTCAAACAGATCACAGAAAATGCAAGAGATTCTTATCAACTTTCCGCGAAATATGGAGGAAGATTTTGAGATTGTGACACTGTGGGAAGACATTTGGGTGATTAGTTGATAAGTAGGCGCCAGAAGAACAGCTCAGTAAACCTTGGATGGCTTTTCAACTTGAAACCTTAAAAAGTTCACAGGCTGGCTGGGGAAGGAGAAGACCAATCCCGTAAACAAACAAGAAATATTTTAAAACTAGTACTAATATTTTACCAGATTAAAAAGCTACTATCAATTGTAAGATTTATTAATTATTCGTACTAGTGATGTTTTGTTAACTAGTATTTACGTTCATATTCATCATTAAGTCTTAGCCAGATGTTCAAAGGTCAGTGGTCAGTTCACATCAGAACACTGATTAATTAACCCGTGAAGAAACAGAGAGAAGATGTTAATTATGTTATCTAATTTCCTGCGTCTATAAATTGTAAGCAAACTCACCTAAACTGAAGCTTGGTATTTGGAAAAGATAAGTGTTTGCCTGTTCCATTCAAGGGTAAGAAAGAAGTCCAAACCCAACAACAAACCAAACCCCCCCCCCCCCCCTCCCCCAACCCAAAAAACCCAAAAAAAAAAGAGAGAGAGAGAGAGAGAGCCAAACCCCCCTCTTTCTTCTTTCATTAATGCAATTAGTTGATTTGGTATATATGTATCATGGATATTTGACAGTCCTTTTTGGTATCTTCCAGGATTCATCAATTAACTTATGGAGATCTATAACGCCAGAAGCTTAGCAGAACTGGTAAGTTAAGTCATCAGATTGATATACAGAGGATCACCTTTTTGTGCTGTTCTTGTTATTCTAGGAACATTTCAAGAATTTGGTGTTGTTTCTCTGTTCTTATATAGGGAATGGATCATAGTTTTTTGAATCACTGGTCAATGGATTCTCTGGATGAGCTAAGCACACTTTCCTCCTTGGCTAGCACATACAATAACAACTTAAATATGCACTCTTCTCAACCAATATTCAGCCAGAAGCACCCCATGGAATTGTCCCCAGATGATGCTAATAGACCATTGAAGCAGCTGAAGACCAGCAGCTGGGGTTCCTCAAGTAATGATCATATCTCAAACCAACAGGCTATTACTTCTCCCAATTTTCACGTGGTCAATGCATCAAGATACACTGATCATGTTGCCATGGTGAAACCTAAGGAGGAAACTATTTCTTCCGTTACTATGAATTTTTTTCCTGACATGATGGTTTCCCAAGGTTCATGTGATCAAAACCAAAATTATGTGTTCAAGGCTTCTCAAGAAGCTAAAAGGATTAGCACCACTCCCAGATTGCCTCAAGCTCAAGATCACATCATGGCTGAGAGGAAGCGCCGCGAAAAGCTCAGCCAAAGATTCATAGCTTTGTCTGCTCTTGTGCCTGGACTTAAAAAGGTCTGATTTCATTAACTTGATCCCAATATTTATTATGCACTTAATCTTAATCTCAGTGGCATTTTATTGAAGAGAAGTTTTAGACAGATACTGACATAATGTTTTATCATGCATGCCATCATCAGATGGACAAGGCTTCTGTTCTTGGAGATGCTATAAAGTACTTGAAACAACTCCAACAGAAAGTAAACAACCTTGAGGAGGAAACGAGGAGGAGATCAATGGAAAGTGTGGTGTTTCTTAAGAAATATCAGCTTTCTACTGATGGAGGAAAATTTTCCTCAGATGAAAAATTATCCACTGGCCCTTATAATGAGGCACTTCCAGAAATTGAAGCAAGGATTTCTAACAAAGATGTCCTGATTCGAGTTCACTCTGAGAAAAGAAAAGGGATACAGGAAAAAACAATAGCTGAAATTGAGAAGCTCCCTCTTTCTGTCATCAACAGCAGTATCATGACATTTGGAGACTCAACTCTTGACATCACTATCATTGCTAAGGCACATAATTATTGTACCCCATATTGAATTAATGCTATATGGATATACATAATTTAGAGCATAATTATTCTTTTGCATGCAGAGTGGAAAGTTAAGTTCAAATAATCCCATCGAATAACTCTCTTCATTTCTTGCAGATGGAGGAAGAATTCACCATGCCAATTAAGGATCTTGTGAAACATTTACGCTCAGCCTTTAAAAAGTTCATGTGATAAGATGGGGTCTTGTTCAACAAACATACTACCAAATTACCGGGAATAATCTGCACTAGTTCAGTAGTATTTTTACGTCTTTGTTTTCGCAAAAGCCTGGAAGTTTCTCCACCCTTGCAAGTTAAATGGTTATCAACCTGGAAGCATGTTGGCTGTGAGGTTCATTTTGAAGGAGGGTTTTTTTATACCAACTTTTTCATGGTTCACTTATGTTGACCATGTTAATTATCCTCCTTTTCTGAAGATGACCACATGGCTTAATTTGGCCCCTTTTTTTATTTGGGGAGGTTGAAAATTCAACTGAACCGGGTCGGCTGTAAAGGGGTAAAGATGTTTCTTTTTGGGGTAGATGGATGACGAGGCTTTTGTTTTATCTAAAGGTAATTGTTTGGTCAGTGTTTTAGAGGCCTCTTTGAAGATTTTCTTGGGGCTCTCTTTCCTTTGTATTTCACATCTGAACTTTTATGTACTCTATCCATGTAAAATATATAATCAACGTTTTTCATTTCTCTGATTGACCCGTTTGCTGAAATTGATTGTTGTCATGCACGAAACTTCTAGACTTGAGATCATAGAAATTGACAGGCCATCAACTTTTTTCTTGTTCCTTTCTATTGTTAATCTCAAAGATAAATATATAGGGAATTTGAGTGGGAATAATATCCACCATAGTGTTCTAGTTTCCTTTCTCAATAATTGAATAGACAGATAAGTCCACAGTTTGTCACAAAAAATATTATATTCACACAATACCATTTTGCATATGGAAATTTAGTGAAAAATGTTTGCACATTCTCAATAATTAGTCTTACACAAGAAAAAACCAAGATTCCAAAGAGCAAATTTAGACTTTTTTCCCTAAAAGCCCTTAACAGTTTGAAGGGACAATTTTATACTATATGCTCGGATAAAATTTATCTCATAGCAAAATTCTTCATGGCTTATGTAGCGGCCGAGTATGGCATTAATTAAATTGGAGAATAATGCGATCAAGTGACTTTTAATTAAGACGAACTTTAATGAATTAAAATTCCGCCAACTTTCAGTAGGAAAAGATACGCCAGTGTTTCCTTTGCTTATTGTAATCATTTTTTTATTAACAAAGAGGTCATTAGTTAAACCTAATATTTCTGTCATAAGTATTATATTGGTTTACTAAATTATAGAATTAAAAGATTGCACGACTTCGCATTTTGTAGTGAGAAACATTAGGTACGTCGAAACAAGATAGAAGATCTTCTACGATTAGATTCAATAATAATATAATTAAGAATTGTTTTATTTTCACATGCCATCAAAATAATCAAAAGAAAGTTGCAATTAAATACAAATAATGATGGTTATATGAAAAATTGAGTGAATACTATATCAGACAATCACGTCATATATACTTGTCCGTTTTAGAGATGCAATTACTTGTATTGTGTAATTATTTATTAAAAATGTTGTGGTGACAAAAAAATAGTAAATGATTGTAGAAAAGTGATAAATTTTTTTTTAAATATATCAAGTTTTTATAATGACTTACCATTTTTTCAGTTGAGTTTAGTGACGAGAGACGTCACTAATAAGATAGTATTTTTACATTATTGAGTTTATTTCTTTTGGCTGTCAGAATGATGTTTATATACAAGTTAAAACCAGCATATTTGAAGGATAGTATTTTTTATCCCTTCATGTAGGATTTTAATTAAACTTTAACAATTTCAACTTTTTTAGGAGGAAGGGCAGTGATATTAGTGTTTTACTTTTGTTCTATAATCCACCCTCTTTTTAGTTCGTGCAAATTTAAATAAGGATAAGGAAAGCCATTCTATCATATATGCATAAAGATTTTTTTTTATTATTAAAAACAACATCTTTGTCAACGGTAAAATGAAAAATGAAAGTTTATAAAAAGTTTAATCATAAACACAAAAAGCACTACCGACACTAAGTATTTTAAGAGAATGATTTCTTAAATTTCTAACTATATATTATGCTTTAAATGATGGATTTTATCTTTTCTAATATAATATACATGAATAATCCTTTATTGCAGGATAAAACAAACATTCAGGAGGTGTCGTGGTGTAGTTGGTTATCACGTCAGTCTAACACACTGAAGGTCTCCGGTTCGAGTCCGGGCGACGCCATTTCCATTTTTTTTTTTTTTCACTTCGCATCAAACATACGAACGACCGACGCCATGATACGACGTCGCAGTGCTCTTTATTTCATTCAAACAACACTCGATCCAAAAACTCCCGCAATTATTGCTATAATCGCGGATTATGTAGGTCCCACCAGCTTCTGAACACCTCATCCTTCCAATAGTAATAAATCTGCCGCATCATTCCGTTCACTCCAATTGGCTACAGCTCTCCACGTCATCATCCCCTTGGCCAACCGCCACAAATCCCCCTCCATATAAATATATAAATAAATAAAACAAACCAAATTTACTCCCAGATTTCCCAACTCCAAAAAGGAGGAAAAATATACCAAATAGACAATTCCATTCCTGAATTCCAAAGCAAATATCTTTCCAAACAGCTTCTAATTTTCTCAACCAATCTATATCTATTTGCAATGGCTTTGGTTTTTGGGCTGCCATCAAAAAGATTTCTTGGGCTTTGTTTGGCTATGATTGCATTCCGATTTTCATTATCCACCGCTCTGATTTCCACCCAGGACATCAATCCTCCCTACCCTAAAGCCATATCTGTAAGTCTTACTTATTTATATTCGTAAAAATCTTATTTTTAGCTATTTCTTTTTGTTTTTCTGTTCTATTTACGGTGAATTTAATGTTTTCATTGAATAGGATTTGAGGGATGCTATCGTGAAGGGATTAGGATTCCATGCTGAGGATTTTACGGTATCAGGGTTTGATCTAAGGGATGCCCAAGTGGGTAGATCGGTGGCTTATGAGTTTGACATTGAGATTGATAATAAAGTTGTTCCCTTTAAGCTTTTGGAGGATGTAAATAAATGGGAGTATGTAGATTTACCCATTTTTCGAGCTGATGATGGTTCGGTGAAAAATGGGTTGGTGGAGAGGCACAAGTTGGAGGATCAGATGCCAGTCTTGGCTCCCTTCCAGTTGGCTGGTCCAATGGAACTATGGATTCAGGATGCCAAGGACATGAGACTTTCTTTGCCTGTAAGTTGAAGCTGCTTTGCACTTCTGTTTTTCTTATGTAGTATATGTAGTTTGGTACTATAATATAACATTCGTTTTATATGGATTCGGGTAAGACAAATAGTTTTAGACACATAAAAGTCCAGCATGAATATGGCTTGTCGTTTATGTATGTCACTCCATATCTGTATCTACTACATGACACATGACAAGTGTATAGTGGCTCTGAGATGACTGTGCATTTAACAGAGATCTGGTGTAGAATTTTTCGTTTGCTTTGTAATTTGATCGTAATTATCTGGGAAAATGCTAAAATTTGATTTATAGAATGGCTGGTTTTCTGGAATGATTGCTAGACACTTGTTTCACATCACTTTGCATACTTCTGTTTCCATGAACGTAGAATGGTTTTTTCTTATTTCTTGCACTGCTGTTCCTTGTTGAGTTATGGGTTGCCTGGAGTGTCTAAGAATGATGTTCCTTTCTCCCCTTACTAATGAATTAAATTTCTTGGTGGTAATTACAATGCAGCATGATGTGGATGCTGGTGTTCTGAAGAAAGTGATATTGGCGGATGGTGCTGCAGTCACTGTCAAGGGTGCTAGATCTGTGAGCCTGCGTCACCCAGTTGAGCTTCCACTTCCGTTGAACAGGACACATAATGGTTTTGCCTCGGGTCTTCTAACTTTGGCTGAACATTTACGTCATGCTTCCCGCAACCAGGACAGCCCCCTGCTCTCCCTTCGCATTGTTGGTGCAACATCTCTCACATCTCCTTCATCATCAACACATTCTGCCTCTAACAAGCTTAAGCTTAAGCGGCTTGCACCTGGCTTTGTAGAGCTATCTTCAGCATCAAAAGTGAAAGCTACGGATGCCGTCTCCACTTTTGATGTGGCAGGAGAAGCCACTGCCCTTCTAACTCCTAATCAGTTCGCCACATTGTGGCCTGTTGCATCCATCAATGGGTCGAATGCAAACCTGCTTGGCTTTGAGTCACTGCTAGCTTCTGTGCTGGGTCCAAAAGCAAGTAAGAAGGGTTCTTTTAAGTTGTTGAAGGCGGATGTATCAGCTCAGACTTTTGTCAAGATAGGTTTTGGAGTAGAGAAGAAGTTAAAAGGAGATGAGTTTAGTTGGGAAGGTATTCCAGTTTGGAGGACAAAACCTGAGACAGTAAGAATGCATTTTGAAGTGTTGGCTAAGGTGGATGGAGACAAGGTTGTTCCAGAGAAAGTGATGCAGGTTAATCCAGTTATTGTGGAGGATGCTGTGGCACCAAATGTGCTCATGGGGAACATGACCATGTCAAAGACTCCTGTTGTTCACCCACCTCTAAATCCATTCTCCCTGTGAACTTATAAGAGTGGTTTTATTGAGCGAGTGTAAAGAAGAAAATTTTCCCCTTTGTTTTTGTTTTCCCATTTTAGTTTCCTTGGAGCTATGGTCGAAGTAGTGACAATGGCCATTGCCTATAGGCTTGATATTGTAAAAGCTCATAGAAGAGTAGAGAAATGCTTGATAGTGTAAAATTTGTGAATATACGTCGTAGATCCATTCTCTTTCTTGCTTCCTCTGGTGCAATTTTCTGATTGCCTTTGAATTGTCTGCCTTACCTCCTATGACTTCATGTTATTCTCAAGCTGATAATATTTCAATTAACAAAATCCAGAATGATAACAGGACATTTGTTTTGGAAAACTTGCGAGACAAGGATAGCTGTTTTGCTGGAAGCTGATTGTGATATAATGTTAAAAACACAGATAAGAAACACAAATATGTGCTGTAATGCTACTTTAGATTGCTCCTTATGATGTTGGCTGCTTTCTGAATGAGGTTAATATGCCTTTGGGGTTAGCAAGCAGGCAGGAAAATGCCTAGACCACTCCTTGTCTCGCTTTAACAAGAAGACCTTCTACCTACTAGGTTTTAGAACATTTTTGCAGGCAAGGGCTCCAGTTTTATTTCTTTATGAAGGAATTCCCCTTTTGGATGCTTATTGTCAACTCTTTCTTTGCTTTCTCCAGACCAACCCTGTAATAAGTCATGAAGTGAATAACACGAATTATCTGATGTCTTTCAACTCTTTACCGCATGCCATAGGCAAAAGAGAAAAGGTACTATACCTCTCATACTCGTTCAGGGGTCCTAGTTGATAGACCTCTTCAGCTCCAGTACGACCAAGTCGAACCTTTGTGGCAAAGAACGGGAGTTCTGTGACCTATGAAACATTGTTTGTGGGGGTATGTGAGTAACTAACTGAAACTCCGAAGAAAGCAAAATGGAGGTCTGGATAAACACCTGGGAAGCTACAAAAGTGCATTCCACGACGCCAGCATCACCCCTAAGGCCCCGCAGGCATGCGTCTGCAAATTTCACTGCTGCATATGCCTGTAAACAAGGTCCTCACTATGAGACTATGACTTGATTAAATATACTACAGAGCTAAATAATCATTGTTGCACTAACCATTGAAAGCGTTGCAGAGCCAGCCCCAGCCTTTGCCTGAAAAAATGACCAATACTCAGAATGGATGTGCTGTTATGGATTGAAGAAGTATATAGTCCTAAGCACTGTAATAAATCGTGATTTGTGTACCTGGACAACTTCTGTTCCACCATCTTGAATGCGTTTTGTCAGAAATTCAGTTTCCTCTGGTGTGAAGGAGCATGGTGGCTTAACCTGCAGAATTTGAGGCAATGTGGCTGCTTATTCAATCCGGTTCAAGTTTCAAGTCACAATTCTCTGTAGTTTGAAGTAAAGCATAGTATTGTATCCAACCTGTGAGAGAAGGGGCAAGATTGTCACTCCCGCATGACCTCCAACAACAGGAACATCAACGTCCCGGGGATCAAGTCCCAAAACTTCTGCCTGTAAGATATCAGCGGGCAGAAAAATTTCATCACTAACAAAGTTACAGGAGAACATGCGCAAGGGTCTTGCAACATCTTGTAAATTTTATAAGAAACAGAACTAGTACAAGCACGTGGGCATGGAATTACTAAACTATTTTCATATACTATCATATTTCTTGTGACTCCTATATGCTGGATTGCTAATCTGAGTAAACAAACCATTGAAAAGAGAAACAAAACAGATGAAGTTTAAGCACGTGAAGAATGAATAGGAATGAATTACTATAGTAGTAAATGATCAGTCCTAAATATACACACCACAAAAGTATTAGCTCTGACAACATCAAGCAATGTAACTCCCAAAAGCCTCTTTGGATCATAAGTGCCTGCTTTTTTGAAAACTTCAGCAGCAATTGGTACTGTAGAGTTGACTGGATTGCTGATCAAGTTCACAATAGCATTTGGGCAGCACTTTGCAATTCCTTCACATAGGGTCTTCACAATTCCGGCATTGATGTTGAAAAGATCATCTCTTGTCATTCCAGGTTTCCTGGGAACACCAGCAGGTATAATAACAAGCTCCATTCCTGTGAGGGCAGCTTCAAGTTGCTGTTGCCCTAGAAAACCCCTCACCTAGGAATCCCACAAACACAGTTTTCTTTGAACTTTTGAAAAGAGATAATTCTCAAGATGTAGCAATGAAAGACACTTGCGACGTACCGCAGCACCAGTGTCCATATGGCTGATATCAGCCGTGACACCAGGGGTATTGACAACATCATAGAGATGAAGAACTGAGACCAGTGGATTCATCTTCATCAACATTGCAAGTGGTTGGCCAATGCCTCCAGCAGCACCTAATATTGCAACTTTGAATCCAGGAGAACCACCTTTTGCTCTGCAATTAGCTCGCTCCAAAGTGAAACTATCCTCCATCTTTCAATACATAGATAAATCCAATGTCAACTGATCACAACACGTAAACAAACAGGAAACATTTAGCAGTCGATGAGGTATAATTTGCAATAAGATTAATCATCAATAGAAAGAAAGTGCTTATCTTTAAATAAGAGATTACAGACCTGGGGAATTGTGGGATTAAGATGAGCTGACAGTCTTGCAATTCGTTGCCTAGCTTCCACACCAGGCTGCATCTTTTGAATTTTTCTGGCTCAGCTAGCAATTCAGTGTCTGTCTATGTGTGTTTGTAGTTGCATTCAATGGTAACGAGTGACTGCTTTTTAAATCAAGAATAACGCTGTATGGATATATGCGATAAAGCTAAAGTGGACATTGAATTTGGAAATTTGTCTTCTTTCTTTTTGCTTTTCTTTTTGTGGAATTGGAAATGCTGAGCCTTTATCTTTGTATATATATTCTTTGTGGTTCACAAAAATCTATCTTTTGTGTTTGGAGCTGAAACACAGACCACAAGGACGATGAAGTAGGTTTAATGGCCCTATCTTTTGTGTTGATTGGCTTAACTTTACTTCCCTTCCCTTCTTGGCTGAACCTAAGCCAATTCTAGACCAATATTAAATTTTGTGAATGCCATTCCAAAAAGTTCATAAATTGACATTCAAATGACACGTTCTATCTTATTTTAGGTTTGTTATGGCAAAGCTTGAAATGGTTTGGGTTACATTATTGGGCCTTGTATCTTTACTCAATTCCGGCTACGAGACTTTTATTGGATTTTCTGATTACTGCCCAACAGCATGGGCCCATTTGAAAAAGAATCAAGGTATTTCTAGAAGAAGCCCATAATCCCGACTGCTAATTGGGCCTGTGGAAACATAACATGGAAGCATAAAAGTTTTTTTTTTTTATAATAATTATTTCCCTTTTACAATTAAATTGAAAGTGAATGAATTATATACGTGCAAGACTTGAATGCTAGCAACCATGTGGAAAAGCTCAAACGTAGACAAGGAATTTTTACTTGAGAGTTGACGCAAAAAACTTTTGAGGTCACTTGGCATATTAGTCTTAATTTCCATCGCACAACCTTGACGGCAAAGGCCAATTTGACAGTGAGATTTATGGCATCTTCTATTTAGTCCACTTTTCTCTTGAAATCAAATATGAAAGATTATTAGCATTTGAAAGAAATGAAGATATCCACTTAGTTGAAATTGTTAAATGCTTCCATTTTTATTTGCATCTTCCAGCATACTTGATGTGTATTCAAATCCATAAAAACATCATTGGGGAATTTGATGTCAAAGTTGGGGATAGTCATGTCACAATGGCTTTCTTGTTTTTCCACATTCTAGTCCAAAGGAATAAATCTAGCTTCGATACGTTAGAATTCAGGATATGAATAATTAGCTTCTAAAAATATCACAAAAACAAATGAGAAAATATTTAAATGGTAAGGTTACTTTAATATATTTTAACGTGAAATCATACATTTATAAGTTAAGATATTTGGTTGGCTCTTCAATTGTCAACAGACTCTCTCTTCTTTCTTCATTTCCTTCGTATAAGTTGTTAAAATAGAATTGTCTCCTGGAATTATCAAAATTAATATCACGAAAAATCAAACAAATTAAGTATGCAACTTTTTTGTCTGTTTTTAATCTTTGAACCTTATCACAACGCACTATGCTACTTGGCATCAAAATACCATCTCTGCATGACAAAAGATTTGCTCAAGAAAGTCGGATGAACAATGAAGTTGTTATTTACTATATTGGATATCATATTGACTACATTAGTTTGTTCAAGAAAGTCCATAGCCAGCTTACCAAACTGATGTAATCATTTATCTTGTGTTAGACTTTCCTCATTTTTTTAATTAAATTTGGATTCTTGTCTATTTCTTGAGTGATGCAGCCGTATGGGGTTTAATGCAACTACGAATTGAGCCACAAATATTGCTCAACGTGACAGAAGTCAAAGTAGGCGGCAATTAGCTTCCGAGCCGTGCTTCAATTGTTCACTTGTTGACGGCCCGACATTTTAACTATGTCTACAACTTATATTGGAAAAACCATGCATGAACCGGTTGAAGTTAACTTCTCTAAGTCTTCTGCATTGGATAAAAGAAACCAAAATTAACAAAGGGATTTTATGCCAATGAAGCATTAATGATCCGCTCATGTATGAGTTACTATAATCTACATCTTTATGTTAATTCATGAGTTTCTGTAGTTGGTTTATACAGGTACTTTTAAACAAGTAAATTCTGTCACCTTGCGGTTGTTGAGCATGATTTAATTAATTTAACGAAGTATGTATGATTAAAGACTCTGGAGGGAACATCCTGGAAACCAGAGTTCAACAACTAAATCTGTAGAGAAAAGCCAGTCAATATGAAAGTGAAAGACCAATTGCGTATCAATTGCATCCTCTTCTGTCTTAGGTTCTGTACTATGCAAAGCTAAAATGCTCTCCTCATTCGGCTAAAACCGAGAAGTTTCCCCCCTTTTTCTCTTAACCTTCTTGAATTTGATTTGAGGTAGATAACTAACGTGATCAAAGTCTACCAAAATTTGGGTCGGCAAAATATTTTGTGCACATGTGAATATGTCACTGTGTGAAAGCTGATTCACGACTTCCTCACATTCACAGCCAACCTTGCACTATATGCTAGTAGTAGCTTGTCTCTTGGAGTCTTACTTCTACATTCTGTAGTAAACATTAGTCGCCAGATATCATCCATTGGTGACTACCCCTTTACCAGCTGTCATGATGGCCGAATATTCCTTTTTCCGGCGCTGGTTTTTCTCATATGTTTTCTTAATTTGTGCCTTTCTAATTTTTCCGATTCCCAAATGCAAGAGCAATGAAGTCCAAATACTTATGCAGCTGAAATCCACTCTGAGGAGTCCAAATTCGCTTGTTTTTTATGCATGGACGCCAGAAAATACTGCATGTAACTTCACTGGCATAGTCTGTGACTCAAACCAGAAGGTAATAGAAATCAATCTTTCTTCACAAAATTTGTCAGGACCTGTTTCTTTTGATCTAATATGCTCCCTTGAATCACTAGAAAAAATCTCTCTCGGGTCAAACTTTTTGTATGGTAGCATCAGTGATCACTTGTCCAATTGTACTAGCTTGCAGAATTTGGATTTAGGCATGAACTCCTTTTCTGGAAAGGTCCCTGATTTGTCTTCTTTAGCTAAATTGGAATTCTTGAATTTGAACCATAGTGGGGTTTCTGGTTCTTTTCCTTGGAGTTCATTGGTAAACCTTACCAATCTTAGGTTTTTGAGCCTCGGTGACAATTTATTTGATAGAAATGCATTTCCTCTAGAAGTGCTGAAGCTCGAGAAGTTGTACTGGCTTTACCTCTCAAATTGTAGCATTGAAGGTCAAATTCCAGAAGGCATTGGAAATCTCACACTGCTTGAGAATCTGGAGCTGTCGGATAATTATTTGGTTGGTAGCATACCAAATGGGATTACCAGACTCACTAAGCTTCATCAGCTTGAGCTTTACACCAACGGACTCACAGGAAAGATTCCAGCGGGATTTGGAAATCTCACCAGCCTCGTCAACTTTGATGCTTCAACTAACTTTCTTGACGGTGATCTTTCAGGGCTCAGATCCTTAACACAATTGGGATCATTACAACTATTTGAAAATCAGTTGTCCGGTGAGATTCCTCGAGAATTTGGAGAGTTAAAGTTCCTCACAGAATTCTCACTCTATACTAACAAGTTGATAGGTCCTCTTCCTGAGAAGATTGGCTCATGGTCAGAGTTGCTTTATATCGATGTTTCTGGTAACTTTCTGAATGGTTCTATACCACCTGAGATGTGTAAAAAGGGCACGCTCTCTGAATTTTTGATTCTCCAGAACAAATTTACTGGTGGAATACCTGCTTCCTATGGTAATTGTTCATCTTTAACTCGTTTACGGGTAAGCAACAATTCACTTTCAGGTGAAGTTCCTACTGGAATTTGGGGTTTACCAAAGTTAACTATAATTGATCTAAACCAGAATCAATTTGAAGGACCTGTGGCACAAAGTATTGGCGATGCTAAGTCTCTAGCACAGTTATTACTGGCCAACAACATGTTCTCTGGCGAATTACCTCACAGAATATCAGAAGCTGCTTCACTGGATACAATCAATATTGCCTCAAATAAGTTTTCAGGAGAAATTCCAGCAACAATAGGCAAACTGAAGAAATTGAGTATTCTTCATTTGGAATTTAACTCGTTTTCCGGTGTTATACCGGATTCATTAGGGTCATGCGTTTCCTTAAACGACATAAGTCTAGCAAACAATTCATTTTCTGGGCATATTCCACCAAGTCTTGGTTCCCTTCCAAGTTTGAACTTTCTAAACCTTTCAAACAATCAACTTTCTGGTAATATTCCTCTGAGCTTTTCATCACTACGTTTAAATCTCCTTGACCTGTCAAATAATAAGTTGGTTGGACACATTCCGGAT
Source organism: Mitragyna speciosa (assembly GCA_024721245.1). NCBI lineage: Eukaryota > Viridiplantae > Streptophyta > Magnoliopsida > Gentianales > Rubiaceae > Mitragyna > Mitragyna speciosa. The sequence continues at coordinate 29,879,524 of CM045555.1, forward strand.
TCTTTATCAATAGATGCTTTTAATGGCAGCTTTGATGGAAATTCTGGCCTTTGCAGTGAAAGCATCAGAAGTTTCAGGTCGTGTTCATCAGATTCTAGCATGTCTAGAGAGGTTAAAACAGTGATTTATTGCTTCATAGCCGCTGCTGCTCTCTTGATAGTGACATTATCGTCTTGCATATATTTGAGGTTTAGGAAATATAATCAAAACATTCCCGTAAAACGATCTGATTCTTGGGACATGAAACTGTTTCATGTATTGAGCTTCAGTGAAGAGCAAATACTGAAGGCACTAAAGCAAGAAAATTTAATTGGGAAAGGTGGCTCTGGTAATGTATATAAAGTTGTCCTACACAACGGAAAGCAGCTTGCTGTGAAACACATTTGGAATTCAGATTCAGGTCACAGAAAAAGTTGCCATAGCAGCTCAGCTATTCTTGAAAAGAGAAAGGGAAGATCAAAGGAATACGATGCTGAGGTCGCTACATTAAGCTCTGTGAGGCATGTAAATGTGGTTAAATTGTACTGTAGCATCACAAGTGAGGACTCAAATTTGCTGGTCTATGAATACCTACCTAATGGGAGCTTGTGGGATAGGTTGCACACAGATCAAAAGATCAAGATGGATTGGACAGTACGATACGAAATTGCACTGGGGGCTGCTAAAGGGCTGGAATATCTGCATCATGGCTGTGATAGACCAATCATACACCGAGATGTAAAATCCAGCAACATTTTGTTGGATGCTAATCTCAAGCCTAAGATAGCAGATTTTGGACTATCAAAGATTTTGCAGGCCAATGGTACAACTGCTAGGGAGTCAACAATCATCATTGCAGGGACGCCTGGCTATATGGCTCCAGGTTAGCCATATGAGTAAATTATTATCATCTATTTTTAGTTTTGGATGCTCAGTACTAACAGAAACAATCTGAATTTTTGTTATAGTGACTGTTGCATTCATTATCACAGTATCAATTTTTCTATTTTGGATTGCAGAATATGCTTATGCCTACAGCATAAATGAGAAGAGTGATGTATACAGCTTTGGCGTGGTTTTAATGGAGTTGGTAACTGGAAAGAAACCTGTGGAAGCTGAGTTTGGGGAAGATAAGGATATAGTTTTTTGGATTTACAGCAAATTGAGAACTGAAGATAGCATGATTGAGTTAGTAGACAAGAGCATTTCAGAGGCTATGAAAGAAGATGCTACGAAGGTACTGAAAATTGCAATTCACTGCACAACAGGAGTTCCTGTGTTAAGACCATCAATGAAAATGGTAGTGCAGATGTTGGAAAATGCAGAGCCATGTAAACTCAGCAGCATAGTTGTTAATAAACAGGTCTACAATTGCAAGAATAAGGAGGTGCTTTATACAAGTAGTAGTTGCAGTAGTGGTGGTAGTCAATTTTGATTTAGAATTTCAGCTGTAAATATGGAGATTAGATGTTTTTCAAGCTTCAAAGTCTAGCTTTGTTTTGGACTGGTGAGTGAACGAGTCTGCAAATCATGTTCAACTCTTGATGAAATAATAGCAAGTATACATATAAATTCAAAACAACTTTTGGTAGTACAAGGCAGCCATGTTTCCTGTCATCTCATTTCTGTCTTGGCTTTAGAAGTTTGATCTCTTTATTTGTCAATGTGGATAAAGGGTAAAATAGATAGAGATGGATGAGAAATCCCAGTTGTAGAAGATGATACTTTAATCTTGCAACTGGGAGGAGGAATAAAGATTAGCCAACTCATACGAGTTCTATTAAGTATAAACATGAAATAGACTAGGCCTGATGATAACCAAATGGGATTTGCCGTTAAGTCCTTTCAACCTTTTAGTGGTACTGAACACCAAATTCAAGGACATAACTACCCACAAGCAGAACCAGTAGCGATCATCGGGGAAGTAATGATCAGGGAGGGTGAAATCAACAAACATAGGGGCGTCAATATCTTCATAAAACTCCTCGTTTTGTCCTCCATCCATATCTTCCAATTCCATTCGATTCTTGTTAGAGTTTCCTAACAACTTAGCTTCTTCCCCTGCCAGTTATCGTAGTTAGGGCAAAAGCCGAAAAGATGTGGCCGGGAGGAGCGTCGGAGGCGGAGAGCGGAAGAGAAAGCACTGAGTTGCGCAATGATTTGGGACTTTTGGCCACAAACGAGGAGGAAGGAAGACAGTAGTTTGTTTGTGCTAATGATTTTTAAGCACCACTGGCCCGTCTGAAGTAGCCGTTACTATCTCTGGCAATTTTATTATTCCTTCAAAATCGAGGGGTGAAATCGTGAATAAATTTCACCTCAATATATATTATATAGACTCTCTGAGCTTTATACTTACTAATGATTGATAAATTTTAATAAAAATTTTTTTGCAATTGGTACAAAAAAATATGAATTATAAGAGGAAGAAAATATATGAACAATAATAATGTTAAAATTAATACGAACATAAAGAGATAAACACATAAAAAAAAAAAGATATTTTTATACGAACATAATAAATATTCATTATACCAGTGAAGTTAAAACCATAAAAATTTTGAACAAAGGGTATGGAAATGGACTTGGCCCAAAATAAAGATGATGTCGAATTTTGGGATACCAAGTTAATCAACCTATAAGTTTCGACATGGATCAGCCCAAGGCACACTTTGATCAAGGGCCACAACTTTCTCGGAATGTATACCCATTGCAGAGACGGTAGTGTCCGGACTCTGGCCTTTGTCCCAACTGATCCAAAAAAAATACTAAAAGGAATCAATCCTCATATATTTCTTTTCCGCCGTTACGGATGAGGACACGAGTTGGCAGAGTTGAACACCTTAATTCATGTGCTTTAGAGGACATTCAGTTACTGAGCCATTAATATTTTGGAATAGCAAAAATTCAATATTTTATCCTTGCATAGGCATAGCAGTTAAACCAAAGTGAAACTTTTTATAGATATTGTTCCGTCTGGATAGTTGTTTTTTGACGTGTTTTTGTTTTTAAATATTACGGTAGCAGTTTTAAACATTCTTCTCAATAAATGTATTTCTGAGATAAAGAGTTAATTAAAATATATACATATATATAATTTTTAAAAAATATGTTTTTAAAAAACAGAACCAAACAAATTAGCCAACCAACTCTGAATTATTTGCTTGACAACATAATCTAATAAATATATCACAGTTGTTCACTAGAGTAAATGCTTGATCAACGTTCATGCCCAACGTCTGTCTTCACCTGCCTACCTACCCAACTCAACAACCCTTAAAGAAATTTTCTAACTTTCACAATAATATGATAAGCAAACAAAATTTTCTAACTTTCACGTTTTGAATTTACATTATGCAAGAGCAAATCAAACTTAAATAAAAGAAATTTTCAATATTTGCTATTTACCTAAACAGGCGGAAGAACGCAGAAATTATGAATTCACCAGTTTCAAGCAAAGCCAGCATCCAACAAATTATTTCAATAAGTATTCGTAATGATCAAGCCTCCAGGGTTGTAGGAGCCATATGACCCTTATCAGCCATGATTGGCATGTTAATCTCCAGCATGTTTGCCTCGGAGCAAATCAAATTCATCCCACAATGAACTCGATTTACTTAGAAAACTGGTCGAGATGGATTACAGCACCTATTCCTTTCTTCTTTATCAGGAGCGCAATCTTCTGCTAGGACCTGTTCTCAATAGTTCTTTTTTTACTTGATTCTAACTTTTGATTTTTAAAAAATTTATTTTTGTGATGTTCTTAACTGCTTTTTTAACTATGTTTTTAGATTTTTTAAGTTAAAATCAGGAATAACTTATTTTCAGCTTTTGTAAAATCAGTTTTTACAAAGAATCAGAAACTATTGAGAACAAACCCTATAGTGTTGAGTAGATTCTCAATTACAAGTATCTAACATAAATGTACATTCTCTATTACAAGTATCTAAAATAAATTTATGTGGCTTGAATCGAACAATATGTTAATTTTCATTATGTTATTTGTGCGCTAGTTTGTATTCTGTTAAATATTAATCTTTTTGTATTGGTCCCATTATTGCAGCTAATTAAGTTGTAATTTTATTTTTAAAAAAAAAACAGATTTAGTAAGTGTGTACAACATAAATCTCTGCTTTCAACCTTTTTTTTATTTTTACCAAACCTATAATCTATACTGTTACAATTGGAGGAAAGAAAATGGTACTTGCTGAAATTCGAACTCTCAATCTTCCTTTTTTTATTTTTATCAAACCTATAATCTATACTATTACAATTAGGGGAAGGGAAATGGTGTTTGCTAGAATTCAAATCCTCAACCTCTGAAATAAAGTCGTAGAACTCTAACCGCTCAACCTTCTATTTGTTTTGTGTGTCCCTATAACATGCAAAACATTCATGAAATACTTTACTAAAACGAAAATTTTTTCATAGTTAATAAATAAAATGGTCCTGTACATATATCCATATTAATTACAGCAGAATCAGTTCAATCATTCATTAAATGCCCACAAGGCCACCGGGATTGCACAGTTGTCCGGTTCCTTTCCCAAGGTGAATTTCAGCCGCCAGATATGGTCCTGTTCACTGACTTGATATCATACCATAATTATAGCATCCTGGCTCCAGTCTCTATTAGGCGGCATTAAACACTCGTTCCTCTGCACCCACACCTCCCAGAAAATAAATCGAGGAAAAATCGAATTCAAACATTTTAATTTAATTTTTAGTTTCAATAAGAACTGGCAGCCAAAATCTTTGGTGTACGTGGGGAAAACCTATGGATGTGCATATTAATGCACAGACCATGCGTATAAAACACGTATAAGAGAAGTATGTGTGTAGAAATAGTCCAAACTAAGCTAACTTAATTGTGTACTTTCCCATTTGACTTTACATTTCTTTTAAAGAAATGGTATTGCCCTCATTTCCTCAGTAGTATTCCAGGAAAACGAATATTGTTACATCATAAAAGTAACAATTAAAGAAAATCTTTCTTAAAAATTTGTCAAAACATATCCTTATATTCTTTAGAATTTGCACCAAATAATCCTGAAGATAGGTAACTGAAACATCGAATGGTAATCGGTTGCCTATCAAAATTTCAGGACTCAATAGGAATAAATACTTTGGATGCTTTATTGGATTTTGTAGCAAAATTTAAGGATGACTATATCTTTTCTGGTGATTGATAGAAATTCCTCTTTGTAATGGTCATAACGTACCTTTCATAAGTTATGATTATGATTGGCGGTTTTTTTTTTTTTAAATTAGTATTTTCCATGATGATAGTGTACATATTTTTTTAAAAAAACTAACATATCCAGTGAATGACAAATAATATCTATTCAAATTCAAAATTGCACGTGTGACATTCATCTAGAAATGCTAGTGTAAAAAAAAAAAAAAAAAAAGAATTACGCTGTCAGTGAAGGTAACATAGATCATCTCTGTGTAGTTATTATTGTTAGGGTGTAATTCGTAATATATGTAATCATCTCAACCGCCAGAGCGTAAGGTTTCTATGATAAATTGCAAAAGTTCAACATCAATGTGCATGTAAGTTTCCCTATCAAAATTTGTGAAAATCAATATACATCGAGCAAATATGATTGTCACCGAGGCCTGCCAAAGCTTCATTGGATGTAAAATGGAAAACAGCCAGCGTTGCCAAATGAGAAAAACTTGCCACAAGCACCCCAAAGGAGCTAAGTCCAGTTTGGTTAAATTATTACAAAGGCAAATCAACAATATCATAATCAAAATCATACATATTCGAATGGTAGCCTACGTAACCGTTTTGACAATTAATACTCACTTCAAAAAGAAAAGGAAAGAAAAAAAAAAAAAACCCTGTTTTGTCAATGTAAAGAGTCCAGCATGGTGACGTCCATCTAAAAAGTTGGCAGCAAAGTAAAGATTGCAATTGACCAGAGAACTCATGTGGCAAGCTGGTTTCAATTAATTTCGAGCTAATTGATAGAAACTTGTTTACATGTGAATTGATGACTTTGATGACTTGAAGCGATAAAGATTGTTAATAATGAGTGCTAATTACCAAGTAATAAGATAACTGGAGCAAGCAATTGCCTGAAAAAAACAGATGGCTTGAGCAATTCCATGTTACGTTAATTAGCCAACCTTGTTGATAGGAAGTTGTCGTGAGTTTGAAGCAATTGCTGCTGTAGTGGACGTGACAATCCTGCTATTTCAAGGATCAAAAAGGCTGAAACAGAAAGCCCTCTTGACCAAGAAAATCAATGCGTGCATACCCAAAGATTGACATTTCTTTAACAGAAAAGATAATGTAGAAAGATTCTTGACTTCAAAAAAGGAGGGGTTAAAAAAATAAGACAAAGAAAGACTGAGATACAAGAGCCACGAATGAATAACACAAACAAATAAGTAATGGACGAAGTTTAAGGTGTAAAAGAGTTGACGAGGTTTACGATTACTGCATTCAGATTTCAAAATCTTGAATCTCAATTATAATTTATTATCCACAAAATTATCAACACAAGCTTAGGCCGAAACTCCTTAGGCTTACTGGGAAATATCCCTCCAAAGATCTAAAATATGAAAAAAAGAAGAAGAAAAAGAACAATATTGGGTGAGTCGTGTCGTGAGTGCCCAAAACTACTGGTTTATAGCTAGTTTTGACGAGGCTACATAAGGTTGGACCAAAGACCACTCCTTGATTGCATACCAGAAATTTTATTTATTTATTTATTTTTTGGGCATATTGCCACATGTTGTCAAGAAATTATGCTATGTATGTACATTGTAGGAAATGAAAGTGAGATTGAAACTTAGTTTCTTTGTAACAAAATCAATTTCATTCTAAAAACTTCAGGCTCAAGCAAGAATACAGGAGGCCGGTGAAGATTGAATTTAGTTAGTTACCGTCCTACCGCCCACGGGTGGATGAAGAGTCTTGACATGAGTGCTACGATTAAAGAACACGTCGCTATGGCCTTACTAACTGCTTGTTGACAAATCCCCGACTTTGCATCAAGTCTTCACTAAAACCGACTCATTAATATGTCGGAGTAATCAATTGAATTACTTGATTTCTTCTCCTAATTATAGTTATAATCTAAATACCATATGCTCATAAGTGATGGTAAATATGTGTCAAATTGAACTGTAGTTTAATTAGTCACGATATAAAGAGATAGTTAATAAGGAAATTTATTGGGCCAATCATATTATTAGATAATTAAAATTTTATAAAAAAAAATAGAGAAATATAATTGATGCCAGTATCATTTTTTGTACATAAATAGTCTAGAGTGAGCAAATAAATTTATATAATTTACAGTTAAAAACTGGTGTTTTCTGGATTTTTGGGAATACAAAAGAAGTTTTGAGAAAGCATAACTGAAGCTTGAGTTGGGGCCCTGGGGGACAATGTCAATGTTTGAGTGTTGAGGCACATCGAGAGGGAAAATACTTGACTAGGCACCATCGAACACTAGTAGTAGGCCGACTTTTTTCTACCTCCATTGTATGACTAAAACAATCCTTAATTGCTCATAAAGTCTCTGCTAACGCTCATTCACATGTGTCAATTAAAACATTGGACACGAACTCGCTCCTATATATCTCTCCAACTAACAAAATTGGTTCGAAAGCGATTTTCTGGTGGCTGGCTGGCTTACCTTTCAAATTACCCATCTTTTTTCTATTAGTGACTGTCAATATTTTATTCACATTAGATGCATATATATTCTTCTAAATAGTATAGAATGACACAGACTGGTGCATGCCATTATGTTTACGATTACTATGTATCATCGTATATTCTTTTTAACCCCCCAAAAGAAAATGTATGAGACGGTTGATTGCAACTATCCTACTATGGCACTTCATTAACAATTTTTATCTGTTGATTACTCAACGTTAACTAAAGCTCGTTCCAACTTCGCATAATCTTAATCAAAACAAAGGGAAATTCCTATGGATTGGTCTTATTCATGGTTTCTAAACCAGATTTTTTTTTTTTTTTTTGGGGGGGGCGGGGGGTACTAATTAAGTTATGATCCTTGGTGATTTGTTATCAACATATATTATTCCTATCATCATCTTGACTTTTTCGTATTCCTGCAGAAAATTCAGTAGTCAGGAGACGATTTTAACATATTCGAATTAGTGTTAATCTTGGCAACATCATGTATGAACGAAAGTAGTGATGTTGTTGTGAGACCTGAGAGTTGAGAATGACGGAGCAGGATTAGTCAAGATAGCCAGCTAAGTAGAAAACTACCATAGTGGCGAACGTTTTTACATTATGAATACTCGATACACGATAGAGAAAAAGACGCATCAGAAAAATCAACTCTATGCATGTAAAACAGTATATCTCAACAAAACAAGTGAATATGGAATTTCTATCACCGTGAAAATCGACAGAATGTGCTGTTTTGTTGTGTAAACAGTTGACTAAAGTGAAAATTGAGATAGATTCAACGTTTTAATCAATGATTCATGAATTATGACAAGTAACTGATAGACATTATACGTATTTTATTTAGCCATTTGTTTAGCCAGTTATGAACAAAAAAAAAAAAAAAAAAGCCGTTGATTTTTAGTGTTAAAAATAACTTATTACCTCTATACACATTACTATTATAGAAAATCCATCATATTTGTTGCAAACACTTGCATAAACAGAAATTAATATATTCATCTCTTTTGGTATATATTTCTCATATTCACGGATTGCCTGTGTATCTAACTATCAATGTGATATACGATGGGAAGTTATTTATACATCCCACTTTTTAATGCATATACTCAACACCTTTTTATTATTATATAAAAATACTGAACTTGATTTACAAGATTTTGAATTTACATTTCATCTAAAATGTCACTAAATTATGTAAAACATTAAATTTATATGTAAAAAAAAAACTTTTTTGATTTTCCACATGATTAAAAAAACGAGGTAAGTGTGTAAATCATTTTCATTTTCATATATGATAACCAAATTAACTGACCGGCAATATTTATATGCTTTTTGTCCATGATATGGTAATTTTGTACAATATTTTTCAATCATAAATTTTTTTTTAGTAAATGTGAAATTTAACAGCTGAGATTTCAAACCCTCTTTTTGGTGCAAATTCCAAAATTTATAATTTTATGAGTTACAAACGCATAAAGAAATAGCGTCTAAAGTCCAAACTCTTTCCCAACGGAAAAAAAGAAAAAAAGAAGCTTCATGAACTACAAAACAAATATATATTTTTATATTAGTTACGTGATAAAAAGATTTAGGAATTTCTTGCACGTATATGACAAACACACACACACACACACACACAGAGATAACACCGCAATCATCCAACTGGAACACAAACGTGATGGCATCGGTGAAAAACTTAAAAAAAGGAAAATGATTGAAAAAACTCAACTAGTTAAACTGAGCACTACTAATGTTTACTTTCTATTCAATTAAAAAATATTATTAATTTGGCTTATTCCGTAATTCAAACCGCGAGTTATAATATGAGGAAGTAATCCTCTCTGTCATGCATGGAAATCTTTTGCTTCTTGGAGTATTTTTGGCATCTCGACTCAATCCTACCTGCAATGCAAGGCGCAAGCAACAAATTAGTGACAGGGAATATATAAGTAAGAAGTCAATATAAAAAAAAGAAAAAAGAAAGCAAGTCAATTTCACGGAGCCTACAGAAACCAGATATTTCTACAGAAACTGTCGCATCATCAAATGGCTTTGGTAAATTGTCATGCATAACTTTCTTGATAGTGTCGAGATGATGCTATATTGATTAATTAACTTAGCCAAAATAATAAATAAAATATTTTATAAATTTATATATTTTTTAAGAGTTCTATCACTTATTAAAATGTTTTTCTTTTCTTTTTTGTTGGCGAGTCAAATTGTTAACAGCAATCTCCAATAACATTAAGGTCATGAGCCAAGCAAGTATTACGAATAATCAACCTTTTAGAATTTAATTACGTTTCCAAAGCACGATCCAACTGCCTGTTGACTTGACTGTCTCACACTGTTGTGCGCACTTGTCAAAGCGTGGTTACTGAGGAGGTTGAAGTGGGATTTTAGTTGAATCTTTTCCTGTGATATTCTTGTTATCATCTATACATTCTGATTCTGTGTTGCACGAGATGCACAACTGGCCTTGCTGCTGATTAACTTTTCAAGCAGGAAATAATTTTGAAAAAAGAAAAAGAAAAAAGAAGTGACTAAACAACTTCCAAGTCAATGTCTTCCACCGTGATACAAAAGATGATCAAAACTGACCATGTTTTCCTACTTGACGATCTTTATGCAAGTTGTTTTAATGTTAATGAGTTGCTTCTATGATTCACAAGGTACTGAAAATTTGGAATTTAGGGTTTCCTTTATAGTATCCCCTGGACTTTGGTACTAAGGAAATAACCCTTCGTTCGCCCTTGAAATTTAAAAACTAGTAAATTTTAACGAGGAGATGCACAACACAGAATTTCAAAGCCAGACACTTGCACAGAAATGAAAAAGATAATTACTTAGATCTTCACGATGAATTCACGTTTGCTAATAATTAATTGTCGCCATCACATGAATATATAGGAGGTGTTCGGTTTAAGGGAATCAAAGAGAGGAATGTGTATTAACAGTAATGACATTCATTGTTGATACTTAAAAAATAATTATCACTATTCTTCAATGAGAATGAAAATGATTAATTGAGATTTCTATGATTCTCTTTAAAATATTACTCTATTAAACTCGTTAACCTTTTTGAGATGAATGATACCCATTTCATTACTAAACCAAACATATTAGTGGGAATCATCAAAATTTATACTCATAGTTAGGTTAATGATATTCATAGTGATAGTAATTGAAGAATTTGAATCAAATGCCTTCTTAGATGATCTCACAAAGTCCATCATCAAGAATATTGCCAATGATTTTTTATATGAACCGAGTACATACACTAACAACCCTTTTGGTCCAATTCAAACAAATAAAGCTATATTTGGCTTACTTTACTAGCGGAAGACCAATTAATTCTACTCTACCTTTTTGCTCCTTAAGTCCTCGGGCGTAGACCTAGAGTTTCATACGCAAACAACATTAAAATTTTTAGCAATGATCTTATGAATACATATGTACATTAACTTGTTGATATAAATCTATGAACATCCATAAATATTTAATTTAAAAATGCAGAGATATTCCGTATTTGCGAGCAACGGCCGACGGGAGTGTTAAAGCCAGCAATTGGAGCCCGTTTATGCAGAAGCGGTACGAGCGCTTGCATTATTTCAGAACTGTTGAGGTAGCAATATATCACAGTCGAATTTAATTCGTTCATGTATGGTCAGTATTGTGCATATCATGCGAATATCCATGGTAGCCATGTATTGAGCTGTGACGCAAAGATTTTTGTATCCAGAATTATTGAAATATGATTTTTTCATTTTTTTTAATTAAAATGTGATTTTTTTTTATAATTTATTTTTTACTTAAAGAGAGCAGAAGGGGAAGGGATATCAAATATAAAGACGGCAAGAATTCAACTCGTGTAAGATACCAAAACAAAGTCCTTTATGAAACAACAATAAATTTTAATACAGAAAGAATTGCTTTGGCAAAAAGAATTGCTTATGAAACAACAATAAATTTTAATTTCGTATACATATAGACTTGTTTTCTTTTAAGTTCCTTTTGATTGAACATTTAAGCATTAATACAGAAAGGCCTGAATTTCCAGTGATTAGCTGTTCTCAGTGGTCAAAAATGGGCTTCCATGACGAATGAACTATAGTTAATTCAAGAAGAGCTCTCAATGGCATTTTGAAGAGTTGTGACATTCAAAGGAAATGTGGAAAAAACAAAAAAAGCAGATAAAAAGAAAGCAGAACAATACACTTAATCTTAATCCCTTTATCTATTTGTCAATTAGAGAATATGGGATGACAAAATCTGCTTGTCTAAATAATGCATAAAATAAATGTGAAAGAAAGAAGGCAAGAAGCTTATTAGTGTAGTACATATTTTGTATTCATATGGAAAAATAATTTTCTTCACTCACACCCTATTTGCCTCTTGCTTTTCGCTACAATCACTATCGTTATGCCCACAAACATAATTACTTCAAAAATAGTGTTTGGGCAAGAAACTCTAAATCTCAACCATCATCGGTTTGGTACACTTGGACAAGGGCACAACAGAGTGGGACACCATACGATATTCATGCACGGTGGGAAGTTCTCATTTATTATGATGATACCAATGATAAAAGAAATTGAATAAATGAGAAGAAAAAGTGATTCTGGAGAACAACCAAATTGACCTGATTAAATCCCAAGTTCCAACAGTCAAAAAGTTGGAATAAGGATTTTGTTGAAACTCCTGACAAGAAAATAAAATATTTCAATTAATCTCAATTGATCTCAACCAAAAAGAAAAAGAAAATTCTGAAAATATTGTCCTTTACCAAAATAAAAATAAAAACCAAAATCACTAAAACAAAAAAAGGAAAGCTCTTCTCCTCTGGAATAGGGATGTGGTCATCATACACTAATTCTTTTTCTTCACTATATTCTATCCGAATTTCACTCTAATCGGAACTATTTACTTTCCGAAATATAATGAGCCATACAGAATTAACTTTTGCATGGAATTTTTTGAGCAGTCATTGACGAATATGTTTGGAAAGGGGGGCAGAACCGATAATTGAAACTGGAATACCGAATGGTTGAAATCTTATAGTAACGCATTTCCATGGATGATGCATTGGTGGAACAAACTTTGTCTTTTAGCAATGGAAAATTTGATTTTTGATGTTGTATTCAAAAGGTTAAATTTAATTTTTGACCTGGTTAGAACTCTTTATTTTAATAATAAGATAAATTTGTTTCTTTGTCCGATTTGGAACATTTATATCACAATCATGATTTTAATATCCACTATCGAAATAATTATATGATTGAGATTGGTGTCGATAAAATTGTTTTGTCGCCACCAAAAAAAATCCTCAAATTATATAAATCAAAATTTGTTATACATTACATATAAATAAAAATTTGCCTTGCAAATAGAGGTTTAATACCTAAATTTATGGTAGATTCTTACTTAGATTGAGTTTCCAAATTCACTTATAGATCTTGTGGTCTAAATAATAATTACATTAATGTAGTGAATTTGTGGTCTAAGAAATTGATATAAAATAATTACCACACTTGTAAAATATTTCCATGTACCATGTAGCACTCTTTCAAGCGATAGTAGACTAGGTCTACATAAAAAATTTTCATCCCTGTACCATGTTAAAATATTTCCAACCACTTGTCCATGTGTCTATTTACAGCCTATGGTAAAAAAGAAGAGGCTCCGTCAGTTATTGCGAGTTATTGTATGATGAAACTCATGAAAAGTTGATAATTACGCCCAATTTCCATAAATTGTCACTTCAATTTCAAGATTTCAATATGTTTTAACATAAATTATTTTAATTTAAACTTGTAATAACTGTTCAATGCACAATCACATGGTTAACTATTGTTTCCACATCAAAACAAAACCTGGCATATAAATTTTTTTTTTAACTCGGAAAACATCCTGGATATGCTTTTCCAAAAAATTCTTACATAAATTTAATTTGCGTCTCCGCTCGCGAACTTTGTGATTTAAAAAAAATTATATAAATATTTATACATCACTCTATACTCCAATATACATCATTATCCTGACTTACCAAATAAAATAAAATAAAATAAAAGCCCAAGCTGACATGACCCCCAAATTAAGCTTGCCTTGCTGTCAATTGCTGACTTGGTTCTACGCTTCTACCTACCTCCACACTCAACGTCCCAGTTTCGAATTTGTGAAATGTAAAAACACTTGATCACCGTGACCACATGTAGAAACTTTTTTCGGGTCCCATATCTTTGATTAAAGTTTTGCATATGATATGGCTGACCAATTCCGAATGTGTTTCCAGACACTGAAAACATGGACTAGCATATACCCGATTTCAAATTACACAAACAAAATTATAAATAGCTGTGGTTTTGTAAATTACGTACACATAATTTCAAATTGTAACACTTTTTCATGTGAGGTTTTTGGTGATTGCCTAATATTCTAAAAAACATGGGGTAAATATACTAAATGAGTGTTTGGTTTAGAGGAATTAGGGAGAAAAATAAGTTTCAGTAGTAATGACACCCAATATTGATATTTAAAAAATAACTATTACTGTCCTTCGATCAAAGTGAAAGTAATTAATTGGGACCTTTATAATTTTTTCAAAATATTATTATATCAAACTCATTAATCTTTTTGAGGAGAACAATACCTATTTTATTACTAAACCAAACATGTTGGAGGAATAGTTAAAACTCATATTTATAGTAGAGTTAATGATATTCATAATTATAGTGATTGAGTAATTTGCACCAAATGGCTCCTAAATATTAGTGACAAGGGATTAAAAGAGCGTTTAACCTTAAAAGGCTGGGCAGGCAATTTTACTATGTATCATAATAAGACATGAGCAGTACGTGTAACTTTTAAATATCACATCAATTACACTTTGCTATTTCTCACTTTTAATTACTTCATTATGTTATTCTAAGGTGACATGTAATTTTTTGGGCATAGACAATCTTATCTGTGCTGCGTATCATTGAGAATTTGTTATCACGTTTCACTATCAATGCAGATAAATTGATCAAGAAAATCATTTTTGTTCTACTTATAATAACGGTAGTGTCAGCGCTTAATACAATTAAACTAAGCTCTAATTGGCTATTATATGCATAATCGTATAGAGTCGTACTATTGGTTAAACTTATATTAAAATTTGTAATGACAATAGTTAGAAAGAATGAGTGATAAATTTTGTTATGAAAATTATTAATAAGTTCATCGTCACATCATTGTCGTCAGAAGCACAAATGAATTGAAATGAAATCGCCAACTACCACAAAATTATTAGGGCATCCCTTGCGCACATCTACCTCGCTGCTCCGCGATACACACAAACAATTCCACAGAATTTCAATTTCATTTATTTAAAAGAAACATTCATAAAATCAGCGTGGCCAGAATACACGTTTTCTTCCATGAAGCCGTTAAGGCCTCGAAAGTTGCTTAGATCGCATTTCGCCTATAAAAGGCGCCATCTTTTGTTAAAGCCCACACTCCAAGTTGTTTCACTAACAGAACCATCCTTAAAGCATTCTAAAGAGAGAGAAAGTAAGAATTCGAGCCCATAATCTACATTAAACAAAACAACCCACATCGCAATTCTTGCATGATGATCGATCAGTGCATTTTGGGAGGTTTTCTTGCCACTCTACTTGGGTTGGTTTTGTTGTATAGCCAAATACGAGGAAAGACGAAGAAACACAAACCATCATCTGCTTCGAAAGCTGAATTCAAAGATGATTACGTCAAGACATCTGTTAACGTTGATCGTCTGTCCGAGGATGAACAGAAAACGGATATCATCATTGTCGGTGCCGGAGTTGCCGGCTCGGCGTTGGCTCACACTCTTGGCAAGGTACCTTAACTTTCTTTTTTCTATGAGTTTTCAGATATTGCATGTCTTTATCCAAAATCCATTTCTAATTAATTTCTATTTTTCTTGAGAACAATGTTTAACTATGGGAAAATAATTGAGAATCAATGATTTCTGTTTAGTTTTACGACGACGTGTAAGAAGAGGGAACGTGAAAATAGTATAGGTGTCATTATTTTTTTTAAACCTTATAAAGAAGCCAACATAGCTCATTCAATGTATAAATTTTCTTTTTTAAGTAAAATTAAAATTCCTATGATTGGATCTCAATATTGCTAGACTTTCTACTTTTTTTTACCGCTCCACTTATTAAACAGTTATAAACACCCACCCAACCCGAACCCCCCCCCCCCCCCCGGCCCCCCAAAAAAGTATTGTAGGCCCATTATTCTCAGGTTTCGAACTAATTCATGGAATATCCAAGATTGATCAGGCCCACTTGTGGGATTGTCCAGGATGAGAAATTCTCCATCGATACATAGATGAACACTTTGCTTAAGCAAATTTTAAGCTCTCTAAAATAGATATACCTTCAGTTACAAGGTTTATAAGCTTCAAGCGCGTGGACTCTCAGGAAGATATATATAGATTTCCTATAAATAGAATCCTAGGAACTTCTAATCTAGTTGGTTACTTCATCATATCATAGGATTAACTATTAACGTAAGAGAGTTGACTCCGTATTATCAAGTTTTGTTTACGAAGGGAGACAGACAGAAAATAAATAAGAAAGCAACCATAGTACTGATCCCAATACTTATTGCAGGATGGACGCAGAGTTCATGTGATTGAACGAGACCTGACTGAGCCAGATAGGATTGTTGGTGAACTTCTACAACCAGGAGGTTATCTGAAATTAATTGAGTTAGGTCTTGAAGGTAAGCAGTATAATTGACTTGTTAAAGAAAATTTTTGGCCAGCATGGAGCTGGCAATCTGTTAGTACAGCTTCATGAATGGCAGGGTGGTAAAACTTTAGATCATGGCAAAAATCCCATGATTTGATGTTTGACCAAAAAAAGAAAAAACCGGTCCTTGCAATTTTAAGTTCTGCTGCTAAATTTACAATATGCTGTTCGCTTTCATGATCATCTGCAGATTGTTTGAGAGATATTGATGCTCAACGGGTTTTTGGATACGCCCTCTATAAAGATGGCAAAGATACTAGGCTGTCTTATCCCTTGGAGAAATTCGACTCAGATATTTCAGGCAGAAGTTTTCACAATGGTCGTTTCATCCAGAGGATGAGGGAGAAAGCTGCAACACTTCCAAAGTACTACTATTTTCTTGCTTTACAAATTTGTTCTTATTTAGACTGTAGTGTAGTGTGATGGTCCAAAATATTTTTATAAAATTGAGGTTTGGCAGTTGAACACAAAATAATTGACTCCTTAAAAAGGTTGGTAGGTACACATTAACAATAATTTCAATGCGGACAAATTATAACATTACTTTATGTGAAAAATTTTTACATGAACCTGATCCGCGTTTCTACATGTGGACTTTGTAAGATAAAAGAGAACTACATAATTAATTTTACATCACTTTATTATATCAGCTTTTATCATTATAATTTGATAACTCCCTTTTGAATTTCAAGCTCTACAAGTGTGTCTGTAAACTTGGTCTTTGTAAGCATCTTCTACTTTATGCTTGGTTCGCACTCAAAAATCACAAGTCTAGACAACAGTATCCCTTGACAAAATGAATGCGAAACTACAAGAAGGCAATCTATAACACTCTGATTTAATTATTTTCTTAAGACGTTTCGTTGATGTTATCATTATTATTTCTTGGCTACAGTGTAAGACTGGAACAGGGGACAGTTACATCTCTGATTGAAGAAAATGGAGTTGTAAAGGGAGTGCAATACAAAACTAAAAATGGCCAAGAAGTGACAGCTTATGCCCCACTCACCATTGTTTGTGATGGCTGCTTTTCAAACCTGCGACGTGCCCTTTGTGATCCCAGGGTAACCTTATAATGTCAATTGTGTATTTTTAATAGTATTAACTTTTACTTATCCATGATTCATTAAATGTTGTACTCATTTTATAGGTAGATGTTCCTTCTTGTTTTGTTGGTTTGGTCCTGGAAAATTGTCAACTTCCTTATGTGAATCATGGTCATGTTGTTCTGGCGGACCCTTCACCTATCTTATTCTACCAAATAAGCAGTACTGAGATTCGCTGCTTGGTTGATGTTCCTGGACAAAAGGTGCCTTCCATTTCAAATGGTGAAATGGCCAATTACTTAAGGACTGTGGTGGCTCCTCAGGTGCCTGCATATTTTTCATTGCTGGCTCCATTAGCAGATAATGATGTACTCTATAATGATTAATGAGATTAACCTAACCACATTATTACTATGATTGTATATTTCAGATCCCTTCTCAGCTTTACAATGCTTTCATAGCAGCAATTGAGAAAGGTAACATAAAAACAATGCCCAACAGAAGCATGCCAGCCAATCCTCATCCAACCCCTGGTGGCCTGTTATTGGGGGATGCATTCAACATGCGCCATCCTTTAACAGGAGGTGGAATGACTGTTGCTCTTTCTGATATTGTTGTGCTTCGCGATCTCCTAAGACCGTTACATGATTTACACGATCCTTCTACTCTGTGCAAGTATCTTGAATCCTTCTACACTCTCCGCAAGGTCAGTTAAATTCTTAACCTCATACGTCACAAGATATTTTATCCTCCATTATATGCCTGTAGTTCTTTGTCCCTACTCCCTTATTCAATTTATGCTCCATAAAAGAGAAGGAATTGAAAAAGACAAGTTTGGTTGGTGAAAAATGACTTTCAACCATGAATGAGCCCAAAAAGTTAGGCTTAATTCAAGCACTAAAGAAAGATTTGGTTGATCTATTTTTTGCAGCCTGTGGCATCCACAATTAATACATTGGCAGGTGCCCTTTACAAAGTTTTTTGTGCATCTTCGGATCAAGCAAGAAAAGAAATGCGCCAAGCATGTTTTGATTACCTGAGCCTAGGAGGCATTTTCTCAAGTGGACCAGTGGCTTTGCTATCTGGCCTAAACCCAAAACCCTTAAGTTTGGTTCTCCATTTCTTTGCTGTGGCTGTTTATGGAGTTGGCCGTTTATTAATTCCATTCCCTTCACCAAAGCGAGTGTGGTTAGGAGCCAGATTACTTTCAGTAAGTGCCAAAAAACCAATCTGCTTTTAGTTAAACCATACTGATTGCTATTTGATTCACATCTCTGACCTGAATCCTCTTCTATTTTTCAGGGCGCCTCTGGAATTATATTCCCAATAATTCAAGCAGAAGGAGTAAGGCAAATGTTCTTTCCAGCCACAGTTCCAGCCTACTATAGAGCCCCCCCCTCTTGATTGAATTTTTTCAATTACCAGCCTATCTGTTTCCTTTTCTCAATGTCTACGGGAAAGGACACAATAACATTTTGTATTAGAGAAATGTAAGTCGGAGTCAGTAATGGTCTTTACCTACCTTAAAGAACACCAAAAAACTGGTGGAAGGTCTGGCCAAAATCGAGCGAAAATTTATTGTAAATCGTTCGTTGTATCTTTTATTGTTTATTCTTGGCTCTGGTTGGAATAAAATTCCCGGGAAACCTGTATCACACTCGCCAATTAAAGTTGTACTATTTCACAACTTGCTTTCCTAAATCATTGAAATTGGAAAATATAGACTCAATAGTTCTAACAAATAAAGGACAAAATACAAATGTGCTGGAGGCGTCATTTCTGTATCACGAGGAGTCAGCCAATTGAATGCTAGGCAGGATGTGGGCTCAACCAATTGTGATTGATTGGAGCAATTTTGATAAAGAATGAGATTCATTGGCGGAGCCATGACCTCCATATAACAAAAACAACAAGTGTACATGCTGATAACTTAATTGTGTATTTAGATTACAAATAACATCATGCATGTGCAATACCACTAAAAACACAAGATATTTATCAGCATTAATGCATCTGATGAAGGACAACGTAGACCATGAATTTGAAGTTAAATACACCGACATCACATCTGTCCAATTGTTGATCAATAATCGTCCTCCAATGTAATTTTCTTGACAACGTATTTGTGGCCTGCGAATGCATGCGTCAAATGTCAAGCATATGGCTTCGAATTGAGCTTTACCATTCATCGCTTTCTTGCTTCATCACCAACGAAGTTCTTCACTTACTTTTTTTTTTATCCTTTTATTTTCGAATAAATTAACAATTTTTTTATAATCCAGCATTATTACAACATTTTCTTAATATTTCTGTGGACTTCCTTTTTTTTTTTCTTGGCCAAAAAGAAAACAAGAATAAAAGACTTGTTTTCATTTAATGTTTTGGAATCTTGTACATAATTAGCTTCATTGTTGGTATCATTCACAAGTTTTATTTTATTTTCTTCGAAATCTTAGGCCTTTACCTACCCCTTTGCATGGTGCTTCCGAAAAAAAATTTTTGTTGGCTAGTGATCAATAATGAGAGTTGGGTCCGTTAACTTTCCTTTTTTTATTCGACGGCCCAAATGATTTGTTGACTCAATTATATGCACGTTGAGCTAATGTGATTTGTTAACTCTCATTTCCATTGTCGTGCATGCATGATTAATCCTCCTGTTGCTATCAATAAAATAACTACAAGATCTCGTTTCCTTCTATTCTGAATATATATTTCGTATCTATTTTCTAGTAATATTATTTGGATTGATTGCATTCCAGAGTCCAGACTCTGCATTCCAGCTTTCAAGAAACAATTAAAGAAACAAAGGAAAAAAAAAAAAAAAAAGCAGCTAAGCGGTCAGCCAGAGAATGAGTAGGAGGTAGGGGTGGGCATGGACCGGTTAACCAGTCCACACACCTAATATTCTAATCGGAACCGCTTGTACCGGTTCGCTTAATTTATAAACCGTATCCAACCCTCATTAATCGGTTAACCGCTTATCGGTTACCCAGTTAAAGAGGGTCGGGTACCGCGGGTAACCGAAACCATATAGTTTAAGTTAATTTGATAAAACAGATCAAAATATTATAACATAAACCTTTGCTCAAATTAAAAAAATGCTTATACAATTTCAATTACTTTAAAAAACAAGCAATAAGATTATAATTGAAACTCTTGCATCCACTTTTTTTAAAAGTAAAAAAGGTTAAAAAAGATTACTCTTTTTAAGAGTAAAAAATTTATGTATTTCAATTATATGAAAATAATTTTTTAGTTAGCATCAAGAAATTAAATTAAAAGAAAAATTAAATACGATATTCAAGTTTTAAAATAATCTTAAACTTGAAAATGAAATGAATTAATACTCCTCAATTCCTCTATAACATTACAAATATTAGCTTTTAAGACGTATATATGGACCGGTTCGGTTAACCGCGGTTTTTAAAAATTGATAACCGGAACCGGAACCGCTTTTACAAATGAGGTTCGGTTAACCTAACCGCTTTCAAAATTCGGTTCGGTTACCCTCATTTTTCGGTTCGGAATGGACCGGTTACTGCGATTTTTCGGTTATTTTTGCTCACCCCTAGTAGGAGGTAATAACAGTTATTCTACAAAATCTTGCAATTCTATAACACAAAGAATTCAGAAAAATGCAAAAAACAAAAAAAAAAAAAAAGGAAGAAGAAGAAGAAAAAGAGAGAGAGAAAAGAAAAAGCTAGAAAATTTTGTAAATTTCTTGCAAATCAAAAACACTTAAAAAAAAAGTCCTACATCTTCCTTTGCAACCAAACAACGTAACCCACATTGTCATTCTACCACCTAAGCACCTCAATTCTTTAATTTGCTCTCAATATATCTATTCCATCATAGATTACACACAGCTGGTTTTCTTTCCATACAAGTGGATCACGTTATTTCCGTGCAACCAAAATAATTGACAGGCTCACTACTGCTATAATTGATCTAACACTGAAACTATCTGCAATAATTGGCCCCGACACTTTCCTAAACTTTGATGTCCCATTCCATTCCAAGCACTGAAATTAGTAGCTAGAAGATTACAAATTATTTTCCATTGATGTATGTTCGACAACAACATATCACGGGAAAGACGATGACGACCAATACTAATCATTTTCAACCTACCTCATTCCAATATACAGTAATTGAGATTTTCGTGGGATGCATACAGTAACTTACTGCAACATGCTGATCAACTATTAATGGCGAGAATTGAGTTAATAAGTCTCCTATGTAGAGTAAGGAATGTGCTGAAGACTGAAATACTGATAAATAATGATTTCTTGCATTTTTTTTTTTTTTTGACAGGCTGATAGCACGAAATTTGTGTTGGCATTCTGCTGTACGTATAACAAACAAGGTTGCATGGAACATTTTCTTAATGAAATCGAATAAGAACAAGAAAGCAGTTGTTGTCAGGACTTAGAACTTGGAAGCTGTACATCACTGAAAATTTATTCGTCTCCTAAGAGTGAAGAAATGGTCATGGAACTTGGAATTTAAACATAAGAATGAATGCCCCTTACTTATCAAAGACCTTACATCTTGCCTCCAACTTTGAACTGTGATGAACTTAAACAGAGAACTAATTGATTTATATGCTTTACAAAAAGAGAAAAAAGTTAGCTAATTTATTTAACATGCAACAATTCCCAATTAAGAGTTTTGTTTCAACTTGTGAGACACTATACAAACTGAGCCAAATGAAACTATTTTCTGGTCGGATTACCCAGTGTGACCCGCTCCTTTAGCCCATTAACCGATTACCTTCCATGTAATAGAGAGTTTCCCACTTGCCACTAGAGCTGTTATTCGAACCGAGTTGTTCGCGAACACAGCTCGGTTCGGTTCGTGAAAGCTCGAGTTCGGCTCGTTCGTGTAGCTAAACGAGCCGAGCTCGAACAAGAAATTGAGCTCGTTTATTAAACGAGCGAACACGAGCCTTGTTCGCGAACGCTCGTTTATGTTCGCGAACAAGGGGTAATAATGTCTTTTCACTCCTATTCTTCATACTTTAATTTATTAAACGAGCTCGTTTGTGTTCGCGAACGCTCTTTTCACTTCTTGTGTTAAACGAGCCGAGCTTATACGAGCTCGTTCGAGCTCGGTTTGTTGGTGTTAAACTGAACCGAGCTCATTCGAACTCGTTCGAGCTCGGCTCTTTAGTGTTAATCGAGCCAAGCTCGAGCTCGATCTCGAGCTTCTTATTTTTTTAACGAGCCGAGCTCGAACAGAAAATTTGACTCGTTTAATAAATGAGCCGAGCCGAGCCTGTTCGTTTATTAAACGAGCTCGAATTCGAACACCAAATACTCGGCTCGGCTCGGCTCGAATAACACCTCTACTTGCCACCATCATATGGGTGGATCCGAGAACAAAGTGGATTCTCGGGCATCCATGTCAGTCTCTAGTCCACCCACTTTAGATGCACATTGGAGTTATTAAAATGTCCAAAACAACCCCCGTAAACTAAACAAATCACAAAAATATACAAAATCATGTTACATAATCAACCTAATATTTTTCCAAAATTCCCAATCCAGGTCTTTGTCCATTTTTCTCTGATAACTCAAAGGCAGTTATCCCAGGTCATTTATATGCTTAAACCCTTCAAAATTCATGAATTTGTAAGCCCAGATGCTTATTTAATTAATAGTTTAATTCCGGGAATTTCTTTTTTGTATTTTCTCATTTGAACTTTATATGGTGAATTTAGCATAAAAAATGATCCTTTTTTCCTTTATTATTATGTCTTCGTGTATTGTGTGCAAAAGATGGTCTCTTTTCAATGTTTGAATAAATATTGTTGGACTAAATTTTGTAATTTCATTATTTCTTGCATTTCTGGCATAATTTTGGTTGGATTGATGTCATTACGTGAGTGGTGAAATTCAGAGATTTGAATTCTCATTTCTTGAATGGAATTTTATTTTGAGTTGAGTTTTTGGTAGTGTGTGATATCAGTGTTGTAGTTGGTTGCTTTACTATTACCTGATGGTATTACATTCTTGAAATTAATGATTTTTAGCTTTAATGGATCAGTTATCGCGATTAGTATTGTTATTTTAAGTGCAATGGGAGTTGAAAAAATGCACTGCTTTTTTGGGGATTAAATGGAGGCCAAATTTGGTTGCATGGTAATGCATCCTAGGATATATTTAAATTTAGAAAGTTAACGGGTTAGCTCTCGGTGTGGAGTTCTAATTGTCTGCGTGTTTTTTGACTGAGTTTTTTCAATGCTTGTTTGCTATTCATCATCGTGTGCTTCTGTTTAAGAGCAGTATTAGGATCTTCTTGTCTAGTAGAAATATATATGCATTCTCATATTGTAGTAAAAGATAGATGCATCCCAGTTGAATAATTCGTGTATTGACGAAGTAACTCTGATTTTCTTATTGAATAGGGTTCCTGAAAGTTTTCTGTTTAAGCTTAATGCTTTTATATTTTTTAAATTCCAGTTTCAGATTGCTGTCATCATTTGCAGTTTACTTTTTGATGCGATGTCTCAGAGGGATTCCAATGGGGTTGTGATATTGACTTTGGCTTTCGCTAGCATCTTGTTTGAGTGAGCCAAGCAGCGGACCCACAGCTTGGGAAAAGTTGGATACATCATGGAGTTTATTGTCATATGGAGGAACACAATTTTGTTATTGTTCAAGAATTTCCTGATGTCAAAGCCTTTCGAAGTGCACTTGAAGCTGCAATTGCACAACATTTTGAGCTTCATATGTTAAAAAGTGACCTGATTTGCTATATTGCCAAATGTGCGACAGAGGGCTGTCCGTGAATATACGTGCAGAGAATAGTACGTGGATTTCCTTGATTGCACCATCTGTTGTTGGGCTTGGTGCAATCCAGTTGAAAAGCAAATACCTTGGTACCTTAATCTCTGCTACTTCTTTTGATGCGTTGGAGGTGGATTATTTCCAATCACTTTTGGTGTTGTTGACATAGAGAATGATGAGAGTTGGATGTGGTTCTTGTCAGAGTCACACAAGGCAGTAGAGTTGCACACATAAAAAATACGTAAACCCAACTTTTTTATTTGATGGGCAGAAAGCATTGCACATGCTGTCAAAAGGAAAATTCCCGCTTGTTCAAATGCAATTTGAATGTATCATTTGACTGAAAGTGTAGTTGAAAAGTTTATGAATTTTTGGGGCTTGTTTAACTTCTGTGGAAGTCTGGACATTGTATTACTGCCCTTGGATTCAAAGATAATTGGCTGCAATTCAGGAATTTTCTCCGGATCCAGCAACGTGGATTCAAAATTTCCCCCTAGCATTGGTCCTTGATATATTTTGAAGGAAAATGCGATGGTCATCTCTCCTCAAGTATTGAAGAGTTCAATCAATGGATTCTTGAATCCTGGGAGCTGCCATAATTCAGTTGATTTAGCAAATTCAAAGCAAACTAACATTAAAGTTTGAGTAACGATGAATAGAGAGTGGTACATGGATATCCTTGCTTGCACATCTGCTGAGAAGCATGTAAAGGAAGCGATGGACCATGCTTCTACATACTAGGTCCTTTGGTTAGATGAGGTAGAATTTGTAGTCCCGTCAACAGAGCAATTACATATTCTTGCTCCTGTTATGGTCCACAGAATTTGTAGTCCTGTCAACAGAGCAAATTCTCTGTTGACAGGAATTTGGAGTTATGGTGAGACGTACTCGAAAGAGATATTCTCCATCCCTGGAAAGATCTATTGGTGGAAGGAAAATGACGTTCCAGTAAATGATGGTGCATCACTTGTTCGACCTCGTAGGTTTTGAAGCCCACCTGGGCGCCCTGAGAAAAAGCGAATGTGCATAGAGGATATTAATACGGAGAAGCTTATTGATCATGATAGTTGCTGTGATCAAACGGGGCAGTACAAGACGACCTGCAAAGCAGACACCAAGAAGAGTTTTCAATAGTTGTAGATGTTTAGTCTCGTGTGTTAGATCACATGAAAAGTTCAGTAGTAATGTGATTTTCAACCAACACGGAGCCGCTAAATTATTCAATTTCCCATTGTCTATCTCGCTTCATCATGGGATATAACAATCCCATTAAGTTAGGGTGGGATGCAGGTAGTATCCATAGAACCCAAATACCAAGGAACTGGGCATTGCCTAGACAAATATTGATGTTTATAGCTTCGGTGTCATTTTACTAGGTACTCCTATAAGGTGAACAATTTGTTGGTCAAACTCTTTTTGGCGAAACCGAGGAAAAAGGTATATTGAGGAGGATCATTTGAACCAATTATTGATCCAAGAATATTAGTGTCACACCCCCTAACCAGGTGTAACACGCCGCGTATTAGGTTCACCCAATACGCAAGGCTATCAATTACTCAAAGCAAATCTAAAGCATAATTAACATAGATTTCAAAAGACTTCGAATCACTTCAAACAATCCTCAAAGTAATAATAACATCCATTGAGATTGTCAATTTCTCTTAGATAAAATAAAAACATAAAACATAAACTAAAATTAATATTCTTGACCTACCAACTAAATAATCTCCAATAAAATAAAATCCTCTATTGATAACTCAACTGTCCCACTGGTCTATCCCAAACTATAGACACCTGCAAAAACAAATAGTATAATGGGGTGAGCAACCAAATTGCTCAGTAAGTAATTCCGTTCCTTCCTTACCAGTTTGGACAGTTACATATATATATATATATATATATATATATATACATGCATTCATTCAACCACATATTATCCATATTCACACATCATAATAATATATAATTACATAACAAGATCGTGGCATATCAAAGAAACATAATCAAAACATACATGATCATACATAAGTAGGCTCAGATATTTCAAAGTAAGAACCAGTAGTACTAGATATCTAGCCTAACTTTTTCCCAGTTAGGAGGTCCAGAAGACGTACATATATCATGACTACTCACCGTCAAGGGGGTATATCGAGAACTAGTTCTCTCTGGTATACATAAGAATAATCAGAGCCCATATCAAACATTCACGCATTGCACACATACATGCACATACATATAAGTAGTCAAGTTGCCACAATATACAAAGAATTTACACACATATCATCTGTCCATTCTGAATTTCATATTATGAAAATATTCATCAAAGGAAGAAATAAATATATACAAATAATTATTTTCAAAACAATAAGAAATGTTAGGAACTACTTACCCGAAAAGTCGAACACAAAATGTACTAGCTCAAATAATTCCTGATCCCAAAGATATTCCCCATCTATTGACCATAAAATAAAATAAAAAAGAATTTACTTAATATCTAAAAATACTAAGAAAGTCTTAAGAATACTAAAGAAATAATTCCATAATTTCCAAATTAATATTATAACATACTGTGACCCTAAATAGTAGATTCTATAAGACTCAAAATAACCGTAAATAATTAATAGTGGACTGTTAAACAACTAAAGCAAAATCTGCAATTTCCAAAAGAAATACTAGTAACCCTTATTGAACGGCTCATGCCTACAGTACATAAACAAGTATCACTGGTACCCTGTGAACGATAAGTACACAGTTGATCCCATGTTCCAATTTGTTATATTATTAATATTATACTTCTTTTCTTCTGGCCCACCAATGTTTTCAATTGAATTCCAATTGCAAGACTTCCAATGGCTTTCTACGTATCTGACTTCAATTGGCTTAGGAAAACAATTGTTTTTAATTGTTTGGGAAGTCAAAGACTTCCAAATTCTTTCCAAGCTACGTCTTTGACAACCCAAAGCAAAATCATGTGCAGAATCATTATTTAATTAATCCCTCGGCTAGCAAATTTTTTTTTTTTCCATCAAAGCCTATTACAATCCTTTCAAACAACCACAGTTCTATTCCAATATCAAATTCTCTAATTCGGTGCTATACGAATCGAAATCCAAAGCCACCCTTTTCTTTTCTTTTTTTTTTTCAAAATAGGTTAACAAGTGGCCGACGCAAAACCAATCTATTGGACTTGTCAATCCATAAACACTTCTAATTAAATTTCTAAAAAGAATAAAATACAATAATCAATCTCCCAAAATTTCTAAATCTCAAGATTCTACAAACTAATTTTGATTAAATTAACTGTTAAAACTTGAAAACAAGAATTACACTTACCTTGACTATCGTGGGGATCATGAGAATAATCTTCGATCTCTGGATCTGCAAGGTCTCCAACTACTTCTTGCCCTAGACCTTGGATAATTACAGAGAATCAGTTTGGGGGAAAAATATAAGTAACGCCGTTTCTTCTGAAGAAAAGAAACGATTATTTTATGTTTAATATTTTGTTTTATTATTCTATTATTATTACCGTTACTACTATTATTATAACTATAATTATTATTAAAGTCCCTCAAACTCTCAAAAGCTCTACAATAGCCCAAAATAATATTTTCAAAATTTTCAATTGAACCCAAAATTAGGCATGGGTATTTCAATTAGGACACTTCTACAGACTTGCTCTGAGTTGTGTTCGGGGCAAACGTGAAAACAGGCGAAAAATGATTTAAGTGGCTAAAGAACTCAGGCAGATTGAGACAACTTTTCGTTGAATCTTGAAATCAATTTCCCTCACAGCGGCTGTGAATTAATTTTATACTATTTGTTATTCAATCAGACTATTTTATAGATCATGTACTACAGAAAGTTTACTTATTTTTTCCCCGTTATTTACATGGATTTAGTTGTCCTCTTCTTTTTCTTTTTGCTTTTTTTTTTTTTCCTGGTGGGAGGATATCCGGTCAAAGAAATTTAAACAGCTTTTCTGCGCCTATTCGCCGTGTTGTTATTTTACGAAGTCAAAAAGGGGTGGCCATAGAATTGTCAATTTCTTAATTCTTAGTTTCCACGGCATCAATTTAGTTCATATTTTTTATTTTTGTGTATTTTTGGGGGTGGGGGGAGTAAGAATCGGTGGAGGTTGATTGGGATCTGAGAAAGGTAGCATCTAGTTTGACTTGAATTTCAGAATTTCATCCCCAAAAATCTAACATCATTCTCTTCTAGATTCAGAAACCTATACTATTTGCTATTGTTTTCATGGTTCACATAAGAAAACTCGTTTCATTCTTTAGAGGACGGGAAGAAGAACCATCGCACTCTGTCTTGCATAATGGAGGTTTACTGCTAGAGAAGCTTGTTGCTGCTTCCAATGGAAAATACGACATCCCGATTCGCAGCTTCAGTGCTGAAGAGCTTAATAGGGCAACAAACAACTTTGTTGATCATTTCCATACGGGTCGATTCAGCAATATGTGCAGAGGTTTTTGGCAAGGACGCCCAATTTTAGTGAAGAAATTCGTTGGTTCGAGCCGTGTACCCTCTGATGCGGCGTATGATACTCTCTCTGGAGTGATAAAAGACATAGCTACCACTGCACAAATGAGCCATCACAAGAATGTATTGAAGCTCTTAGGCTGCTGCTTGGAATTCAATCATCCAGCCCTCGTTTTCGATTATTCTGGAGATGAACACATTCTTGATCTCTTGCTGAACAGCAATGGCAATAGATCGTTAACTTGGAAAAGTCGGCTGAAGATTGCTAGCGATGTAGCTAATGTAGTTCTTTATCTTCATACTGCATTCAGCACTCCCATTATTTACAGAATTTTGAATCCTCGGAATATCGTTGTAGACAAATATGATGTTGCAAAGCTCTTTGATTTCTCATTCTCCATTTCTCTTCCTCCTGGAAAATTGCAGATTCAGGATGATGTAATTGGTGTAACTGGGTTCATAGACTATGAATACTATGCTTCGGGGTTAGTCTCTCAGGAAACTGATGTCTACAGCTTTGGTGTGCTTCTGCTTGTTCTGTTAACTGGACAGGCAGCAGTATGCAGTGATCCAGAAGGGGATCAGATTTACCTTGTGCATTATGTAAAGGATTGCATCAGCAGAAATCAGTTCAATCACATTGTGGATCCCAAAATCGCTGAAGGAAGAGAGATTGTTTCGAACGCTCAGCAGCTTCATGCCTTCCTAGATCTTGCACTCAGATGTACGCAAGACCGGGCAAAGGACAGGCCAAACATGATTGATATTGCAAAAGAATTGTTAGAAATCAGGAGGCATTTTAAAGATTGCTAGCTCTGCGCAAAGCTCTGTATAGATTATTGTTGTAGTATGTTCTTGTTGCATAGAAACCGCATAAACTCCAAATTACCATATGATGTACTTTGCATACAGATAGGTCAGCATCAGCATTCTAAAGTAAGCATAATAAGCATCAATATTTTATCGTGTGTTATCGTTTTTCCTGCCCGTAGGGACGAATTCATCATAATTCACTAGAGTTACCGATCATCACTACCATAAAACCAATCATCCGCGTCTGAAATCATAGTCCTATTTCACACTAAATCATGTATTAATACTAGCATGATATATGCTGATATACAGTTCTATATATTTTATTCCCTGTACAAATATTGTTTATAAAGCATTTATTTGAATGGAAATTTTATTATTCTTTTTTTTTTCTTATTTAATTCGTTTTGGGAAGGCTAGAAAATATAACTAGGCTTCTTTAACATGGAATATTATATTAGTCAAATTTTGACTAGGTTCTTTGCACCTCTGTCACTCTGCGTGATGATGTTCTTAAAAAATAAAAAAATGAAAAAACTAAGAAGTCAGCCAGCGAATGAGTAGAAGGTAATAACAGTTATTCTAATTAACTCTTTTTCTACAAAATCTTTGCAATTTTGTAAGACAAAGAACGCTGGAAAATTCACAAAAAAGGCAAGAAATTTTGTAAATTTCTTGCACTTCAAAAACAAATAACGTGACCTTATTTTCAACCATAAGATTTACAGACAGAGTTGTGGACCTAATCCCAAGTGTGAATTATGAACCTTGAATTTTGAACATGAGAATGATTCACTCTAACTCATCAAACACCTTACATTCTGCCTCCAACTTTTGACTGTTCCAAAAAAAGATATTCAATTAATTAAAAAAAAACAATTTATACGCTATGCTCTATAATATTTGAACAAAATTCTTTATTATTGGGACTTATTGTTTTTGTGCATAAAACTTAAAACTTAAAGTTTATAATTCATGAGTTATAATAGTCTAAATCATGAAAAAGGTTAGCTAATTTATTTGATGTGCACCAATTCACACTTGAGAGTCTTCACTTAACATGTAACCCGGAGCCAAATAAAACCATCAACTTTCTGGCCGGATTACCCAATATAACCCGCCCCTTAAACGGTTAAACCCACAAGCCAAATACCTTCCGAGTAATAGTTTCCCACTCACCATGATATGGGCGGATCCATAAATACGTGGCGGGCACCCAACCCGTTAATATGGAGAAATATAGAGGCAGTGCGGATTTTTGAAATGTCCAAAACACCCCTAAATTCTTACCAAATCACAAAAATATGCCAAAACAAGATAGAGTGACGTGATCAACCGTAATCTTTTTCCGGAATTCCCAATCCAGTTCTTTGTCAATTTTTTCCTGAACACTCCGAGTCAAAGCCATCCCAGGTCGGTTATGTTTACAAACCCTCCAAAGTTCATGAACTGATGTAAGCCCAGATGCTTATTTATTTAATATTTTAATCCCAATTGGTTTTATGTTTTGTAATTTCTCATTTGAACTTTATAATGGTAATTTAGCTTAAAAAGTTGTCTTTTTTTTTTTTTTCCATTATTAGCTTATCTTCTTATCTTTGTGTATTGTGTGCCAAAAATGTATCTTTTTCAGTGCTTGAATAAATAT
The DNA here is from genome assembly GCA_024721245.1 of Mitragyna speciosa. Classification (NCBI taxonomy): domain Eukaryota; kingdom Viridiplantae; phylum Streptophyta; class Magnoliopsida; order Gentianales; family Rubiaceae; genus Mitragyna; species Mitragyna speciosa. The sequence goes on from CM045555.1 coordinate 29,910,765, forward strand.
TGTTGGACTAAAGTTTGTGATTTCATTGTTTATTGCATTTCTTACATAATTTTGGTTGAATTGATGTCAAAATATGTTTGTGTGAAATTCAGAGATTTGGGGTATCATTTCTTGAATGGAACTTTACTTTGAGTTGGGTTTTTGGTAGTGTGTGATATTACTGTTGTAGTTGGTTGGTTGCCTTACTATTACCTGATAGTAGTATTTTCTTGAAATTAATGTTTTTTAGCTGCAATGGATTAGTTAATGTGATTAGTACTGTTAGTTTTAGTGCAGTACGAGTGGAAAAATGCACTGCGTTTCGGGGGATTAAATGGTGGCCCAATTAGGCTGCATAGTAATGCTTTCTAGGATATATGTTAATTTGTAGAGTTCTGGGGTTAGTTCTTAGTATGGACTTTTAATCGTCTGCATGTTTTTTGGCTAAGCTTTGGTCAATGCTTATTTGCCATTCTTCATTGTGAGTTCACAGCAGTGTTAGGATCTTATTGTCTGGTAGAAATATGTATGCATTCTCGTCTTGTAGGAAAAGTTAGGAGCATCCCAGTTGAATTATTAGTGTATGGATGAAGTAATTCTGATTTTCTTATTGGATAGTGTTCCTGAAAGTTTTCTGCTTACGCTTAATATTTGTGTATTTTCCAAGTTTCAGTTTCAGAATTCTGTCATCATTTGTGATGTACTATCAAATGCGATGTATCATGGGATTCCAATTAGTTATATATGATATTGATTTTCCTTTTGCTAGCATCTTGTGTGAGCGAGCTAAGTAGCAGACCCACAGCTTGGGGAAAGTTGGATATATCACGGATTTTATTGTTATACTATGAGGAGGATCACAACTTTGTTGTTGATCAAGAATTTCTTAATGTCAAAGCTTTTCGATGTGCAGTTAAGTAATCTACAACTGCACAAAATTTCAAGCTTCGTATTGTAAAAAGTGACCTGATTTGATACATTGCCAAGTGTGCAACAGAGAGTTGTCCATGGCGTACACGTGTAGTCAAGCTTCCAAATGCTGCAACATTTGCAATATGAAGCCTTGAAGGAATACGTATCTGTGGGGAAAATGCACAAGCTAGACTTCAGCTTATGTGGATTGGATTGTGAACTTTATGGAGCAATGATTGCGAGACAACATAGATTACATTACAAGCTGAAAGTTATTTTTTATGACATTTACAAACAATACTGGATAACCATACCATACGAGCAAGCTTGGCGTGCCAAGGAAAGGGGTCTACAGGCCATATATTTTTCTTCTGAAGAAGGTTACTGCCTTCTTCCTGCATACTGTGAGCAACTTAAGAAGACAACCCCGGGAAATTGAGAGGCAATTTGTTGGTCGTAGTCTTTTTGGCGAAACCGAGGAAAAGATTATATTGAGGAGGATCATTTGAATCAAATTATATATCCAAGAATCTTGGGAGAATTCTACAGACTTGCTCTGAGTTGTGTCCAGGGCAAATGTGAAAACAGGTGAAAAATGTTTCAAGTGCTAAAGAACTCAGGCAGATTGGGACAGCTTTTCGTTAAATCTTGAATTCAATTTCATTCACAGCCACTGTAAACTAATTTTGTTTAATTTCTTATTCAATCAGACTATTTGGCGGATAATATGCTACAGAAAGTTTACTTATTCTTTTCCCCGTCATTAACAGGGATTCAGCTGTCCTCTTCTCTTTCTTCCTCCCTTCTTCTTCTGGTGGGGAGGTATACAGAAGTTTAAGAAGACCTTCTGCTGGAAATTCTACAGTTCAAACTTCAGTAAACACCACACGTCCGAAAAGTTAACAGCAACAACCACTCAAAGCCTGACAGGTAGAAGACTGGCAAAATTTTCAACGTTTAAGAGCAGGGCTCGTATCCGGTCAAGTGTTAAGGGGAACCGGTTATGGAAGACTGTAAGTTTCTTACATTTGAGACTGTTTCCATTCACCTACATGCGCAGTCACAGAAGAAATCTCAAAAGGAGAGGTGAGTGGAAATATGCTTGGCTATCACCCAAAATGCAGGAAAAAAACTGGAGGAATGTCAGCGTAAATAAAAAAAATTAATAAAAATGAAATATAAGAGCACTGTACAGCAAAGTAGACTTAGATAAATTTTTGTTTTCTCGAGGAAAAACCAAAATTTTAAATTTTCTGACTCCCCTCATTTATCAGGCCTCATATGGCATTACATTTTTATTACATGGATGTACTCTATCATAATGGCCCAAGGAAAATAATTTAAATAAATTGCTATGGATTCTGTGTATTGCACTTTATTTAATTTGATTATAGCTGATTATTTTGAAATAATGAGCTGCATGTTCTCAAGAACTTTTTTTAACCTAATTTCAGCTTATGATTTCTGAAAAATTTATTTTGTAATATTCTTAACTGCTTTTTACTATGTTTTTGGAATTCTTAAGCTAAAATCAGGAGTAATTGATTTTTAGCTTTTCTAAAATTAATTTTTATAAAAATCAAAAGCTATTGAAAACAAGCCCGAAGAGCATTTGAATTACAAAATATGCAGAGTGATATTTTGAAAAAGTTGTTTGGATTCATTATCTGAGAATAACTACATACTAAATAAAAAAAAATACTCGGCAAATCAATTAACATTAGCAATTCAAAATAGTATTTTAAATAGTAGAGGAAAACTGTGCAATTCAAATGAAACAAACGATACATGTCTTGGGATCAAGGTGAAATGATAACAGCTTTATTTTGAATTACATTTTTTTGGATGTTTACCTAGAATATTTGAGTATTTATTCATTGAATTTTGATAGCAGTATAGAATGATGAAAAATCGAATTGCAATTTGTTAGCATACTTAGTGTAAAAAAAGAACTATTTGGATAGATTTTTTTTTAGTTACATGTTATAAATAAAAAATAAAATTAATAACACTTATCATGCATATAAATTTCAATCCGTGCAAGCGCAATCTTATATTAACAAATATAAAAAAAAATAGAAAAACAACCTACAATGGTTAGCTTAGAAATTCAAAAAGTTTTGTTAAGGAACATTTGCATCATTCTTAATTTTTTACAATTCAATGTGAGGGGTGGAGGTACCAGTTGAGAATAAGAAAACAAGCATGATTAGTCTATTTTTGCTTTAATTTTGACTATATAAGGACTTAAATATGAGGTACCTTACGGCATCTTATTGACAATATCTCTACCGTGTTCCTTCGAGACAATGATTCAGTTGGCTCTTTGTTACCTTAATTTTGAGCAAAAATGATAAATTTTCATTTAAAAAAAAAAGTGGTAAGTTCAACAAAAGTTTACAATTTTCTTTAAAACTTATTTTTTACCGAAGAGGGGGTGAATTAGGTTCCTTTAAAATGTAACTTGATTACAATAATTTATCTCAAAAACAAAATAAATTTATCAAGTTGTCTAAGTGGTCAAATAAGTATATGGTGCAAGAAGCAATATAAAAATAAACACAATAGACAAAACTTTAAATAAGAGAGAAGTTAAGATAAATAAACTCAATTGCTTCCAAACTCATAAACTTGAAGCTTTGATCACTTGAATTCCTTCCTTTATTTTGTGATTCAATACCAATTTGTACAAAAAGTTGGATCACTTCTCACTCACCCGAGATACTCTCTAGTTGAGCTAAGAAGTTTTACAGCTATCTAGCTAACATTTCAACTATACAATTGAATTGATCACTCACAAATTAAAATTCACTTTTGGAAATACAAAGTTCACTTAGTGAGAGTAGTTTTTTCTTTCAAGAATTACTCAAAAATCACTATAATATCAATTGTCAAAAGTTCCTAAACATTCTGCACTATTTTGCTTTTATACAAATGAAAAAACAGCTTGATTTGACCTCTAACGGTTAAAAAGAAAAACTAGCCGTTAGACACATTTTTGCCTAGTCCAAACGTCCGCACAGAGAAGTCTGGACGTCCGGATAGTCGTCCAGACCAACATCCGAAGCTTCTATCTGTTGATGGTCCGGACGTCTGCACTGCGTCCGGACCCTCTTCCGTATACCTTCTGACTATCTCTAAGTTTGGTGTTTTTTTGTGTCCAGACGTTCGTATAAGCGTCCGGACTCTCGTCCGCATACCTTCTGACTATCTTCAGTTTTGATGTTTCTTTGTGTCCGGACGTCTACATGATCTTCCGGACTCTCGTCCACATACCTTCTAATCATCTTGAGTTTTGGTGTTTCTGTGCGTCCGAACGTCCGCATGAGCATTCGGACCCTCGTCTGAATACCTCCTGACCATCTTCAGTTTGAGTGTTCTGGCCATCCAGACGTCCGCATTGTGCGTCCGGATGGTCGTCTGGATTACCAAACTTCTTACTTTTTTCAACCTGTCTTTCTTTAACTGCAATAGGAACTCATTTAGCATATTAGTGCTCTTCAACATAAGTTTGATACTCATCAAAATTTAGATAATTTAGACCATGAGGTCATCATTGTAAATTTTCGTCACACAGTATTTTTGTCTGCATATATTCATTTTTTATAAAATAGAAATCTATGTGAATATTGAATCACTAATAATCACTTATTTTTTTTGCAACTACATCCATCATATTTACTATAATATCTGGCATCCCCTTGATGACCCAAGAACACATTTTAAAAATTAATTACATCATATGGTATATTTACAACATTATGACTTTTTTATCATTCATCAAACTTCCTTAAAATAAAACTAAAATACAAATTTGATTGAAACGATTACCAAAAGATGTTTTTATCTTTTCCACTATGTTTCTAAGGGGGAAGGTCCCTAAAATTTTCTTTTGTAACCATGAAAAAGAATTATACTACACCAAAAGATAAAGTAAAATAAAAGATTTGTACCACGTTGGAAAGTCCAATTCTTTATATTTTGTCTGCATAACTCACCAAATGACTAATCCATTTAAAAAATAAATAAATGATAACAAAAGATTTCAAATGCATTTTTTGTTCCCTACCCATTATAAATTTATGAAAATAAGAAAATAACCTAATCCAAGAGTAATATGAGTTAAAATTTTCCAACCACATAGCAGGCTTAATTCTTCTCTAATACAATGTAATAAAAATTTAAAAAATTCCATGAACCTTTTAGTAATTAAAAAAATTCTAATAAATTCTCAGGAGTAAGGAAAAAATATATATTTTTGATAAAATACATATATTGGGTGACTTGGCACGTCATTTCAAAATCATTAATTTTTTTCTATACAAGTGTAACTGTTACTCATCAATCAACATAATTTCTTAGCATAATATGCCTACTACGAATATGTGAATAGTGATATCCATATAACATAAATATGTCGACAGGTTAACAAATATATATATATATATATATATAAAATTGTACAATCCTGTTAGGATGTCTTAGCATTGGTTAGATATAACACTTTGAATTATGCCAATTAGATTATTTGAACTCATAAACTACTTTTTAATTTCTTTTTGCAACAGATTAACGTGATTATAGAATTGTATTCATAAGTGCACTTCACATTGTTGATTATCAAAATTTTATTAGCTCGTGTGTATCATTTTTTTTTTTTTTTTTGTCAATGTCACTGCAAGGATTAATATTTATTTTTCATAAATCAATTTTACATGACGGATAGACTCGTGAATAAATATGAATCTAAGTATTTCTATTGATGTAAACTCGCGTGGTGTGAACATTGCTCTGTTAGAATTGAAGGGTAATTGCCTTTGAAAAATACTAGTTGGAATATACTTTAATTTTGTTTACTTCATCACAACTAGATAGATTGGAGCAAATTAATAGACTGATACTGATCGAGTCATTATATTTTCGCCTAAAAGTTAAGGTTCGATTAAGGCTTGCAATGCAGAAGTGGTGTGCCGAGTGCACTGACCAGTGAAGATTTGAGCGCATCCGTGTAATATGGCTCATGCTCATTATGTGTTTTATTTTTAAACTTCCACTCCCTAACTGGTGCCCCCTTAATATTTGACTGGACATACCGGTGGGCCCGGTGAATGATCCTAGCTTTGGTTGTTTACTTAGTCAAAAAGGGGGGCCATAGAATTGTCAATCTCGTAGTTCTTAGTTTAAGCGACATCCATTCAGTTCATATTTTTTTATTTTTGTGTGGGGGACCAAGAATCCGTGGAGGCAGACTGCGACCTGGGAACGGTGGCATCTATTTTGACTTGAGTTTCAGAACTTTCATCCCCAAAGATCTAACATCGTTCTCTTCTAGATACAAAAACCTGCCCTATTTGCTATTGTTTTCATGGTTCACACAAGAAAACTCGTTTCATTCTTCAGAGGCGGACAGGAAGAAAACCCATCGCAACCTTTCTTGGATAATGGGGGTTTATTACTAGAGAAGCTTATTGCTGTGTCCAATGGAAAATACGACATCCCGATTCGCAGCTTCAGTCCTGAAGAGCTTAAGAGGGCAACAAACAACTTTGTCGATCATTTCCAATGCCGTCTAATGAGCAATATGTGCAGAGGCTTTTCTCAAGGTCGCCCAATTTTAGTGAAGAAATTCATTGATTCGAGATGTGCATCCTCTGGTGCCGCGGTTGTTGTTCTTTCTGGAATGATAAATGATATAGCTACCACTGCACAAATGAGCCACCACAAGAATGTTTTGAAGCTCTTGGGGTGCTGCTTGGAATTCAAACATCCAGCCCTCGTTTACGAGTATTCTGGAGACGAACACACTCTTGATCTCTTGCTGAACAGAAATAGCAACAGATCGTTAACTTGGAAAAGTCGGCTGAAGATTGCTGGTGATGTAGCTAATGTGGTTGTTTATCTTCATACTGCATTTCGCACTCCCATTATTTACAGGTTTTGGAATCCTGAGAATATCATTGTAGACAAATATGATGCTGCAAAGCTCTTTAATTTCTCATTCTGCATTTCTCTTCCTCCTGGAGAATTGCAGATTCAGGCTGATGTAATTGGTACAGCTGGGTTCATAGATCATGAATATTATATTTCAGGGCTTGTCTCTCAGAAAACTGATGTTTACAGCTTTGGTGTGCTTCTGCTTGTTCTGTTAACTGGAAGGGAAGCAGTGTGCTTTGATCAAGAAGGGGATCAAATTCACCTTGTGCATTATGTAAAGAATTGTATCAGCAGAAATCAGTTGAATCGCATTGTGGATCCCAAAATAGCTGAACGAAGAGAGATTGTTTCAAATACTCAGCAGCTTCATGCCTTCCTAGATCTTGCCTTCAGATGTACCAAAGACAGGGCAATGGACAGGCCAAACATGATTGATGTTGCAAAAGAATTGTTAGAAATCAGGAGACGCTTTTTAAAGATTGTTAGATCCTCGTCAAGCTCTATATAAACTTTTGTTCTAGTGCGTTCTTGTTACATAAGAACCGCATCAACACCAAATTGCCATATGATGTACTTTGTATGCAGACAAATCAGCATCAGCTTTCCAAAATAAGCATCAATGTTCCATCATTTCTTATCATTTTTGCTGCCGATACGGACGAATATATCATAATCCACTAGTCTCTCCGATCATCACTACCACGAAACCAATCATCCTACTTTTTTCTAGTCAATCACAAGCTGTTATGCCAATCCATGACATAGCCATTACATCGCAATTAAGCAAACAAAAGAACATTCTAAAGCTATTAGGATGCTGCCTTGAGCAACAAGCGCTCTGTAATTTATGAGTATGAAGAATGTGAACTTCTGCGAGATCTCCTCTTGACGAAAGTGGTCATAGATTACCTTGGAAAAGTCGGCAAATGCGAAACAGGCGAAAAATGGTTCAAGTGGCTTAAGAACTTCTGCGCCTTTTCGTCGTGTTATTTGCATAAGAACCGCATCAACGCCAAATTGCCGTATAATTACTTTGTATGCATATAGGTCAGCATCAACATTCCAAGGCAAAATAAGCATCAATATTGTATCGTTTCTTATCGTTTTGCTGCCCGCAGGGACGAATACATCATAATCCATTAGTCTTACCGATCACCACTACCATGAAACGAATCATCCAACATTTTTTTTTTATCTTGAGCTGTTTCCATTACATGAGGTTCTTGAAGCATATGGATATCCTAAGCCACTTCTGATCCAATTTCTTTGCTACAGCTTGATACCATGTAGCATTTTCACCTTGTAGGGGGGAAATGGTCAACAGATACATCCTCCACTCACCTTCTAGCCCAAACTTTCAACGTCAATGATAGAATTCCAGAAAGCATCTCATAGAACAAAAAATAACATCACCTAACTGTTGAACTGAATTATTAACATGATCATAATGTAAGTTTGTAACGCATCTCTAGTATACAGTTGTAATGGCTGACAGATATACAACTTCAACAGTCAAAAGTTTTAATAAATAACTATGACCGACTCCATTATAGCCTAAAACTGTAACATGCAAAAGGGATTTTAACTCCACCGTGTTTTAATAGCGGCAAAATCGACAGAAACACTGTGTTGAGTCTTCAAAATGGTTATCTGTCTCATCAAAGATCTCCTCCTGTGCAGAGATGAAATCCACATCATTTTGTCATGGCATCCTTGAAATTGCGGAACAGTACAGAATCCCAAATCTAGATAACCAGGGATGTCACTGTCTCCACCCGAAAAAGCTCTTCAGTTACATCTTCCATTGTAATTATGCCGACTGCCTCCTCTTCTTCAAGAAGCTTTGGCAGTTGCTTTCCATCTATTTGCAGGATGTCTAAGTACATCTCTTTTCCTCTTCTAGCAGTGGTAGGAGTTATAGGTTCATTAGGGAATCCGGGAGATCAAGTAAAAAGGCAGTTTAATATTGAAGCAGATGGATGCCCTTCTTGCTCGTCAGCCGTCAAGGAAAGGGGAGGAAGAAGGTTAGAAGGATGATGAGTTTGAATCATCTCTGAATTCAAGGTAACCTCTTATTTTTGTGTCATTGGTCTATACATGTCGGCTTGCCAGTTTATTGAGCATATCTAATGTCATTCTTGATGGCAGGATCAAGCGTGGACGGGGTGCTGTTGGTTCTGGATGGATGAAACAGGCCCTTATCTTCCTTCTTGTCGAGATTCTAGTAAAAAGCAGTTAGTGATCCCAGATGGGGAGTAAAGTGGAGGACTGGAAAAGCACGTTGTTCTTGGCCTAGAAAAGTCATCTTCCCTTTGAAGCAGTGAATCTTCAGAGGAGGATTCTTTGTTAGAAGAGCAGGAGAAGACAAAGAAAGCTGACTTAAGCAAAAAGCGCTCTGGAAAGCACAGCTCAACAGACAAGTTAAGGTATAAAGAGAAGAAAAAGACTACGAAGGAGAAGAGACAAACATCGCAAGTAAATGCTTTATTAGAATTGAAATTTTATGTGGCCGATTATTGTAGCCGAAGCTGTAACAAGTGTTAATTCTGATGAGAATTATCTTTTCCTGCACAAAGTCAATAATATTCGTTTAACGCGTCCTTTTCCCCTCAAAGACAACGAGGCAGCCAGCCTGTTGTGGCAGAGAGACTGGATCAAATTGAAACAATTGTGACCTCCACCAGAATAAAAGATGAGGATCTTGTACGGTGTGTCTATTCTTCCTGTATTAGCATTTCCATATTTCTTCTTTTTGGCTAATTACTAATTTACCTGAGGAGGGAGATACTGCTAGCAAATTCTACTTCATCCGAAATTCGTCTTTGAGAGAATAAGAGATTGAAACATTGCAGTCTGAATGTCTCTTAAAGGAATCTGCATCTTCCCCCCCCCCCCCCCCCCTCTCTCAAATACCAAGTCTTCCGCGGGGTTGTTTGCTCGGGGCATGTGTTGTGTTGGAATTCTTGAAAAGTCATCAAGTTCAAAATAATAAATCACAACATAAAAAAAAATAAAAAAAAGGATCGAATATACTGTTTCCGTATTTGACTTCTAAGACAGGATTGAACGCGGTTTGGAAGCTTCAAGGAAATGAAAAGAGTACGACGCAGGCAAGTTATTTGTTTGAGACTTTTGTGCATTCGATTTCTCCTAGTCATTAACGAATTAAAGCAACGTCAGCCCCATTTGATCAATTATTTCTTGCAAGCAATCCAGTTGGTGGCCCTGCAGGTTGTACTGCGTGTTCTGTTCGCGAATGGAAAACAGAAAAAGAATATTTTCTCTGTTCGAAAAAAAACGGAAGGAAAAGGAAGTATTCTTCTTGGAAAATGGAAGCATCTTGTTACAAGATCGATTTTCATCCTGTATTGGTAGATCCAGTCCAATCCGTAGCTACTCAATTCAAGACCTCATCAATGCAACAAACAACTTTGACAAGTATCAAGTCGTATATTCTGGGCTTTGGTGCAAGATGTACAAAGGCTCCTACAAAAATCGCCCTATTCTTGTTAAGATGATAGGTGAAAATTCCGCAATTTCCACTCAATCACAAGCTGTTATGCCAATCCATGATATAGCCATTACATCGCAGTTAAGCAAACACAAGAACATTCTGAAGCTATTAGGATGCTGCCTTGAGCTACAAGTGCCTTCTCTAATTTACGAATATGAAGAATGTGAACTTCTGCGGGATCTCCTCAGTGACGAAACTGGTCATAGATTACCTTGGAAAAGTAGGCTAAGGATAGCGAAAGACATTGCTAATGCAGTTGTATATATGCATACAGCATTCTCTGCACCTATCATACATGCAAATTTGTCACCCAAAAAAGTGATTGTCGACCAATATGGTATTGCTAAATTGTTCGATTTCTCGTTGTCTATCTCACTTGATCCTGGAGAATCACAGGTGGAATATGTTGGTGTGGGTTGCATGATAGTATCCATAGACCCTGAGTACCAACAAACGGGCATTGCCTCGACGAAAATTGATGTTTATAACTATGGCATGATTCTGCTAGCGCTCTTAACTGGGGAGCAGTACATCGGTGGAAGTACAGGAAATCTTTTTTGCATAACTGACCAAGGAAAAAAGTGTCTTGAGGCGGATCATCTGGACCGAATTATCGATGCAAGAATTTTGGGAGAAGGAGGTGGAGCTCAGAAACAGCAGCAGCTCCAAGATTTCTTAAATCTTGCCTTGGGTTGTATTCAGGGGAAAGGCGAAAACAGGCCAGAAATGATCGAAGTGGCTAAAGAACTCAGGCGGATTGGAAGCTCGGTTCATTTTTAGGAATTCTTTTCCTAATACAACCGGACTGTTGATGATGCCCAACATAATACACATCCGCGTGTGAAATCATAGTCCTATTTCACACTAAATCATGTAAAAATAGCATGAAATACAGTTATATATATATATATTTTTTTTATTCCCTTGCACAAATAGCGTTTATAAAGCATTTATTTGAATGGAAACTTTATTTTTCTTTTCTTTTTCTTATCTAATTCGTGTTTTGGGAAGGCTAGAAAATATAACTAGGCTCCTTTAATGTGGAATATTATATTAGTCAAAGTTTGACTAGCTTTTTGCACCTCCGTTACTCTGCGTGATGATGTACTTTAACGGGTGTGGGAACTCGAAAGAAAGGGCGTGGTGTGCGGGGAGTGGGGAAGGGAGGGTGGTTTTAATCGGGGTTCGGGGTGGTTGTCTGGTTGGCCTGGTTTCAGAAATTTATCCGTATTTGTAACATGATAGCCCTCTAGATTCTGAGTTGCTCACTTTTCTCTTTTCCTTATTTCAACTATTTGTTTTCTTGATTAAGATTAGGAAATTGTCTTTAATCAGGTACTGTTGTTTACTCTAGTTTTTCATTTATGGATCAAAGGGAAAAAATCCATATTCATTTTGTAAACGAAGACATGAAGAAAACCCATCGCGGCATTTGTTGCAGAATGGAAGTGTCCTGTTGGAGAAGCTCATTGCTGCTTCTAATGGAAAATATAATATTCCCATTCGCAGCTTCACTGCTGAAGAGCTTAAAAGGGCTACAAAGTCTTCAGTGATGTTTTCCACACAGGTAGATTTGGTAAAATGTTTAGAGGTTCTTAGCGAGAACGCCAAAACACTGGTAAAGAAGTTCATTAATTTAAGCAGGGTTTCCGACAATGCCACTTATGATACTCTTTCTGGTGTGATAAACAACATTGCGACCACTGCACAGATGAGCCATCACAGGAATGTTTTGAAGCTCTTAGGCTGCTGTTTGGAATTCGAGCATCCAGCTCTGGTTTACGAGTATGCTGGAGAGGAGAAACTTCTTGATCTCCTAGTCAACAGCGACAGCAACAAATCTTTAACTTGGGGAAGTAGACTGAATATTTCCAGTGACATTGCAAGTCTAATTCTTTATCTCCACACTGCTTTTATCACCCCAATTATTTACAGGATTTTGAATCCAGGAAGTACCGTTGTCGACAAATGTGGTGTTGCGAAGCTATTTGATTTCTCATACTCCATTTCTCTGCCTCCTGGAGAGTTGCAGATGCAGGATGATGTCATTGATGTAACTGGATATATTGATTACGAATACTATTCGTCTGGAATTGTTTCTCAAACAACAGAAGTGTACAGCTTTGGTGTGCTTCTGCTTGTTCTACTGACTGGACAGGGCGCCATTCGGAGGGATCATCAAGGGGATCAGATGCATGTTGTACATTATGTAAGGGATTGTATCAGCAGAAATGATTTGAATCACACAGTGGATCCTAAAATCAGTAATAAGAGGGGTGAGATTGTCATACAAGAGCGCCAACTGTGTGACTTCCTGGATCTTGCCTTGAAATGCACCGAAGAAAATAGTAAAGACCGGCCAAACATATTTGATATTGTAAAAGACTTGCTAGAAATCAAGAGGAGTTTTCAAGATCTTTGAATTATTGTATAGTGCGTTCTTGTCATGTCAAATATTGCCGCATCACTCCAGCTCGTTGTGTGATCTACTTTGTATTTGATACAAACCAAGCCAAAAATAATAATCTCACCTGGCAGCTTGAACTATTTTCTGAAGCATATCAAATCAGAAACTTTATTATTCATTTCTTTTTCTCATCAAATGAGCTTTACCGGCTTCTTTCTTTGTTTTAGCGAACACTATGCCACTTAGAGAAACTTAAGCAGCCACTTTGCACCAATCTGCCGTGTTGTTTATATAAATCATAAAGAAACCCAACTGACCCCCCAAGCTCAAACTTTCAACTTCAATAATAGAATGGTAAAGGCAACCACTAGAACGAAAAAATCGTCACCTAACAGTTGAACTGAAATATTAACATCCCATATTGCGAAGCATCTGTAGTATATACAAATCCAACAGTCAAAGATTTAACAAATAACCGTGAACGACTCGAGTGCAGTCTAAAGTGCAACACGAAAAAGGGATTTTAAACTCCCCGTGTGTTTTTTATAGAGGCAAAACCAACAAAAACACTGTCATGAATCTTCATCGTGATGATCTGTCTCATCAAAGATCTCCTCCTGCACATAGATGAAATATTCGTTATCTTATCATGTCACCTGTGCAATATAGATAATCAGGGAGTATCATTGTCTTTACCTGCAAAAGCTCTTCAATTACATCTTCCATAGTAATTATGCCAACTGCCTCCTCTTCTTCAGGGAGCTTCGGCAGCGGATTTCCGTCTATTTGCAGAATGTCTGAGTACATCTCTTTTGTCCACTTCTTGCTCCTAGGGGTGCCCTTGAAAGAATTATTTCCATCATTAAAACTCTTCCACTTCTGCAGTGCTCTTTTAGTCTTTAGTGTCTTTTCTGGAGGTGGCTTACGGCCATCAATATCTATCTGGACATCCTTCACTGCATCTACACAGTAGGTAAACCAAAAAACAGGGAATCAACAAAAGAAAACATTTTTATCAGTAAGAAAATACAGATGCCAGCATTTAGAAAAGGCTTACTTTCCCCAGGACTCTTGCTAGCAGGTTGCCCCCCAACCTTGTTGCTCTGTCTTACAACAACAGCCATGTGACTGTGACCTTTCTGAAACTCGTTCAGGATGTCATATAATGGCATTGTTTCCATTACCCTAAAACATTGATTACATAAAAAACACGTGAGGATGAGAGAACTGCTTCAAATTTCAGTTCAAAGTTCTAAACGATTAATGCAGGTACCAGAACTCCCGTGATTTCCTAAATTATCACTCTGACAATGCTTTAATTTAACCACATACTCTAGCTGCTTACGCTAACAAGCTCCACATAACAGGTGGGTTTGGGTCAGCCAAAAGCAACTGTACACTATTAGCTCAGAGCATTCACATAATGTTTGTCACTTCTAGTCCCTCCTGCTGCCTAGTTAATGCACTGATATCTTACCTATCTAGTCTAAACTCCTTCACCACATTTTTTCTTAGTCTTCTTTCCACCAGAGCCAGATAAGTCTGGCATTTGTTGCTAGAAACAACAATAAGCATACAGCCATATCCCATTCACAGAGCCACGAAATGCTAAGGGCCGCGTTATTGTCCAGGCCAGAAAGACTAAACTCAAGTGAACTTAAGGGGGGTAATGGCACCCAATTCCCCATAAATTCGAAATCTGAAAGAACTCAAAACTGTTATGCCAGATTACCCAAAAACCATCGTATATAAATCAATGCAATGAAGAAAATGCAAAGAAAAGGAAAAGTAGTTAACTCAACGAAAATAACCACTTCAATTACCACTTACTACCAGTGGTATAGGACTAACAATATACATGTTTGATACCTTGGAATCCTGCGAATAGTCACGCTCTTCACAGGGACCTCATCTTCTGGAGGGATAGTTAATAAGTTTTTCACCTAATATTTCAAACTATAATTAAGAACATGAATTGCTGAAGCATGAATCAAAAACCCCAAAAAAAAAAAATTACATTGAAAAGTAATTTACTTTTCTTGAAGAACACAATTACAGGTTTAATGAAAAGAATGCAGAGATTGAGCTTGATAAGCAGTCTGCCAAATTAATTGCTCAATAGGGAGCATGATTCAAAATTAAATGTAACATAGGAGGGAAGCTATTGTTTCAAAAGTGTCATAGTTACGACAGCCAAATAATGAATCATCCAGCTCTAGAAGCTGAAACCTAAACTGCCTCATTTGGTTTAATGCCCTGAATCATCTTAACTGCAAATGAGTTGCCAAGAGTCAGTTAGTGAACAATATTCCTCACAACAGGACCCCTACATAGTTGCTACTATCACCTCTAAGATAATTGAACTGTGGCTGAACTTGAAAAAAAAAATGATTACAAATTAAGTTGGCATAAGTTGGTTACTTAATGCTCTGTACACTGAGACTAAGCAACTTGTGCATGCCACACAAATTTTGTAAATTTATTACGTCTGATCTAAATGTTTTCGTAGCATTGCTCCCTTTCCTAATCTAAGCAATTAAAGATTGTGAACCTCAAAGATCGGAGGGGCAAACATTGACAACACTTATTCCCTAACTTATCCTGCTTCTGAGTATTAACAAAGAAAAAAGATCAAAGGTAATTAGGTGTTTTGAGTGATTCATCCAAAGCAGCTTATATGTGTCCAAATTGAGAGATTAAGCACTGCATGACATCTTCATGCATTATACTTGAACAAAAGGGTAGGAAATTTTATCGATATCTAAAAAAAAGATAAACCGGAATAGTGAAATGTGGCAGAAGTGAGGAAATAGAAGATCAGTAAAATACCAGAACAACCCCAATAATGTTTGTAGGCTGCTCATAATAAGCTGGTATTCTGCTATGCCCTTTCTCCAAAATTAAATTCATCAGAAATCTACATCAGAGCATATATTAGTACATATAAGTGTAAAAGATAACAGAAATATTCAATGCTGAACTTTTGCATACCTGTCAAGCTTCCCATTAATGTCAATGGAAAAAATTTCTGCTATAGGAGTCATTGCATCACTAGCTGTTTTCTCAGTAAGCTCAAGAGCTCCAGCAATGATTGTTGTCTCATCGTGCGTGAGTTCTCCACCTTTACCAGCCTGCTTAAAAGCAGTCAATGATTCAAACCATGATATGAACATGAACAAGAGATATCATAGACAACCCAAAGTGCAACATTTTAAAGTTTCTGCTGAACTTGTGAAAGGTGTAAATAACCATGAAGTCATACCTCATTACCATGCAAATTAACTAGTGTTTTCAACTCAGCTCGGCGGAAAAGAGCCCTATGTCCATGGCCTAGCAAAAGATCTAAAAGCTGTATGCCAGGAACATGGGGAAGTCAAGACCATTCTCTTACAGTAATCAACTTAGTTTATCATGCAGAAGATACTCGTAATAAAATAGGAAAACAACTAGACCTTGCTTATTGGATATGCAACGGGAAAGCAGATCCAAACAAGGACACGAACAAATGGGGAGACAGTTGCACCAATGGCCAGTCCATATCTTGAGCATACTGCTTGTGGAATTATCTGTTCGTGCAGAATAAAATACTCTAAAAATACCAATTACCAGTTCACTGTTTACCAGATTCAACACCTAACATCAAATGAAGTTCTCACCTCCCCAAACAGAAGAATCAAAGTAACTGATATCAGGATAGCACCATAAGCTGTAATTAGGCCATCGAGGAAAATGGGCAGTGCCTGAAACAGAATAAAATATAGAGTGAATCTTACTCTCCATAATTTCCCAATCATTCTAGCGAATAACTTGATTAAAATCAACTGATATTGTATTTACCTCCATAGCAGCAGCATTGCAAATAAGCAAGGTGCAGAGCAACAAGTGCTGATTTTTAACAACTGGCAATATCTTTTCTGTTAAGATGATTAAAAAGAATATTAACATGGAAAATTCCTTTTACCAGTTATGCAAAAACAGCTACCAAAAGGTAATAAACTACAAGGCACTAGTTTTGTACATACTAAAGCCACATCTAAGATGATTTCTGGACAGCCTATTTTTGACCAATTATGCATTTAAGCTTCTATTCCAAACTTTTGCACCATAGTATCGCTATTATTTATGGAAACATCTAGTTACACCACTTTATACCCTGCACAAAATCCTACATTATCAGTTCAATAATTCAATGATCACACCCTATCATAAGACAAGAGCATCAAGCTAGATGACAAAAAGCCCAAAAATCCTGACATTGTTTCCACATCTTGAACATTAGCTTGCAAGTTCCATTGTTGAGTAAAATAGAATTATTAAAATAGATAATAACATGATGTTATTCATTACTGCAGTTAATGTCCAAATATCAATCATAGTTCGAACAAAAGCAAGGACATTTTCTTATACTTATGACTGACTAAACTGAATTTTCAGAGTTACACTAATACCGTAACTTCTCTAAAAGTTCTCTTCCTTTTCCCAAAAGTTTCCACAACGTGGACCAAATCGTACAAAGCTAAAAACATTCGGAACAACAAACTAAAAAACAAGTTACCGTAACAGAAGTATTCTATACTAAAAAAAATCCTTTTCTGTAGAGCAAAAAAAATTTAAGTCAAATAATAAAAAAAGGAAAAATTTGAAATTAATAAGAAAAATGAGCACAAACAGCAATTCATTAACTCCGGAACTAAAAATATGCATAAAAGCAGCACCAAAACACAAAATTAAAGAAGCACAAATGAAAAATCCACAAAATCAATATATGATTACAGAAAATTACAACGAATAAAGAAATTCCTGAATAAAAAATATAGTACAAAAATGAAAAAAATACCAGCATGCTTTCTGTCCTGGGGTGTTCCAGATTTAGCAAGGACCTCAAGATCAACTAGACTGAGCGACATGAGTCCCAAAGTCAGTCCGGACATCATTCCGGCGAAGCAAACTAGACCGACTATTACCAAAATGTGAATGAAAAACCCCGTTTCACAACATTTGTACTCCACCGCCATTCACTCCCCCAATTTCACTTCTTTTCTCCTCCAAATCACTGCTCTGCCGTTTATTCCACCTACAGGTGAGCCAAAAGCAAGTACATAAAAGATATTGCTGTTAAAGTAATTGTGAAAAGAAAATTTTGTCTGTTTAGAGAGAGAAAGTGAGAATGGAAATGACAGTTACGAGATAGTAGAGGAATATTATATAGGAAGGTTCGTTGAAATTTCTTTTTTTTTTTTTTGGAATAAAATGCTTTTGAGGATTCGCCGTCGACGGGAACGGAAATGGAGAGATGTAATGCCACCGTCGGCGATGATGATGAGCTAGAAGGCTTGCGTTGTCAGAAGATGACGTGTTACCTTCCTCTGAAGATGATACGGACCAGATATGCCGATTCGGACCGCTTGGTTCTATTCTATACTTTTTTTTTTTTTTTTTAGAAACTTGCTACTATTCTATGGAAAAGTATACAATACACCACGTGCATTGTCACGTAGTGTACTATAACCAATAATTTATCGTTATGTAGTAATGGTGGGTCATACCTTGTATTATTTGGCGATATATGATTAGTTCTAGTGTACCACGTGACACGTCACGTGATGCGTGTGATGCACGTAATATTCACTCCTATTCTATTCTGACATAAACTTGCGTCCTTAAAATTGGTATTACGTGTAACATAC
Source organism: Mitragyna speciosa (assembly GCA_024721245.1). Taxonomy (NCBI): domain Eukaryota; kingdom Viridiplantae; phylum Streptophyta; class Magnoliopsida; order Gentianales; family Rubiaceae; genus Mitragyna; species Mitragyna speciosa. Next base: position 29,929,198 of record CM045555.1, read on the forward strand.
GTGTCACATTATAAAATTAATCACATATTATTAAATAATATTATTATATAATAATAAATTATTAATTTTAATACACTACAGAATAACGTACGTGATGTATTTTATAATTTTTCCATACTCATCGCAATAGAGAGGGAGGGAGATTGAAACCGGGTTTACTAGGCGAGTCAAGATTGGCTACGTCACTCGCCTTTATATTGTTCCAAAATGACAAGTGAAGTCATGATATGATTTTTTTTTTTTTTTTTTGTGAAAAGTCCGTCATGATATGATATGATAGTTGAATTTTGACTACAAGCCTATCTAAACAATTAAGAATTATTTAATTACTTTTCATTAAATATTGAGTATCGGTTAACATGCTCATCGAGTACTCTTAATTTTATACTATTAAATAATTGTCCAATTCATGACTATTTTTCTGGAAATCATGCAAACGTCAATGAAATATTTGCAATATTTTTTGAAAAAATAATATTGTGTTGGTTTTTGAGATATGATGTGTGTTTAATAAAAACACAATGAAAATACAATCAAAGAGTCGATTGGAGAATTGTGTTGAGAAATATTTTAAGATATTATTAAAATAATAATTGATACTTCATTAAAAATCATAGTAAATTTTATTGAACTTTTAAGCCAATTATGACTATTTCAGAAGTTGAAAATTCAAATCTCACAAATATTAAATTTTTCTTCCTATATAATAGTGTAAGTTTAATAATAAAAAATACTACGCATGTAACATGTATTATAAGATAGGAAAAGAGCACAAAACATTTTAAATGTGGGATAAGAAGTTCTAAGACATGCTTACGTAAAAAATCATATACTACTAATTGTATTGCAAGGGATTAACCATTGATAAGGCCCTCAAATTAACTATCAATAAAATATAAACTCCATCAAACTTAACCACGTGGGTTCTCCAAAAGCAATTTCGAAAATGCAAAGCTTGATTCGCAATTAAAATAAGAACTTGTGCTGGGCACGGTATACAAAGAACGGGCATGTGTGCAAAAGTGGCTTTTGTGGTGGATACTGGATTAAAATATAAGTGGGCCGATATTTTATGTGATAATTAGGCCGAACTATGATTCTTCAAGAACAATCCCATCGAATCCTTCTTAATTTGGCAACTAGGGCTTAAACCAAGTCCTCTCCACTATTTTAATGTGGTTGGCGGTGGTGGAATTTCAGAAACTTTGTTCGGGAATAACTAGGAATGTAAACGAATCAAGCTATTTGGTCAAAAACTCGACTCGAGTTCAGTTAATATCGAGTTCGAGCTGAGCTCGAGTAGTTCCACTCGATCATCGAGTCGAACTCGAGCCTAAACTTTTCTACTCGAATAGCACATCGAGCTATTCGAGCTTTATATATAAATATATTATTTTTTATTTTATAAGTAAAATTACTAAAATAATTTTATTCCTTAAAAAATTACATCTTTTATCCCCTTAGTTTTGAATTAGTTTAAGGGTAATTTTGTCAAATAATTAATATGAAATTAAAAAAATTAAAAAAGCATAAAATTGTTAGAACAATTCTTTCTTTCTCCTTTTTGCGTTCGTCTCTTCTTCCCGTTTCTACAGACCCTCTTCCTTTGCATTCTATACTTTCAAATCTTTAGACAATGCCCACAAAACACAACAAACAACACATAGACACACATAAACAAACACCCACACGCACATGATTATTTTAAAGCATTTTATTCGGTTGTTGTGGTGTCTTCTTGATATGAAGTAATGATATTTGAAAATTTAATTTGTACCTTTCTTGGTTCGATTGATATAAATTGGTGTTGGAATCATGTTCAGTGTATTCTCCTGGTTATTTTGGTGTGAAAATCACTCTAATCGGAAGTAATTTAATGTGGATCAACGGCAACAATGCCTCTTTGTTTTTATTAGATCTACGGATTTAAAATTTTTTTTTTCAATTCCAAGTTTAGATTTGTATTTTACGGGATAAAACGAGTTTGGTGACGTAGTTTAAGGTCGAAACGCATCGCGGGTGAATCGCCGGCGAGTCATCGGCGGTGGCAATGGTGGCCATTAGTTGGGGCCATCATTTTATTAATTAGATATAGTTCAGGGATGTGTCTGCAAATATGTAAACTTTAAGACTTTCTGTTCTTTGTATTTTCTTCCCCTAAAAAGTTTTCATCCTTTACAAATTGACCCCAAATTTTGTGAAAGTTAACAAATTAAATTCGAGCTCGAGCTCGAGCTCGAGTATCTCGAATATGGCTCGAGTCGAGCTCGAGCACTAAATCTACATGTTCGACGAGCTCGAGCTCAAGCATAGGCATTTTGTGATCGAGCCGAGCTTGAACATGTGATGCTCGAGTTCGGCTCTGCTCAATTACAGTCCTAGGAATAACATTTTGTTTTTTGAAATAATTTTTTTCCTAAAACATTACTGTACTAGTTCTCAGAAATTCTTTTTAGAAAATATTATGTGAAGTAAAAAAAAGTAATCTGATAAACGTATTACCAATCCAACGAAGCCATACTCCGTTCTTTTGACCCTTTTCCTGTTACACAAATTTACTGCTTAAGAGGAGAGTAAAAGTTGATTTAACTAGTTAAAGTTACTTTTTTTTTTTTTTGGGGTAATATGTAGGAATGCAACTCTCATCAATGCCATCTTCAAATCACTGGGCATTAACCAGAAGTAATTGAGTTATCAAAAAAAAAAAAAAACCAGAAGTTATTGACAATTCATTAGAGCCCTAGTAAGTTAATAAGGAGATGATTCACGTAATCTCCTTGCAATAGTAAATATTTTAGGTGATAGTTGATGTCTTGATATTATCAAATGCACTTTCTATTAGCATGAGGTATGACTTAACCTAGTTTATTTTAAACTAGAAAAATAGGGAAAGGAAATACCATTCTTTCCTATTTATCGGAGAAGACAAGATTATTTTTCCTTTTGTAATGCATGGAAAGGAAGACTAAAACTATTAGAAGCAAGTATAGTTTTGTTACATCCATGCATGAGTTTAGGTATAGTTACAAATTAAGGAATTACGTTTCTTAGGTAAAAGAACAGAAATCACACGACTACAAGAAAAAAAGATCATTAGTGACGACAATTTTCAGTGACAACATAATCTTGTCACTAAAGATCAATTTCTGTGACAACAAAAATCTTGTCACAATATTTATGCATCTTCAGTGACAACATCAAAATGTCGTCACTGATGGCATCCCTCTATCTGGCGCCAATTTGTATCACCGACTAGAGTTAAATGTTGTCACTAAGTACAGAGTCTATAGTGACAACATTCTTCGAGTTGTCACTGAAAATTTGTTGAAGAGATTAGCGACAAGGCTTGTTGTCACTGATGATAACAATACATTAATGACAATACTTGTCGTCACTGAAACAATGCCCTATTTTTGACAACTAAACACGTTGTCACTAAAACTCAATTTTTTTTGACAACTTTTGAAAGTTGTCACTAAAACATTTCTATGGTATTAGTGACAACATTAATCGTCACTGAATGTTTAACAATTTCTGACAACAACAAGAAGTTGTCACTAAACAAGAACATTATTTTAAAGAAATCATACAAGTTATATCTAAAGTATTAGTGAACACTTATGTCGTCACTAAACGTATAATATTTTCTGACGAGAACAATATGTTGTCACTAAAACTATATTTTCTTTGACAACTTATAGAAGTTGTCACTAAAATATATCAATTACTTTAGTGATAACATATGTTATCATAGATGCTCCACCTTTTCTAACAACTTTCTTATATTGTCACTAAATATGTGTAAGGAATTAGTAACAACAGGTGTGGTCACCGAGGTCCATTTGGTTGGATGTAAAATATTTTCCTTACAAAATTACTTTTCTAGGAAAACATTTTAGATGGAACATGCTATTCCCTACAAATTTTCGGTGTTTGGATGACAATGTGAAAATCTTTTAATATAGAACCTTTTTGGTGTTTTTTATTTTTATTTTTGTTAATATGAGTTAAAAAGACTAGCAACAATTATAATTAATTTTTGACAAGTAATTAGAGTTAACTATATATTATTTTGTTTATAATTAATCTTTAAAAAATAATGGTAAAATATATATAACTATAATTATATTACTGTGGAGTCCAATATAGTTAAAAAAATTAATTGATAAGAATTAAAAACAAAAATTAGTATGATAATTGAAGTTAGAAAAGTAGGTATTTAATTGAACTCTTAAGAAAATAACTCACACACATTAAGAATGTAAGTTATTTTCATCCAAGGAGAGAAAAATTAAAAAATATTTTATACAAAAAAATATTTTCTTGTATTTGGCACTAAAGAAAATTCTAAAAACATTTTTCAAAAAAATATTTTCATTCCAAACAAGCAAACTCTAAATCGGTAATGTTTTTTGACAACAAAAATAAGTTGCCACTACATATGTATTATTTTGTAAATAAGCTGAATTTATATCTAAGGTATTATTGACAACCTATGTTGTCACTGAACGTATAATATTTTTTGACTAACTTCTTTGTTGTCACTGAAAGCTTTTTTAACTTTTTTTTCACTGACAACGTCCCTAAGTCGTCACTCAATATTGAAAAAAAAAAAAAGAAAGCTTTTCACTGACAACTTCCAAGTCGTCACTGACTGTATTGGAAAAAAAAAAATCCCTTCTTGCATACTTTTGAGGGGAGTAGTATCTCTGCCATCCTCAATGTCTCCACTCTCCCTCTAAAATTTTTCACCAAAAATCAAATTCCTTCCTCAATATTTCCGCCCTTCCTCTCTTCCTTGGCCCTCCTTCCCCTTTCTCTTTTCCTCTGTCTTCCTCACTTCCTTCCAAATTCCACAACTTTCAATTCTTCCTTTCTTTTTGCGATTCAGCTATGGAAAGGCAAAGTGGAGAAGGGGAGATCGGTACAGTAATAGCCGGACACCCACTATCACTTTAATAGCACCAAATACTCTCGAGGTGAGCCCCCTTATCCTTCCTGTTCCTCCTATTTCTCCTCCAGCAGTTATGAAAACCACCACCATTACCACTATCCCACCACCACTGTAGCCCTAACTAATTTAAATATTAGTACTTTTGCTAATAATTGTTGTGTTGGAGGTGATGGAGCTCGTGACTACCATCGGGCATTCGATTGTCATCCCCGCTGTCCTGGCGAAAGTGGTGGAGACAGTACCCGTGGCACTGGAGGATGGAGGGTTTAGTTCGGGTTATCCGATGGCTCGGACTTTCTGGGCACAAATGTGCCTACTCTTACTTTGATAGCAGAGGGTCTCCTAAAGGTAAGCTTGAGATGTTTGTTATCACTTGTAATCTAAGCTTTCATTTTCTAGTTTTTTCTGGGATTTTTTGTGGGTCAGTTTTTTTACAATGCACTACGTAGTCCTAAGTAAATAATTCTGTCATATCTGACAAATAGACCTACAGATATATAGATAGTACATTTGATATTTCTCAGAAGTAAATGGCAAAGTGTAAAAATTCATAGCAATACAATGAACGAAATAGAGTGTTATACAACTGCAGTTTTTCTGCAATACAAAGCTAAGATCTTTATTCTTCTCGATGATTTAAAAGTACATTTTTGCCAGAATGAACTTACCACCATGGCATATTCCACCAATATTCTGGCAAGTGGATGATTATACACAGGCAAATGAGCTTTATGGTTGACTTTGACATTAAGCTCTGAGGCAAAAGTAAACATACAAGTAACTCCCAATCTAGATTTTCCAAGCAAAGTGAGACATTGAGTCAAGTACTTGTACTGACGTTTATAGGAAAACCATATGCAATGGAATTATTTTCTCTAGTTCTTAAAGCACAGAGCCTAATAGAAATGCTATAGTTGAATGATTAAATGTCATTGAAAGAACAAATAAAAACAAAAGGAAAAATGCAAAAGTATTTATGAAGGGAGAAATTACCAGGTTGTTGAAAGCAGTTAAAACCACCAGACTGTCTTATGTGTCTGCAAGAGGAGAGAATGAAGATATCGGAGTTGCAACAGCTAAAATAGAGTGCAATAAAAAAAAAAGCATAGAACTATAAAAGCATCCATGTCAGATATGACAGAATTATTTACTTGTAATCTAATCTTCCTAGCCTTTCTCTTTCATCTTTTACAATGCACTACGTACCTATATCCATCCATGTCCACAACATTCCTTTACTTACCAACTGCCACATAAGAGGTCAACGGAATATTCTTAAACTTTGTGGTTACAAAAAGTCCTAAACCTTTTTAGAGGAACAAAAAGCCTCAAATGTGAACAAAAAATCGTAAAACCAACAATATTCGTAAACTAATTTATGAAAACAAAAATGAATTTCATAAGAGCATAAAGACTTGGTTTACCTGTAATGCACAGATACAATCACGTAGAGTAGCCTAGAGCTACTGGAATTTCTCCTTGAAAATGAAAGGATGCAAATTTACAAATACTTTAGGTGCCCCTGATTGAACTGAGTAATTAAGGCACCAAAAAAGTCAAAAGCTTCGTGAGGTTGTACTAAGTAATCATGGCCCATGATTGAGGACCGAAGACAATAATGTACTAGTATTAGTTATCTAGTGTGTGTTGTGCTTGTGCTTAATAAGTAGGGATTTTTAGGTGTACTGCATGCTGACATCCACTTCGAGTTGTATGTATTGCATGTCCGAGGTGCTGTTATACCAACAAAATGCTGACATCCACTTCTAGTTGTGTGTGTTTTTATGTTTAAATGGGGTACGTATTTTCCCTCCTTCACGGTTCCAGGTCGTATCTCCTATGTGACTATACCCATGAAGTGACAAATCAGTCTACACTCTATAGTTAGTACTTCATTTGGGGTGAATATGCCTGATTTGTTGAATATTTCAATTAGCTATTTTTAGAATTTCTTGCTTAATTTCTTGGTGAAGTATTATTTGTTACAAGTTGGGATGTTTGGTTTTGTGGCCATGGCAATGCCCTCCCTTCTTTGCTAATTTATTTTTTCATGTATTATCTGAGCCTTTCTCTAGCTATAAGCTAATGCCATAGTTAGTGTGTGTTGTGTGTTAGAGAGATTATCTGTTGGGATTTTATTTGGCATGATGAATATTGCTCCAGTAGTATACAAATCATCAAAACCAATGCTTTCCCTGTTTCTCTTTTACTGGTAGTTTTTTTCCTTGCTTCAAATTTTCTACTATTTATGTCACGTAAAACATGTTAATTATGACTACATGCTTGGCTGGATAATGATGGTGCTTTTGCTACTGTTTGTTTAGATGTCAAATTATTCTATCCTTCTTTAAATCATAGTGCACTTCCTTTGGACAAGCTGGAACATGGGAAGAGAAGATGTTAAACAAATGGGCAAGTGATGGACTAACGGTCAGAAAATGTAGTAGTTTAGATTTTCCTTGTCCTTCTTTGTTCTATGGGAGGATGTAGCTTTATCAACTGGAAAAGCTTCCAGTTATTTGTTCTAGTTTTTCGGTCTCTTCAATGCCATGGGTTATCTTTTTCTTCTTGCCTAGCCAAACATATGTGCTAGAGATAATATATAACTAATACTTTTTATATACTAATTTAGATGCTAATGCCAATAGAATATCAATTGCGTTATTCTCTTGGAACTTTAATATCAGATTGAAGGTGGATTGGGGCAACTGCCTTGAGAATTAGATCATCACTCATTTTTGTATTTTCTGTTAAGTGAAGTGGTGAGTAGGTTGTAAATTAATATCATCAACTTGAGAGTCTTTTGGGTTAAGTATGATAGCAATCTGACATCAATAGAGTATCCCTTCTTTCTCTCTTTTTTTCAATCAAAGACATCCATAGAGTTACTCAAAAACAAGTATAATTACACATCATTGTCATTGACATTGTTTGGATTATTTCAAGTTTGTTTATGGAGGACTATTTGCCTGCAGAACTTATAGAGCATTAAGGATATGGATCAGTTTTTTACTAGTAATCTTGAGGCATAGAGATCAAGTTTGCATAATTTTTAAATTAGTTTTTATAGGATCTTGGCTATTTTGAAAGCATAAAGATCAATAAGTCAAAGTACTTTAAGGCATTAGCATGGAAGCTGTTGTTATAAATTAATGACACTCTATGATCTCAATGATAAATTTAAGCAAACTGTGCTACTAGCTTTTTAAATTTCTGTTAGTCAATGTGGTCGCTTTTCATTTATTTCCAAAGGTATAAGATAATTGTTTTAGTTATTTTGCTATTTCCAATGATTTAATATTACTACCACTTGACTGGCCTGGTACTGCCTTCTTTTTGATATTTAAAGGATTTTTTTTGGCCCTCCAAAAGGTCTACAATCAACACTTGATGAAGTTTTGAATATTTCTTTGGTTTCTTTTTGTTCCTATATTTAAGCTTAGTTCTTTAAATAGATATTTTGTCTTTATTTTTTCATTATTTTAGTTGGAGTTCTATTTTGTTCCATGGATCTATATTCTTTTGGATGTTAAGAATCATTGCAAGAAAAGAAAAAAGGTATTCACCCTTTAAGGCTACTTTAAATCCTTTAAAATGCTCACCTTGTCATTGCAGATGCTAAATTTGTTAAGATGTTTTTCAGTAGACATGTTAAGTTCGTCTGGTACTTTTTTTGACAATTCCTAATCAATGAACAGGGTTTTATAGAGCTTGAACATCTTTTTCTTTTCTTGGAGTAACTATTTTTCCTGTTCTGGGACTAATATCTTGCCCATAATATGTTAGATAGATTGTCTGATTGATTTGGTCTACTTGCTTTTTGAAACATTAGGAACAGGTGAAATTGAAAAGTAGTACTGATTGAAAGCGTTGAACAGTGAAAGCTTTTTGAAACATTGAGACAGGTGAAAAGTTTTGGCTAGTGAATAATTTGATAGCCTTTTATGCATATATTTAAGCTTTTTGTAATTTCAGAAATGCGTATTTGTTTGTTGTGTTTAAACAAATACTAATGTTTATAGTTTGAATGAATTATTGTAGGTGCCAAAACTAGCCAATACCCAATTACATTTGCAATCTGAATTACTTGGCATCCATATCTCATAGGAGGTGATTTTCTTCCTCTTCTCTAGTTTAATTTCTTCCATATTACTAATCTTTCATAGTGCCTTTTCAGCTGTGGTTGTAACCTCTTTTTCTCCTATCTCTATTTTGTTGAAGAATGCTTGAAAGTTTTGTTTTCTCATATTTTTTCCTGATCTCCTATTTTATATATTGCATATAGATAAGATGGTTTTTCATTTTTCAAATTTCATGTACTTTCTACCTTTGTAGGTTGGCCTATTGAACTTGGAAAGTGAGGAATTTGTCAAGAAAGCAGTAGAAAAAACTCAAGTCAGTTTGCAGGTAAATAAGTTTCATATATTAAGTTTTCAAACATGTTAATCTATGTCCACCATTTCTTATTCACTTTTTGTGTTTTTTCAGGTTTCTATGTTTTGAAGGAACTTTTACATTGTTCATTCCATTGTTGTCAATCCCTCCCATTACCTGATTAGTTTTGTACTAGTCTGACAGCAGCTTGTATGCTAAAATGCCATTCTAAAGTGCTGTCTTTGTGGATCACTCAATAGTCTAGGAACTTTAGTATGATAGTTGCCAAGGCTTTGAGTTTACAACGAAAAAGCACTAGCTTACCAACTATAACTGAAGTGACTGGATGATGAAACATATGGAAGTATCAGAATTTGATCATAAAATACTTTGATTTTTGAGTTTTTATTCCACCATCTTGATATCTGTGCTATGTGATGTCCTTAAGTTCACATGAAGGAATGAAATCTATCAACTAAAGTTGAACATAGGATATATGAAGCCATTTGAAAAGAAGTTGTAGTCTCAAAACTATAAAATGCAGCAAAAAAAAAATGGGTACTAAAGGTGATTTGGGAAGTCATTTCCAAAAGTTTGCACGTGAAATTAGTAGCTTATCATTTTGGGAGACCAAAACAAGTAATTTTTCTTCACCTTATCCCTAGTGGAGCATCTGTATCCTATAAGCTTGTCATAAGTTACACCCTATCACGTAATGTTGATATATAGAATTGCAATCAAGCAGTTGAATTGGGCTTCTTTGAATACATGGTTCTCTTCAATTAAGCTCAAGTCAATGTACAAAAAAAAAAAAAAAAAAAAGATTGCAACTTTAGTATTTCTTTTGAGTTTCTTGGATGTTCTCTTGGTTCATTAAAACCAGGGATTTAAAGGGTAGGTGTTTGTCAAAAAATTGATCTTATTAACTTGCATGTGATGCCAAAAGTTCTTTCCTAAACTCAAGTGTCCTCATGCATCCACCTCTTTGAAAAGATAACTGTTATTTGACAAGATTCAGTGGGATTTTGTCCATCAACTTTATTGAGCATTGTTCTTTTCAGAACCATCCATCTCCAGATGCTTTCTTATTTTCATTCAATTTCATCTCAAAGTCAGTGGCCAACAGTGTACTTTATTTTTGTAGTTTAAGATTGTGTGGGTGTACTTATAACTTGTCCATTTTTTTTAAAAGGCTTTCAATTTATGCTGTTACACATGATGTAGAACACAAGTTGAGAAATAAACTTCTAAAATATTAAAAGCTTAGATTGTTCTTATACATTTTTTATTTCTTTATTTGTTGAATTTGTTTAATCTTTAATTTTAACTTTGCTATTAAGCAGTGACATAAATGCCCATTCAGAAAATGGAAAGCAGATTGGCAAGGTTGGTGGAGGTGACAAAGTTTCAATTGAAACAAAGATTGTTCAATATCCTAGTTGACAATAAGGGATGTTTAAAGTTGTTGTGTATCTTTCTTACTTTGGTTGCTTTTGTCAAAACTTAGTTATTGAGATATTTAGATTGACTTAATGTTGTTTTGTAATGCTACAGAGTGTTTAGGCAGAGTACTACCTTATTGCCTTATAGTTCTGACTTTTTTATTTTCTTTATATTTTGTTTTGTGCATCGAAGGAATGTATTGTAGAAATGTTGTATTAAATGACTTTTGTACATTTTTGGATATTATGTTTGGCAATTGAAGAGATGGCATTTTTATATATATTAGTATAGATGATATTGTGATTAATTTGTGATATTGGTAAAATTTTATTCCTGATGGGTGATAATCAGTGATGACTTATTATATTAGTGATGATAATAGATTGTTAAATAAATTATCAGTGATGACAAACGTCATCATTCAAAAACGCATTAGTGATGATACCCCTTTGTCATTCAATATGAAAAGCATTAGTGACGACAAAGCTGTGTTTTTGAATAGGCAAGATATCAGTGATGGCGGAAGTCGTCACTGAAGAAAGTATCAGTGACAAGAAAAATTTGTCATAGAATATTCAGCCCAAATTGAAGTGTTAGTGATGACTTAGAATTGTCATTGAATATTAAGTTCAGTGATAAGAAGTATTTGTCATAGAATATATAGCTAAAGCATTAGTGACGATTTAATGTTATCATTGAATTGTAAGTTATCTATGACGACTATAGTTGTCACTAAATATCTAATCAGTGAATTAGGCAAACCGGTAAAAGTACATTATTAGTGACGACATGATTCTGTCAAAGAATAGATAACTTATTAGTGACAACTATTTATTTAATTTCTCTTCACAAATTTCTTTATCATTAGTGACAACAAATGTTGTCACAAAAATTTATATATTTAGTGACGACTTTATCCTTGACATTATTTACATTTAGTGACGGTCTTTTACTGACGACTCAGTGGCGACGTATTTCTTGTCAATAAACATTATTAGTGACGACTTTTCATTTTTCAGTGATAACTTCTTGTTGTCACTGATGATGATTTTTCTTGTAGCGGCATAACAAAATTAAGAATATGACGAAATCAAAAGTACATGTAACATAAAGGAAGATAAACGCTTGTACACTTGTAGATCAAACTTTAAGAAGTGTGTACAAAGATAAGAAATCTACAGCAGCCAACTGTTGATTACAAGAAATGAATACTGATATATTGTATAAACGTTGATTAATGAAACGTCTATTTGTCTTAAGCGAATAATGAATCATAATATTTTTCGAAGAGTTTATATATTGAGAAATATATTTATCACAAAAATGTGAATATGGTAGTTTTCTAACAGCGGCAGATCGAACAATAATTTGACGAGCAAAACTGCTAACGAAAGGGAAAAAGGAAGCAATTTTTTAATTCCAAAATCTAAATGTCCCTTAATAACACCGTATCAACTCAATCCATTTTTTTGTTGAACGTCTAGCACTTTTTCAGTCCTTTTATTTACATAGGGAATAAAGGCATACTTATCCAACTCAAAAGTAAAGATAGGCTTCTTTTCAAACCCTCAAACTAATTCTTATTTTTGTTTACTATTATAAAGGTTTCATACATCTTTTAAAAAAACAAAAATTGATACTTTTCTGTCCAATATATTTTAAGACACGTATTTTCTTAATTGAAAACAATAGTAACATGGATCTCAAAATTGGAGTTTCCAGGTTGCAATATACATATGCTCTGTCATTTGGATAAGATTGAAGGTGACCCAGGCTTTGGAGGAATCTCTAGAGATGATCAAGGTAGATGGCTTGTTGAATACTATGGGAAAATTAGTGTTTCTATAAGCCTAGTTGTAGAACTTTGAAGTATCAAAAGTGGTATAAAAATTGCGAAGGAACAGGCTTATAGCAAGCTAGTAGTGGAATCTGATTCCAAGGTGGCTATTGACATTTTGATGAACAACTATGAAGCTCCTCCTCATGTTTAGGCTTGTTGGATCCCAAGTTCTGCTCCCATGGAATTCAAATAAAATTTCAACACAGATATAGAGAGGGTAATTCTTGTGCTAATTTCTTGGCAAATCAGGGTGCCAAATATAGTGACCGTTTTATTTTTTTATTTTCTTTTTTAATTTTTTTGTTGTCAATCACTTGCGGGACTAGCTCCTTGAATGTATGCAGATGTACTACAAGTTAATTGGGAGAGATCTTGTTAACCGAATATTGTAAATGTTAAACTCTTCTCTTTTTTACCCAAAAAAAAAAAGGGACTTTTAACACTAGACCACAACCCATTCTCAAATTAAGATATCTTTAGTTCTTTCATTTACTTTTTTTTTTTTTTGTCAAGCATTTAACATTCTAACCTATTTTTAACTTATTCTAAGAAATAGTCTAACTGAATTTGAATGCCCAATTAAAAAATCACCATTGTACCAAAGGAAACACTATGGCACGGCGGTGGAATTTTTGACTCTTCCATTCACGACTCACAATAAATGATCCATTATCAATGCTTTTGACTGGGTAATGTAATGGATCCATAAGTATCACATGTGCTTGTACTTGTACAGTGTCGGACTGCAACGCTCAAAATAATAAATTCTGAGTCTGAAGGCCCAACCACCACGTGGGCTCAACCTAAGGGTGAATGGATCAGGCAGGCCTCTCCAATATCCACCTGTTATGCACATCAGCCACGTGGCAAACTAGTGTCTCACAATCTCAATCTGCAATATATATTTTTTTAAATGACAATCTGCAATTTTTATAAAGATCGGGATCCCCAAACAAGCAAAATGCAATTTGGACAAGTTATTTGAGCCATTTTTTGGAAAAAAATTTTCCAAATCCATTTGGACAAATGGAAAATTTTTTAGTTAAAAAGCTAAAAAAAAATTTTGTCAAATTTTTTTAATAAATTTTCCCGCCAAGTTTTCATTCTAAATTTCAAATGAACTTTAGAGACTTTTTACACAATTATTTACAAAAATATACATATTTATATTCAAATTTTGTTTTGAAAAATTAAAAAAATTAGGAGGAACAAAATGAGATCCATTATAGGAGTGTTTTGAGGTGGGACAACGAACTAGGCGTTCACTTCTTTAAGCGAACGACGAAACGACGAAATACATGTCTGCTTTTTGAAATAGACGACAAAACGGGCGCACATGATAGTGGTTTGAAAAAAAGCAGACGTTTACTTAAAAAAGGGAATGTCCCTTTAAAGGAGCGGACGTTGTCAGTGGGTTTTAAGGTGGAATGATAAAGCAGGTGATGAAGCGGACGATGAAACGCATGTCCAGACAATGAAACGGACGTTCACTTTTTGAATCGGACGACGAAACGAGCGTACATAATGGTAGTTTGATAAAAGAAGACATTCGCTTGAAGGAGCGGACGTTCGCTTTAAGTGAATGTTCGTCTTTTTAAACCACCATCATGTCATTTCAATAAATTTTTCAAATCCAAACACTTTTTTTTTTAAATCAACAAAACATAATTTTAAAATTTTTTTCCAAAATAATTCTAAAAAAAACTTCAAATAATACCATCCAACCAGAGTCATATTGTAGTTAATTTGGAATGTATTGTCCGTAGATAAAAATCGAAAATTAGTAAAATAAGTTTTCAAATGGTTTATACGTTAATCTCAATTTTTTTAAAGTACGGGTATCGGGTTAGGTTGCATCTGGGCTACCCGGCCCATACTTGAATCTACCAGATCTGATTCCGAAGAAGCCATCATACACACGGGTGACCGCCAAACTTCGCCGGTGGGAGCCAGTGTCCATGGCCACAAGAGACCATCACCACCAGAAGAAAACGACACCGTCTTTCAGCTCTTCACGGTCATTCATCTTTCTCATTTGCCTCACTTCTCTCTTCCTCGCTTTATCTCTCTTCAAGACCTCCATTCTCCCCGCGAAACAACGGCAGTCACTGCAGAACACCGAAACGACGACTATGGAGTCCAAAGGCGGAGCTTCAGGAACCGCAAACTCGAGCTCAGCCTGTGACTACTCCGACGGCCGGTGGACCTACGATCCAACGGCGGATAAATCATTAAGATACGATCAAACGTGTAAGGAGATATACAAAGGATGGAATTGCATTGGTAGTAACAAATTCAATGCTCTTGAGATTGTCAAATGGCGGTGGAAACCCTACAACTGCGATCTTCATCAATTCGATCCGCTTCTCTTCCTGAAACTCTTCAAAAACACTAATATTGGTACTCACTCTTCACTCCCACACTCCAATTGCCTTCTTTTTATTTTTTATTTTTTTTATTTTGTGCATTACATGAATTAATACATCAATTTGGTAAAATGTTCAATTTTTTGGCTGAATTACATGAATTATTGCATGCATCATTTTGTATTTATATGTATTTGTACGTGTCCAGCTGTTGGGTGTATATTTGTTGTTTTACAAGCCTGATATATCACGAGGTTACATGTGGCAAATGGAGAGACTATACCTTATTCTTTTGACGAATGCGAAGTGTCATCTGTTTCTTTGTCGTTGACAGGGCATGCTATTGATAAAATAATCAGCGTATTTGTATTCCTATATATGTGAAGCACATTGTAGGCCTGAAGTTTCGAATGCATTTTGCTAGTATTTAGTGTTTTTGGAAAATTTGTATCTTCTTCTTGTACTGTGATATTGTGCTACATTTGGACCTTATGGGACTTGAGCAGTGCAGGTTTTGTGGGTGACTCTTTGAATAGGAACATGTTTGTCTCACTCTTATGCACTTTGAAACGAGTTTCAAGCGAGGTGAAAAAGTGGCGTCCAGCTGGGGCTGATCGTGGCTTCACCTTTCTCAACTATAATCTTACAATTTCATATCACCGGACAAATCTTTTGGCTCGTTATGGTAGGTAAGCAGAGCTCTAATGTTTTATGTGGAGTTTGTTGAGAAGTGAAGTTACTCCTTAATGACTCTATGGCTTTTGAAGGGTGTGTTCCTTACGTGCATTTGATAGAATAGAGAACCAAATTGTGTGTGATTTTCTACTGTTTTGTATATTAGGAGTCAGTAATTTTAGTATGGGTATCTTCTGTGGGATATGAGAAATCTTAAATCTCTATTTCTTCTCATACAAAATTGATTACTTGAGGTACAGTTTTGTATTTAGCAATTGATTACTCTATAACTGTATTTTAATATTGTGCAATTTATTAAACCCTAAGAAAATATTTTTTACTTTATAATTTACTATATTTATCTTTATCTTTGTGTTGTACATTTAATATACGACAAGCTATTTTACAGAACCTAATACTTGGGTATTTGTTGGGGAAATTATTATATTACACGTAAGCAATATGCATATATTAGGCCATCAGTGGTAATCTTTGTTAACTTTTAGTGGTATGTTCAAACATTGACATTTTAGTTAACTTTCTCTTGTTGTGTAAGTTTGATGCCGGCAATCATACTGAAATGGTACATGCGAGTGTGTCTGGGATCCAGCTTCACTTGTTTGTTAATAGGTTGCTTTATTTCTGTTCTAATATTTGACTGTGGCTTCATTTATACCTGTATTTTTCAGGTGGTCAGCAAATGCTAATGGTGGTGCATTAGAATCTCTTGGATACAAGGAAGGTTACAGGATTGATGTAGATGTACTGGAAGGAACATGGGAAGAAGCTCTAAATTTTCATGACATTCTTATCTTCAATACTGGACACTGGTACAGTTTCTCTTCTTCGAATCTCTTTACTGCATTTTGTTGAATAGAACAATATGGTTTTTATGGAGGTGCAAACAGTTTATATGTTGTAAACAAATGAAAAAGAAAGGGGGATAACTTGATCAATACTTAGAAATCTGGAGTAAACAGGAATAGTAAAACGAGGATAGATTCTTTTTAGGATCAATTGTTTACAAATTCAAAACAAAGCAGTGATGTGATTTTGTTTTGGGTGATAAGTGCCCCAAGTTGATGTCCACAGTTTTCCCTTTTTTTTTTTTTTTTGAAGTTTTCTCCGATGGCTGTTTTCAAAATCAAGGGACCAACACCCGGTTAAGTTCCGGTTCCCTTCAAAAATTTAAATTAATGCCAGATACCTCAGTTGGCAATGATTGATCAATGACTACAAGTTAAGGCAATTTACTGAAGCCTGGTGTACCAGCACATGTGGATAGAGTCAAAGCCAACATCAAATGAGTATTCATCATTCTTCAAGCTAACTCCAATCAACAACAGTAGATGTTGTGAAAAATGTAGATGTTATTCCGCTGTTCTAATTTGATTGCATTTGGCTGGCTCTATGAACTCTATGGTTTTAAAACTATTGCAATTACACTAAAACTATGTATTCACTAGACTATTTAATGGTTGTGGTAATGTTTTTTATCAGCTAACTTAATGGTTTAATGTTAGGTGGTGGGCTCCTTCAAAGTTTGACCCTGTTAAGTCACCTATGCTTTTTTTTGAAAAGGGTAAACCTGTGATGCCTCCAGTTCCTCCTGATGTTGGCCTTGATATGGTACTAAAACACATGGTATGAAATTAATGTTCTTTTTTAGACTTGATATGGTCTTAAAACAGATGGTACGAAATTAATGTTCTCTTTTAGATTATGTATGATCCAGAAAACTAGAGTGCTCATTAGACTGATAAGTTTATAGTAGAATATTAGATTGAAAATTGCATTGGTGCTTCTCCATGCAGTTATGCACCTTCTAACCATGGCATGAAGGGTTCAATACAAAAGCGAAAGAAACATTTTCTCTAGAGCTTGCTTTATGAACAGTGAGGGACCAAAAAGAAGGGGCCAAGGAGACCATGACTTTTGAAATTTTGAAAATTATAAAAAGTTTAAATATCCTTGTATCATTTTAGCTTAACCCTCAATATGTGCATGTTCTCTTATCAACTGGGTAAACCCCCTTCAATGGGGGGCCTCCGCTTCCTTTCTCCCCTCCACCCATATAGACAAAAAGAGAGAATAAGAAAAAGAAAAAGAACCGGAAAAAACCAGCATTTTTGCCATTTTTTGTTTGTGTGCTCATATATTTCTTTCTTTTTTGGTTTCTCCTAGATTTCACTTGTGCAGAAAAGAATACGACCAGCCACTACTGTGTTCTTTAGAACTCAATCCCCGAGACATTTCGAAGGTGGTGACTGGGACCAAGGTGGTTCTTGTCAACGTTCAAAGCCTTTGTCACCAGAAGAGGTAAATATGTTTCTATGTTCTGTGTTGCTGGTTGATGATTTGGCTTTTGAAATGCATTGCTTGCTAGGCTGAATTATGCATTTGCATTTTGGAATAGGTGGAAAATTTTTTCTCTATTGGAAACAATGGAACAAATGTGGAGGCACGCCTTGTAAATGAACATCTGTTCAAGGCCCTCAAGGGTTCTGGTTTTCACATATTGGACATAACTCAGATGAGTGCATACAGGGCTGATGCTCATCCTTCTACTGCTGGTGGAAAGAAACATGATGATTGCATGCACTGGTGCTTACCAGGCATTACAGATTCTTGGAACGACTTATTAGTGGCACATCTAAACAACATCAAGAGTTAGGAATTAGTGATCTGAGAGCTATTGATTTTTTCAGTGTAATCGCTCTTTTTGGTGGTTTCAGGCCTTTTAGGTCCCGTATGAATTACAACTCAAAATTTGATTTCCATTGTTTGTTCTACCAAGAAGGGTGGGTATTCGCGTGGGATGTGCATTATTGTAAAAATGAAAGGGTAGCATGGAACCATTTTAGTATAGCCGTCTAGGAAAAAAAAATCTTTGGGCTGAGTTATATGGGTCATTTGTTTTATCATTTTATCCTTTGAGCTAGTTGATGATCAATATCTCAAAATTATGCTGAAATATTAAACAATATGCGGACACACTGTCGTAATACTCCGATTCGGCGGTTCCTGACTTCCTAATTCCGGAATATTTTTTATTTGGTTTGTGAAATCCTGAAACTGCAATCATACTGTTGTAACAATGGATGGCCCAAACACGGGCTGAACGAAAAATCAGTAAAATAGAGGATGTGGCCAGCATTCAGTTTGGGACAATTGAGGCCCTTGATGATGGGTTTGTGCTGTTACGTTTTGTTAAACTTTTGAGGTCGACATCTGGCGTCTTCAGTTCATTATTTATTATACATGACAGTTAAATCCGACAACGGCAAATTTTGCACCCATTCGATACTTTTAGGCCGCATTTAATTTGGCCCTTGATATTGGGTTTGGGCTGTAACGTTTTGTTCGGCTTTTTAGGTCGACATCTTGCGTCTTCAGTTCATTTTCTATTCTACATGACAGTTATGTACGGCTCCAGATTTTTTGGATTTTTTGTTACATTCTGCACGTTACATTTTCTGTTAGACCCTTTAATTAATAAGTGTTTCATGTTTTAAACAATAAGAGTCTAATCAAATAAAAAATAAGACAACATGTAACACTTGTCTATCATATGGGAGTGTAACAGTAAAAAGAAAAGTGTAAGAAAATATCCGGTGCCGTTAAACACAACCCTGGCAAAATTTGCACCCATTCATACTTTTAGGGTCCTGCACACCTGTGGTATTATAGAATTTATACCTAAGAATTAAACCCCATTTTGCAAATTTATCTTCTTCATGGAAATTCAAAAGAAAGATAAATTAAGTAAAAAAAAAAAAAAAGTTTCCAGATGATCGGTTCCTTTGGTTATTTATCAAGCGAAGACTAAAATATCAAAAGTTAAAGCTGAACTTCTATTTTCCCGACTTTTCGGCAGGATAAGCTACAAATATCAAGCGAAGACTAGAATATCAAAAATTAAAGCTGAACTTCTATTATTCCTACTTTTCTGCCAGATCTTTCTGTTACAAAATCGTTCTTAAATACGACATCTTAATGAATGGGCTCTTCAATTCTCTACCTGCATTTTACACAAGACGACAAAGAAATGGGGTATTCAAAAGTTTCAATACCAGTAGTTTCCTTGTTTGTTTTGTTCTGTCTCGGCCACGCCCAAAGTTCCCCAAAAGACTATGTTGCTGCCCACAACATTGTTCGTGCACAACTCAGCCTTCCACCCCTCGAGTGGAATGCTACCGTTGCAGCCTATGCACAAAAATACGCCAATATAAGGTCTGCAGATTGCAACCTGGAGCATTCAGAAGGCCCATATGGTGAAAATCTTGCAGAGGCAGGGTGGGATTTAACCGCAGCCGAGGCTGTAAAATTGTGGGCAGATGAGAAGGAATTCTACAACTACGCTTCCAATTCTTGCGTTGAGGGTCAGATGTGCGGGCATTATACCCAAATTGTGTGGCGAGATTCGGCTAGTGTTGGTTGTGCTAAAGCCAAATGTAGATGTAATGGTTGGACCTTCGTGACATGCAACTATTATCCCCCGGGGAATTACATTGGAGAACGTCCTTACTAAGTATATATATACATATATATTGTAAAGCATGAGTGTATTAGCTAATGTTATATGGAGGGCTGCGGTTGGCTGTATCCTATTAGTGTAATGTATGGCGAATCTTAGTAATCTTCACAAGCCATTTTGGATGCCATGTGAATTGATTTTAGTTTTTCCCTTAATTCTTTGTTTTACACTTGAACAAAATTCTTGAGGGTGCAAATTAAAGTATTTTTGTAAGATTAACTAACATTTTAGCGCGTACATTCATATCCATAAATTCTCTTCTTATGTAACGATTTATACCAGCTCACACTCGTGATCTTTGCACGATTTTTTATTTACATTGAACAATTTTCCAACTAATTAATAACAAATTGTAGTAATCACAAACGATGTTGGTGAACATCCGTGGCATTAGTATGCTTCCCATGATTACATGGACTCCATCCATATTGAACATAATCAATCAAATAATTGCGAAAAACAGAATAACATTTTGATGTTGAAAATGTAAAATTTTGAACTTAACGGTCAAGATGCTAATCAGCAATTGAAATGAAAACTAGTAACATCGCATGCACTGCGACTTTTGTATAGTTGATTGTCTAACGCCTGATATTTTAGAAACTAACTAACGCGTGAGATTTATAAAAATGTTTTAACTATTCATAAAACGAGGGTGACTGTTCCTAAATTGTGCTTAGTCATATTAGAACTCGTTGAATTAATCATTGCACCTAAATAAGTTGGGAAGAGAAAAAAAGTAAGAAGAAAAGAATGAAAAGAGCTTGTGACACACTATACCAGAAAAAAGGGATTAATCAAAAGTATGTAGATATTGCTAATCATTTTAATGAATATTAGTTGAATTTATTCATTTATTTTTTGAGTAATTTACTCGTTTATTCTTTTTTTTTTTTTTCCAATTGCATTCAGGGGAAGCGGCTTCCCCTCCCAAAGAGAAAGAAAAAGGAAAAGAGGAAAATGAGACTTGCGAAATTTGATAACCGTTCAATTATCTACAAGGGTGAGATACTATTTGTTCACGCAAAAATGACATATGGTTCGTCTTTGCGTCACGGAATCAAATTTTTACAGAGTCGTTCATTGGCTTAATTACCTTTCAAACAGTAGATGTCCAAATCGTCTGAATTCATTCATTTTTGTGTATGGTGGACTTGGACTCGCCAAAAGAAAATGGAGAGACTAAGTCACCCGCTTATATTAAAGAGCTAAATACTTGACCGTAATCTTACATATTTATACCTGAACATGGCCGTAATCTCTTGTTGCTTGATCAACAAATACCATCATTTATCTAAAAGAATTTTGTGTTGAAGTTGAAAGTTATTTTTTCAAGATGTCAACAAATAATCCTGTATAAATTCACAGCCGGTAACAAAAATATTTGTCATATAAAAGTACCCAATGTAATAGTGTAGGTTTAAAAAAAAAAAAAAAGTGCCCTGGTACATAGAAAATGGGATTCTTTAACATCTCCTTTGCTCTTGTTTGTTTGATAATTTTAGGTTAGATTCCTTCCTTCTTAGCTCAGAACTCGCAACAAGACTACCTGGCTGACCATAATGCAGCTCGTGCACAATTAGGGGTCGGGCCAATGCACTGGGATGAACAGGTAGCAGCCTACGCACGCAACTATGCTAACAAAATTCAAAGGGAAAACGCATGCAATAATCTGGAACATTCTGGAGGCCCCTGCGGGAAAAATCTAGCAGCCAGTACCGGGGACTTTATGGGCCGACAGGTGGTCAATATGTGGGTAGGAGAGAAACGTTACTACAACTTCCAATCGAACTCATGCGTCGGAGGGGTTTGCGGGCATTACACACAGGTGGTTTGGCGGAGGTCGGCCCTTTGGGATGTGCAAGGGTTCGATGTAACAATGGCTGGTGGTACGTGATTTACAGCTATGCTCCCCCCGGCAACGTTGTTGGCCAGCGTCCTTACTAGAGCCTTAATTATTACATACTTTTGTCCATATGATACATGGAATGGAAGAAAGTTAAATGATATTAATGAGAAAATAAGTGGTAGTAATTGAATAAATCTGGTTCCTGGAAACTGAAAACAAATTGATGTATTATTTTTTCTTCTCTGTAAACGTCATAATATTCATTAAGTTTCGATGAAGTGTTGATAATTTGACACGAGATTTTTTCATGCCCATGGTGTTGGAATGTATGCCCTAAAACAATTATTATTTTTAATACATTCCTTATTATGTTTTGTATTTGAATAACTTCTATTTTATCTATTATATACTAGGTTTAACTAATAAAGTCTTTTGAATATTTACTAATGTGATAGTGGTCACAATATTTGATGACCATGAGATATCAATCACATTTATAGTAATATTATTAAAGTTCTCTCGTCATAGTATTAATGAGATAAGATATCATTAGTACAGAAAGACTAGTCCATAGTTAGTCTAGTAGTTGTTCACATTGACCATGGTTTAGAGATACCTAGGCTAATGTGTAGATGATTTGTAATGAACAAATTCATTGGAGTGATCTGCTTAGAGATTCCATTAGGATATCTATCTAAGTGTCAATGTTTGTATCTCTTGTGAAAAATTATGTAAATGGCCCTACAACTTGAGATTACTATGGTATCTTGAATATAAATTACTACATTTTGACTCTATTACTTGTTACTCACCGAAAGTGACTTAAAGAATAGGGATTGGGTATAATGTGAAGCATGGAAAGATAATGAGTAATCAAGATAGGATTCACCACTCCGATAGTAGGAGTTGATATCCGAATGGCCACTAATGGAAAGTTGTAGACACCAAATTTTGACACACCGCTTGTTTTCTAACACTGGGGGACCTTTTCCTTCTGTTTGAAGTCAAATCCTAATTTTTGGGTAAAAATGAGAAAGTTAGCAATTTTGGGGAGCAAACTAGTAATTTTTTTTTAAATTGTAAATATTTTTCATTAGTTTTGGGAGGTTTAAATTCATTTTTTTTTACTTCTATACACATTTTCAAATTTTGTAATTTTTTCGGATTTAACTGATATTTTTCATATATTTTGACAGTATAGGGGCAAAACAGTCATTTCGCCTCCTGAATAGTTTTTCCGCCATCCTTGCGTCCCAAATTCATTTTTAGGTTCTAAGCGTGTTTTTAAGTTGTTCTAATTTTTTTTTAGGGTGAATTGTTATTAACAAATTTATTATTTACATTTTTCTTATTTTTTTATTTTTGTGAGAGGACAAAGATTTTTAATGTTTTGTAAGGGTAAAGTTGTAATTTTGGTAGTTAAGGGCGTTTTGGTCTTTTAGTCATTTCTTGGAAGATAAGTCATTTGCGCACTATAAATAGCCCATTTTTGGGATAAAAAAAGGAGAATAATAAAGAAGCCTAAAAAGAGTTTTTAGTTTTTTTGGGTTTTATCTCTTACACCAAGAACATAAAAAACACACACTTTTTTCTACATTTTTCTTTAAGTTTTCACCAAAAACATCTACTAGGTTTTAGTTCATCTTCAAGCCTACACCTAGAACACCTAGAACACACACTAGTACATCTTCAAGCCTATACCTAAAACACCTAGAACACACACTTGTACATCTTCAAGCCTACACCTAGAACACCAAGAACACACACTTCTCCAAATTCACAACACACAAATTCACGCACATACTTCTCAGCCATTCAAACGCACAACACTCACACTAGTTCACACATTTGCACACACAACACACAGTAGATACACTAACACCCTCACACAATTTTACACACACTCACGGTCATTTACACACACTCACGCACTACACACACTCTTCTATACACTTTTCACACACTCTCTCTCACACACTATACACATTATCTTATCCATTTCTTACATTTTCTCTCTCACACACATCACATACTTGCACACGTTACACACACTTCCACACATACTCGCACACAATTTACATATAATACTTACACACAATCGCACCATTTCACACGGACTACAGACTTAATCAAACACGCATTCACAAACACACACTACACACATTCACAACACACAAATTCATGCACATACTTCTTAGCCATTCAAACGCATAACACTCACACTAGTTCACACATTTGCACACACAACACACAGTAGATACACTAACACCCTCACACAATTTCATATACAATTCACACATTTGCACACACAACACACAGTAGATACACTAACACCCTCACACAATTTCATATACACTCACTGTCATTTACACACACTCATACACACACACACAAAACTCACAATCTGCTCACACACACAACTTCACACACCAATTGACACAGTTTCACACACAAACCCATTCCAGCAGACAGACACACAATCACAAATTCCACACACACTGGCACATAGTACACAAATTCACACATAATGGCACCCACAATTCACTGCTCTGGGACCCTCACAACTCGCACACAAATTCACGCACAAATTCACCCACAATACACACACGTTCACACACCTCACACAGAAGCACATGCATAACAGACACAAACAAAGGGAAACAATCCAACTATGAATCACTTCCACAAATCACCAATTGCCCAATCACCAGGGACTATTGCAATCCCACTACTACCACCGCCAGTCACAACAGACCACCCACCTCACCATAACTTGCAGAAACAACCCATAAAACACCTCCTTCACCATCAGATGCCAATCACCACTATACTACAAACACAACGCCACCACAAGCTCCCTTGCCACCACACAAGTCATTCAATTTACTGCAATCTCCTTTATCAATATTCCACAATCACAATCACAGTTACAAATCCACACCAGTCTACCTGCCTTACCACAAAAAACAGCCTCTCCCCTGTCACGGACAAACACCACAAACCATACCAAATAACATCGCCACCCCTGAGACCACCACAACTCGAACCCCCTGCAATTCCCACAAATCATCAACCTATAATCAGAAACAGGTCGATCATAGCATTACTTAAATAACCATAAACATTCACCATGGCCTCACCACGCAGCCCGAATCACCACTCTTAGCCCCCCCACAATTCATAAAACTAGCAATCAGGCCCATGAACATTTATGACGTAAATCACCACCGTCACCACAACAATTACCAGCCCAACTCCATTGCCTGCAGCCCATCGCGCCACCATTGGCAAAGCTCAAGCTCCATCAACCGGAAAACATCCACAACGCCACCACTCCATAGCCCGAAAAAGTAAAAATTTCCATACTCCCTTTCCTTCAATTTCTTTCATATGAGTATGTTTATAGTCTGATGTGTTTTAAAGGAAATATGGGTTGTATTTGTGTTAGATTTAAAGGCTTGGGTTTTTGTGGATTTTCTGATTGAAAGATTATGAGGAGATGAAGAAGGGATAGAAAATGAGGGGGAGTAGCATTCGGTTGGAGAGGAGGAAATCAAATGGAAAGAAAAGAAAGATAGGTGAGAACCGAGAGAAGAATTAGAAAGAGAAAAGAGAGAGTAAAACCAAAAGAGAGAAAACTGGATCAAAGAGAGAAAGGAAGAGAGAAGAATCAGAAGAAGAGATGGGAGAAGAATTTGGTTTTTCCTGCCAATAGAACTGATTTTGATAGGAAGTTTTTTGAGCTTGTTTTTTTTGGGAGTTTACACTTGTTTAGCTAGAAAATAGAGCCATTATATTTTGTTTGCGAATTTAGTTTAGTTATTACTGTTGCTATTATTGTTATTATATGCCAAATTGTGGTTGCTTTGTCTACGCCTTGAGTTCGATTTAGTTCTAATTTAAGTAGTCAAGCTAGTTTATTAGCTTAGTTTATTGTAAATTAACTCTTAATCTTAGATGGCTTGTTCAATTAAACCCCTGGAATTCATTGAGATTTTTGCATTTTTAGCCCTTTTGAGTTGCTGAAAAATTCATTTCTAGTCCTCATAGTTGCTGGAATTCCATTTTCTGAGCCCTTCTTGTTGCTGATTTTTCTAATTTCAACAACCATGCTGCTGGATTTTCAATTATTGATCTTAGACCTCATTGTAAATTTTAATTAACCCCCCAAGTCTTGCTGAAATTTTGTTTTAGTCCTCACATATGGCTGAAATTTGTTCTAGACCCCCACTAGTTGCAGGAATTTGCATTAGTCCCATAAGCTTGCTGTAATTTATATTTTACCCGCACGAACATTGCTAGAAATTCACTTTTGGCCCCTTTAGACTGCTGGGAATTCATTTTTTTTTATTTTCTTAGTTTGTTGGAAATTCATTTTTATTCATGTGTTGCTGAAATTTACGTTTAGTGCCCTCACATTGCTGTAATTTGTCAATTTTGCTCTCATATTTGTCGTAATTTACCTTTTACCTTTCTAGTTTGCTGGCATTTAGGTTTGGTGTGCTAGTGTGCTGAATTTTGCATTTTTACTTTTATTTTGTTAGAATCTACAATTTTGCCAAAATTTAAGTCTTATTTCCCAATTTGTTGAAATTTACTTTGCCATATTTCATATTTTATGCTTTATCTCTTTAATTAGTGGTACCTTGACTTGCTTGTTCATCTTGTTAGTATTTAGTACCGGATCCTCAAGAGAGGTACTTGTATTTCTCGTTAGTTGCTTTTTATGTGCTCCTCGGTGTTTTTATGTGTTTTATGTGATGTATTTATTTTATTTACGTTACTTTTGACTATTCATGATTTTAATTTAATTTTAAATTTCAAATTATTCTAGAAGTGTAATAGATAGGTATTTTTTACTATTTTTGGTAAATATTTTGTATTTAGATAGTTATGTAATAAATATGTTGCATTTATATTATTTTAAGCAAAATTTTGTATTTAGATAGCAAGTGTAATAGATAGGTCATTTTTACTTTTTCCCCCCTTCAAAATTGTAAATTAAACCCCTCGGCATAATAGTTAGGGTTTACTTGTTTTTTGCGTGTTTATGTGCTTATTTGTTTTACCGCTTTCCTTAGGATTTGCATCTAAATATCATGCTTACGTGTTATATGCTTCTATGTGCTTTCGCGTGTCTTTATGTGTTTGTTTGCTTTCGATATCATGTTTATTATTTTGATTCATGCTTGATTATTCCATTACCACACTAGTCCAATACTAGTTGTGGTCTTTATCGCTTTCTCACTAGTTCAACGCTATTGAGGATCCCTAGAAAGGGCTAGCCCAACGCTAAACCCTTAAGTCATTTTTTAACAGTAATTTCACATCTCTTGTGCATTTCATATCATTTCACACACTTTTCTCTTTTCTAAGTTTTTTTCATTCTTGCGTGATTTTTGTATATATTTTATTATCTATTATCTATTTTTGACAAAAATTCAGTGCATGACATTTAGGTTACATTTTCACTTAGACTTTTAGGACATTTGTGTGATCCGACTAGAAATAGTCGTCTACTCACGTGGAAAGCAGTGGATTGACAGGCCGTTCCCCCCTCCGTGAGTATAAAGATATCAGTCACGAGTTATTATTCCCCATACCTATTATGTTGCATATCCACTTTCTTCGATCACTTATTATCTATATTACTATTTTTCTTTTCTTTTTGCATTTCATTTTTGCATAAACACTCGCGACTCCCTCAAGGTCTCGACTCGGGTTTCGTAATTAATGCGATAATCTCGACCAAGTCTCGACGGAATATTTTGACCATTTCGATACTCACATTTAGAATTAGGATTTGCATTCATTTATATACATCCAAACGCGATAGAACTTAGGGTTAATTTAAAAAATTTTGATTAAATCTCGCAACTAGCCTCGGTTAGGTGGAAAGGGTGCCTTAGATGCGAGCATTTACCTTCATTTTCTTCAAATATGACTCCCAAACATTTTTCTCTCATTTTTTTCGTAGACCGGAGTCGAAAAAGGGTTTTAAATTTTTTTTATTTTACTTTTTTTTTGTCAAATGATTTTTCGGGTGATTTGGTACACCCTAACTCAATACCAAGTGGCAACTCCATTTTTTATAAATAAAACCCTTTTTCAAAATCAATTGGCCAAAACTGTTGCTCTTTTTAGTCCCAGCCTTATCTTATTTTTATTTTAAATACTATTTTTTTTAAACAACACTTTTTTCAATAAAAACTCAATTTTTTCTCACACACGCACAATTTTTTCAAAACTTTCTTTTCGAAAAGGGTCACCGGACCAGACCGCCTTTGTGGGACGCGACAGTCATGACCCCACTAGTACCATGTGTCATTTTCGGACGCGACAGAAGTTAACCTTGAAAGTCAACTATATTAGATTAATTGAAGAATGTCTTCAAGTTAACTTAATGGTTAACTCTAGAAAATAGTAAATTTAATTATTCATTAGGGAATTGGCATTCATTATTTATTCCTTAACTAGTTGGATATCAGTAGTAAAAAGATAATAATTACATGGTATTTTTTTACACAAAAGTTAAGTCAAAATTCTCTTGACTAATTTTGAATACTTAGGTGATCATGATGTGTTGCTAGATATTGCTCTTGATCTATAATTATGAATTAATTAATTATTATAATTAATGATAAAATAAAGTTATTTATTTTGTTTAATTATTTTGGAAA